>CM076584.1:490812421-491001663 GCA_034641835.2 Pinus albicaulis | reverse complement strand
TGAACCTTGGTGAATTTGACTCTGACAGAGGACTTGACAAGACAGAGTCTAACATTGGATCCAATGGGGATGGCAACTGCCGCTTCTTGGAGGTGCCAAGAACTGCAGAGCTTTGGGAGAGCAGACAGTGCCTCCATCCATTGGGAAATGGAATCATTATTTCGAAGAAACGACAAAAGACTGGCGATTCAACTTATTAACTGGAAAATCGACTCAAACTGACTCGATGCAAACTGAAATGACTGAATTAAAACAAAAGATTTTTTGAAAAAGGGCAGCAGTCCATCAAGATTTAAAATCATGATGGAAACCACCTACATACTGATGTGATATGTGCAAGCATGTGTAATGTGCCTTCCAATGTAACCAATCCAGCAGATGGCTACACCCCAAATTTCTGCTCTTACTCTCCTTGAGCGGGCAGAATGATGAACCTGTAGGCAACTCAAAATAACCACTGAAACCAAAGCTTATGATAATGAAATAGGCAATATTTATCCTTTCTAATGTTTGCAGAAGAATGCTGAAGGGGTCTTGAAAATCCTGAAGAACTGGCTTATCTGGAGATCCAGCTGCAAAAATACAAGTATGCTCTTCATTCTAATCTGAAAAAACAATTGATTTCTGAGGGATAGAAATGCACAGAGAGGTATCTTCCATCTGAGTGTTAGCTGTAGGTTCCTTGACCATGAGAAATTCTGGCATATATTCCTCAACTTCATGATCTAGGTCATTCTTAAACAAAAAACAATCTTCAAGATTATCAAACATGACAGCCTTATCATCTTTGTGAAGGAAAAAATTATCTGTTTGTTGATCTACAAAACTGATTACAAGACAGTCATCTTTTTCAAAAGAGGAAGAAGTTTCACCAACACTTTCCTGACTATGTGTGCACTGCAAATCTGTTGTAGCTTGGGCTGTAACAAGACCTTTCAAAAGTAGATCTATCTCATCTTCAGATAAAGGAGACAATGCCTTTTGTTTTCTTCTGCTTAAACAGTAATTATTTTCATATGACAGGGCATTCAAACTAGCATTTATTACTGAGTTATTGAAAGGAGACTTATCACTTACTTGCACAAAGGTATCATTCTGTTTTTCATGAACTGATTGGATTGCTTCTTCAAGAAGGTTGTGTTATAATGATGGAATGACAGTACGACTGAGAACATTTGGATCCATTACTTTGTCTTCTGCATTCCAGATGATTTCAACAGCAGAGTTCTCTTTGATGGGCTTCAGCACAAGATATGCTTGGTCATCACGATCTGAATCTGAATCTGAAGTAGTTGTCCTGACATTATCACATTCTGAAATTAGCACTGGACTTACTTGCATGCTGTTGTCTTCTATGGGCAGATCTGAAATGACATTCTCCCTTTCATCATTTTCAGCCATATGGCACTCTTCAACCTGTTGATCTTGATTCTGCTACAAAATTTCCTGAGCATTTTGATGGGTATCCTCTAGGTTCTCTTCATTTTGCTGAAATGGATTCTCGTACAGAGCCTCCATGATCTCATCATTCATGAAATTATCATCTTCATAATATTTCTCAAGGCTTTCAATAAAAGTAGTAGCATGTTTGCAACAATCATGAACTAAATTTAATGATGGATAAGATGCTTGATACCTTACAATGAACAGAGCATGAAAATCCTTTAAACAGTAAATACATGCCGGCGGCAAATTTTCATACCAGGATTGGGCTTCACCTTCCAGAGTGGTTAGGAATATCTTCATCAAACAATCTTCAGGAAAAGCCACCTTCAACCTGCGAATATGCATGTGAAATCTAATCAGATGTAAAGCAGCATCTTTCTTACCATCATCGTTAAACGTAGGCAGATTCCTTGACCAATCTGCCTTGGGCATCTTATTCGGAAAACCTGGAATGTGGTCTCGGCTCATGGGAGCATATCTTCTCGTGATCCGGTCCATCTTGACAATTCTAAAGCTACTGATCTGCCTGCAGTGAAATCACCATGAAGCATTGATTTCTGGATTGTTCAGTGAATGAAGTCGCCGGTGAATGATTTCAGCCTTGTGGTGTCTGACTGCTGTCCACCATCAGCAATCGGATCTGAACTTTGTTATCCTTTACCGAGGAAAACTTCCCCAGTGGAGTCGCCACTATGTTAGCGCTCAAATCTGCCTCAGGCTGAAGAAGGAAAAACTCGAGGCAACATCAAACCAAGCTTAGCCTCGTAGCTAGCCCTACGAGGACAGGAGAGGGCTCTCTCCAGTCAATCTCGATAAAATGAGCAATAGGGTGCGAGATGACTCTAGAATGGGAACTGATTTTAGGCTAGTAAATAGATAAGAAAGGGGTTTTTGATAAATGATTGGGTTTTCTGGGCTGCATGGGGCAAAGACAGCAAGAGCAGGGAAATTAAATGAAAATGCAGATTATCTCATGAGGCAAGATAGGCAAGAGCTTAAGCATCCAATTTTGAAATTATATGGAGTGTAAAGAATGTTTAAGAAGCTGAAAAGGGCATGAAATCATGAATCCTTTTCAGACGGAAGAAAACATAGAACTTGAACACTTTCCCAAGGCAGAGCAGCAAGCTGAATTCTGCCCTTCTACTTAAAATCGTTCAACAGAAAACGATTACGAATGAACTGCAAAACATTACAAGACATATATGAAAACAAAGGAAGAAACACAATGCTAAGTTATTACCACAGGGATCTCCTGAAACAGAGCTACATCATTTCATTAATCTCCAGCCAGAACTGTACAATGAAACACTGTTTTTCTCCTCCACACACCTCTCAGAACTCTCCCCTTTTTCAAAATCATTTGTAATACAATAAATAAAATCTAATGTTGAAAACAGATCGATCCAAAATGAGGAGCTGTTTTAACTGAAATTACAAAAGTAGAAAGGAGTGTTTCATCTATTCTAAAAACAGAACAGCGTCCCCCTAAATCCTCTGATGATTGGCTAATTAAGAGGCAAAACTGGAGCGCAGATCCCATAGAATCAGGATTGAGGATAGAAATAGGAAAATTCGTTCCTATTTTTCTGTTTCTGCTCTTGGGATATATCATCTACGTATTAGTTTCTCAGCCATTTCAATTAACTGCGGAAAATAATATAAGGTATATGTGGGCTCCTTTGATACCTCTTAAGCAAAGTATCGATTTGAAAAAGCAGTCTTCTACGTGCCCAATATGGAACTAACCACGTAGCTCAGGAGGAACATGTGTACACATGTTTCCTATTCCAGCATCTGGCAGGTCAATTTCAAAGGAAACCTCCGCTTTTCTATTTCGTGGCTTTCAATTTTGAAATAATGAGGTTTACAAAATGCCATTTCCCATCTGCATTTTCTCCCTTATGAAGTCGAAAACTGTTTCCAAAGACAGTTTTAAATTCCAACGTCTTCCACGAAATATTCTGATCATCAATTTGGACAGCAAACCGGAAAATATGGATAGAAATAATGGAGTTCGCTGAAAGAAACTCCAGTAGAAAATCCCGATCAAACACCGCATCAACACTGTTTCTTAGGGATGCAAAAAATCGTAGTGCCATAGAAGTTGCAAACCTATCAATTGGAAATCCAGTACCAGCAATGATTTTGGTAGGAGCTACCATGCATGGCCAGAGGCCATGCTCCCATTGAAAAGTAGGCACCTCAAGCCGGATACCACAACCATGTAAAAGCACAACATTAGCAATGTTCTTCCCCTGTGAAGCACGTTCTTTATTCAATGGATGTGAGATAAAAATCTAAAACATCTCCTTCGAAAGTTCATTAACAACTGCTAATGTATGCTTTGCTTCTTCAGTATCATCCAAAGGGGTTGTTTCCAGCAATAGTCGGTTATCCTTAAGCGGATCGGTGCCAGAAATGTTCCTACTTAATTTAGACTCTTTTAAAACCACACCGCACCTATGCTCTGTTGCGTATCTGACTCTAACCTCATATTCTGGAAATGAAGGCAGCTTAATTCCATCCAATGTAGAGCACAATACTGGACCCTCCTCCTCAAAATGTCTATCTGCCCTCCTGATTGTTACAATCCCTATTTTCTCATCTAAAGTTGCAAAATTACTTTGCAGGCAAATGAAGTAGCTTGGCACGAATCTGGCTGAAGGAGAGAAAAACTTTGGCTCTGTCACTATATGGGTAGCGCGCCTACCCAACGGGTAGCGCACCTCATATGGGTAGCGCCCGTGTTCTCTGCAAAGGGCTGGGGAACTTATGTGGGTAGCGCACCTTATATGGGTAGCGCGCACCCTGTATGGGTAGCGCGCACCTCCAATGACTGTCTTCAGTTTTGAAAACGAGCTTTCGCCCTTCTAACCTGTCATTCGACCTTTGCTCCAAATTTAATTCGAACTCCTTTTGAATTATGTATTGAGAGCTACATAATTATCATGTTACCACACATTTCACCACTCGTAATGAAAAGTAGGAATTCTGCAAACTTGTTTTCTAGCAATCCATGCAACATTGGTTCCAACACCATGAATTCGGCCTCCCAATGCTATGATGGATCCCCGCAGTTGAAAACCAAATGAGATCACCGAAACCAAATGAGCTGTTTGGATTTTGATAGCTTCTGTGATTTTAATTCCATGGCGGTGTCAAATGATTCAAGAAGCATATCATTACACATGTCTGACCCTAGTTTTCACTCTAGCTTTAATTCTGATTTGATGAGTCATTCAAGTTTCAGGAGCATGTGCTCCACCCCTTCACTCAAATTTATATTCAACCTAGATTTTGATTATGGACAAAATGGTTATTGATGCATATCATCCATTACAATCCAGGGTGGTACAGGTCATGTATTATCTTTGGTTGTAACAACAAGAAGAAACTGTGAAAGTGTCCTCTACAGTGGGTCATATGAGGGCAGACATCAAAAAAAAAAATACTTATTACAAACTCCTGAAACTCCTGAAATACTAACTCACTGAAACTTCCTCTGGTATTTTAACCACAAAATTGATAACCCCATCTGCAATAAAATATCATACCAAGGTGATATCTTCTTTCCAGTTTTCTCAAAAGAAGGAAACTCTGTAATCCAGAGTTTGTGGCTTATTCTCCCAACTTTTCTTTGGGTATTGTGTTTCTAATCAACTGACTGATGGATTTCTGTTTGTCTCACAGGGTATAGAGCTGCGGTAGCTGAAACAAGGCTGCCATTGAGGAGCTGTAGAGCTTTGGAACACTTTGAAAAATTACATATTCTAGAAAAAACACATTTAATGATTTCTTCTTCAAAAAAGGGTTTTGAAGAAGAATCAATCTCACATTATTGACAATGACATTCCTGAAAAACTTACTGCGTTATTTCACACTTCTGCAGACAAAACCCTGGACTCAAGAAATAAAATGACTCCTCTGATCAAAATGGCATTTAATGACTGCTAGTGACAAGAAATGAACCTTGGTGAATTTGAACTATGTGGTCGACAAGACGGAGTCTAACGGACTTCTTACGCTTAGTCCATTTTGCCTTATGCTGCTGTATCCTACTCCTTCACGGCTTGGTTTGATGCTTCCAAGTCATGAACTCGCTACTTGAGATCTTCTATCCGATTTTTTAAAATAGAGGGTGGAGTTCTCTATTTCCAACTCGTCTAGTGCAAGCATATTTTCCGCAATTGACTCTAAACATGTACCATCATCACCGGGGTCAAAGTTATCCCTGCCACCCAATTTCTGCATTTCAATATCATCAAGGATTTCGAGTGCTGGAACTTCAATGTCACCAAGGGTTTTGGCACCAAGGACTTCCATGTCACCGAGGGTTTTATTACCCTCCACGTCCATCTTACCAAGGGCTTCAATACCCCTGCACATCTATCTCATCGAGGGGTTTTCGTACTACGTACTTCAAAATTATCAAGGGTTTCAATATGTTGCACCTCATCATCTACCTGACCCTCCGCCGTTCTCTGCTTTCACTCGGTGTCACTTTTATTTTCTTTAACTTACAAAGGAAGGTCGACAAGGGTATGTATTCCTCCTTCTCTGCATGACCTTCATTAACCATAGTATGAGTTGCTGCCTCTGCAAGAACCAAGAGATTATGATTTCTAGGTGAAGCGGTGGTGACTCGTCCAACAAAGTCGAGGAGCTTGATCGATCGTGACTCGCAACAACAAAGCTGATATGGTGTAGGAACATTAATGAATAACATCCCTCATAGTTAGGAAACTTACGCAATATGCACGGGAGGTCACGCCATTTCCCAAGTATGGAATTGCGTGGAAGTCCTTTCTTCAAGTCGATTTTCAGCTTACGGTCGACCACAAATCGTGCCACCTTTTCTTATTAATTTTCTCCTTCTTAAACCATTGTTCTCCCACGGTTGATAAGAATGTAACTTTGAGCTATGGATTATTTTGTGAACTCAAATTCCAATGACCCTTCCTTTGCTCGGCCTTCCTCAAACGTCCTTGCAAATTCTAATGCTACGACCGTATCGAATCCATCAAACTTTTACGTAAATGGGAAAAGTCTCAATTCTTGCAACAATGCAAGAATGTTCCAATACTCGGTCGGTTGCTCTATTTCCTTCACAAATAATGGTTCATTTCTCACAGTGCCATCTCTCGTTTGAATTCACCCCAACTCTATGTCGAAACCTTATAAAGATATCACATCGAGGAATTCAAAGGGTCTGCTTGAGAGTTTTATGATGATAGAGTCATTCGCCCCACCACCTTATTGACCCTCTTCCATCCACTCACACTCCATCATTATTCCTTCGGGACGGATGAACACACGTATCGGTCCAGTACGGATAGGCAATGATGATTGGAAAAGGAGGAGGTTTCGGTGATAACGCGGTGTAACAGGTCATGCACAATCATGTTATGAGGAAAGGCCATCATTGAGAGGTGATGAAAGAAATTTTTAAAAAAAGAGGTAAGTGTTGGGTTTCAGGGTGGATTTATATTATCCCACATTTTCTTCATAATTGACATATGGTGTACTTCGATACTTATTAAAAAGATGAGACTTCATGACCTAAAATATCTTGTACTTAAAACAATTTCTTCCTAAATTAGTAAGTGACAAAGAAAAGCCTTAACCATAATTCAAATAATTAGATGCTATGGTCCATTGATGGGTCGATCATTCTATCTACAAAAAAATTATGAAATAAAGATAAACTTTCTAATGCACATTTTTGCACCAGGTGTTCTCGCATTGTGTTAATCATTCTTACATGTGTTTTCATAGTCGGGCGCATGCCCTGCACTAATCACGCTTGCATTGAAACTTCACTGCACCGATCATGCCCGCACTCGAACAAACATTCTTGCACCGGGGATCTCATTAGCATTGAAGAGAAAAAGGGACAAAGAGAAATTCGATACGGTACAATTCATTGGATGGATTAAAAAAAATTCCCTAAATGTACAAGGGGAGTTTTATTTGCCATTCTTTGGTGTTGAGCATGCCTTCGATTCGACTTGTGATTCACATCGGATCCCGTAATCAATCCATGAGGTAAAAAAGAAGTGGGAAAGGGTAATTTCCCAGAATGGGAAGGAATATCATGACGAGGGGATTCTAGGAGTGAAACCACCAAGAGGGATAAACGAAAAAAGGGATTTGGGAAAAAAATTCAAGGGGATAAGAGGGAAATATGAAATCGGATAGGGATAATTTTCTTAGAAGAAAAAGGAGGGTAATTCATTGTGAGATTAGAAGAAGAAAAAATAGCGAGAAATTACGAAATGGGAAGTATAAGAAGGGCAAAAATTTTACCTTTAAAATCGGCTCCGCTTGGTGCTATAATATCCCAAAAAGGGAGAATGCGGTAATACTTCACATAATATAAGAACTTACAACAAGATAAACAATAAATAGTAAGACAACATCAGAATTTACTAGAGAAAGCTGAGCCATTTTATTAGATTGGAGAAGAATCAGTTACACAATGTACAAAATGTGAGTATATCTAGCCAAAAAAAGTTGGTCTACAATCACCCGATAAAACATGCTATAATAGGTATAGTGTAAGCTGGAGAGGCATTGAAGCAAATATCGCATTGTCCCTTTAGCAAATTATGAGCATATAGTTGTAGGTTGAAAATGAAAATGCATATCTACTCAAATACTGGAGCTCGAGATGATGCCAAGATTCAAGATCTGAGTCAATGTGATGGATTCCCAAGATAACCCGGAAAGGATTTTCCGGATCTACAACTTTGGAAAAGTCACCTCCCTAGGGTTTGATCCTTGATCTGCTAGGAAATATAGATCCGAAGCTAGATCCGACAAATAGATGGCTGAAATATGATATCGAGATAAGATCTATTCTTGAAGGGTTGATCCCTTCTTCGATTTATTAGCTAGAAGCTCTAGATCTAGCTTCTCAATCCTCCAATGATGATTGCGGTACTGCTGCAACACAACTACCTCTAGAAGCGCACTGTGAGGGAAAGAGAGGCCTTACGCCTCACTGAATAATGTTGTAATAAGCTCCAGGGCTGATGGAAACATTTATGGCAATGTGAGAGGATGATCCCTCATAGGATTGCTAGCTGAAATACTAGCAACTTCCTTCCTCCCTTTAGATCTACAAGATAGATAGCGTAATTCTGAAGGAAATGCTGCTACTAGGAGGTCAATAAATTTTGGCACGATGCTTGCTCTGAAATGAAGCTGCGGGAATCTTATCTTTAAGCCCAAGGTGATAGGAATAAACCCTCACCAGTTCTCCAGCTGAAATCGTAGACAAGTTCCTCCTTCCAAAGTCGATCTTTAGAAATATACAATTTCGAATATGAGTGTTACGAGAAAGTAGGAAAAGGAGATGGCACTTAAAGTCTAATGTATAATGAAGTACAATCCTCTTTCTAGATCTGATCTAAGAAAGAGGTGGGATTCCCAGACCGGGAACACCCCTGTGCTAAACGGTACACCGCAATCTCTACTAAACAACCCAAGAAAGTAGAGGAATGTCACATGACAATTCCGGATCCGAAAAGATCTTACCTCAAGAAATAATCAGCATGCCCTCATCCTTGCCTTCATTTTCTTTAAATAAAATTTGAGCCTTCCCAAGCCTTGGCACCCATCTAGACTGCATTGTCACATGTGGACAAGATCCTCCAAGTTGGACTGCATTGTTTTACCAAATCAACCATCATGTCTAGGTGCAATGTACACCTTCCATCAAGTGTGCCTTGTTGGCACAACGTCCTCCATCACTTTATCATGAATGTCCCATGATCTTTGACATCTTCAAGAGATTATTTGAATGAATCATCCTCTGTTTGATCCCTTCAAGTTCTTAGTTGATTGTGTCAACCTCCATGATCTATCTCATTAATGAGACAGGTTCTCCAATTTCATTCACATTAGTAGTTGCTCAACTACCTTGTTATGCGAGATCTAGGCTAAATTAATCCACATTCATGAGACACAAAGTGGATATTTATTCATATTGAGGATTGTGGGTCCCTCCACCCTTTTATTTAGTTAATTCATTAAGAAAATCAAGGACTCTAATATTCCAAATATGATGTGAAAGTTTGGGAATATTAAAGTCCCCCTCGGTAAAATATTGCTTGTCCTCAAGCAACTCCAAAAGTAGATGCAAGGCCATCTATTCCCTCCCAAATGGAATCCACATAAGGAAGGCTTCCTCCATTTACTGCAATGTGTTATGCATGTTCGGTTCCAATGTTGTCTTTTAAAAACATAAAGAATGACCTCAAACTATTTGGTTAGATGTCCTCCTTCCATCATGAAGTACCAAGTGACAACCATATGATGTCCAAAATCATCATCAATACACGAGGTGCATAAAATAAGGTGGTTCTCTTCACAAAGGAAAAAGCTCCATCACACAATACATGTCTCCATCCCATGTTATTGAGCATTGATATGCTCTCATACTTAGCCACTGTTGGCTTTGTTGGATCCAAGCATCATTCCAATGTTATGCAAAAGAAGGAAAAAGAGCTATATGGGTATACAAAGATGTCAAACCATATTCTCCTAAGAGTAACCATTGGAGTAAGGCCCTTTGCTGCCATCCTCCATCTCCTCCATGTAAGATGGACAAGCCAAACTCCCCCAAAAGCAACCAAAGCAACAAGAGATCTTGTTGCTTTCTCTCCTCCTCATGTGCATCATAAAGAAAAAAACATACTAATGGACATATGGAATGTCACATCAGCCCAATACAAAGAAACATCATCAATGCACATCATGAGAGCATCATGCCAAGATTTACCCAAGACAAAACACATAGACATAGGAGATGTCATGTGGTGGCCAATCTCTCTCAAGTGAAACCAAAATAAACATGCCTTCTTTTGCTACATTCTTTCATTGATATACAAGGCATGAATTAGAAAAATATGAGCTATTGGGTGGTAACCATACTCACCCAAGAGCAGCCAGACACTAACCATGCCTCCTTCTTCATTTCATAAGTGTTTTTTTAAGGCATGGATCAAAGAAATAAGAGCCTTTGGGCGGTGACAAGAACCTCCCAAGGGCAACCAACGTAACCAAGCTTGCTGGCCCATATAAATCTTCAAGTGGTCATGCAACCCCTTGCTTATCTTACTCATCCACTCACCCCAATATGGAAGATGAGTGATGTCTTGCATAATCATGGTATCCTCCCTTTGTAGAATACCATCTTCCCCAAATCGATGAAGAACTTTGCACTCCATGAAATGTTGAAGTGCACCTCCAATGAGATCTCTTAATGAGACCTTCTTCTCATCCATGGCCTTCCAAAACCAATGAGGTTTTGGATCTGCTGTAGGTAGAAGTTTCTCTTTCAGTTTGTGAGATGCTCATTGAGAAAGTGACATCAAGAAAGGAGAAAAGGTTTCTCATATCTAGATGTCTACCATTCATCATCTTGCCCTCCATTGCTTCATGAGTGAAGCTACCTTCGAATGCTCCAAGAATAATGGGGCCTCATTATTATCACTTTGCTTCTAAGTGACAACGTTGTAGATCTGCAAGGTAATACACAAATTGTCTCAAAGAAAGGTACAATACTGATCTCATAACCGGTCATTGTACAAAGGATTATGCTCATCCCTTTTTTCTAAAACTCTACACTTCAACTCAAGAGGATGAATGTAGTCCATCCGAGGTCAATCTAGGATAGCTCTTCATCTCCTCCTTGATTAGATCAAGGGTCCTCTGCACTTGTGATATATTCTTGCTTCAAATGAGCACTATGTTCTAACCCTTTGTTATGCATTGGCCCACGATGGCATGTCCCCACAAGTTTCAATAATATCTACTTGAAAACAAATAGGTGATGAATGTGTATGCATACCTTGGATCAACTGATATGTGGGAACCTCTTGACAAAACACAAGAGTTCCTCCAACTGGGGCAATAGTGCCTCCAACTGCTGGTAAGAGTGATGGCTGCTCTTCTCCAAGTGTACCAGCGCTAGAATTCTCCTCCTCTTCCTCATGAATCTCCTGAATCATGCATGGGACTCTATATGTCAAGATCTCAAGACCATCTTGCAAAGATACAAGAGTCTCTTCTCCGGATGCAAGTACATCTACAACTGGTGGTGAATCTAGTGACCTTGTTGTGAAACCAGCTCCAAAAATAGAAGAAAAGAGATATCAACTCCTTAGAAATAAGCCACTTCGAGGGGGAAACCTCCAATACATTACATGAATGAACAATTCTTGGGTGATACAAATGACAAAACCTCCTTTCTATATATAGGAGTCCATGGCGCCACAATGTAATCATAGTGGGGCCACAATGTAACCCTAGCCGACCTAACAATAATAATTTAAGGGCACAATAATAACAATATGGGGTTAAAAGGGTACAACAATAACAATAAGGGGGGCTACACTAACATAATAAGGGACTACACTATTAATATAGGGACTTGACATGCCCCTCTCCTTCAAAAAAGTGTTGTCCTCAACGCTTGAGTAGCTCTGTTTAATATTCCTACTTTAGCAAGCAGCTAAGGGGAATATTAAAGTTCTGATTTTTGCACTTAGTAGTGGGATAACTGGGTAAGGAGGCCCATGCTTAATAAAAACATGAATAAAACCCATTATAATGTGAAAGGGGATCATCGCAGTAGTTGGATTTTACACTTATGGGTGTGAACAAGGGCAAATGGATAAAGACAAAGTCAAGTTTTACTAAGTCAACATGCATGCATGAAGGAGAAGAGATCATCAATAAAACCGGTTCGGTGTGAACAAGGATCAACACAGACTGAGACATTTGTGAGCTGGATTGATTGCACTTGAGTGTGAAAAGGGATGAGGCGGATTGAAGAGGTCAACCTTGACCAAATCACAACACTTGTCTAGATGCATTGAACCTCCTTGTTGATCAGCATAGTTTTAGATGGAGGATCTTCATGTGAAAAGAGCTAGAGATTTGAAGGTGGTTTAGGGTTTCTCAAGCTCTCATCTTATAAAAGGAAGGGGAAGGCTCAAGAGAAGGTTGTTCATGATATTATATTTTTCGGATTATATTGTCCGTTTAGACATATCTCATTCTCTTGGTTGTTTAGCAAAGAATTGTGAGGATTTCTGTTTAGGGATTCTCTCTCCTTCCATTGAGTAGCTCTTGGAGGGCATTGTACTACTCTTCCACTATCGAGCATTTGGCCAAGCTCCATCTCCCTTAGACAGCGTAAATCTTGTTGGGGGTTTACTTGTTTCGAGTGAGTTGCAACAAGTGGGAGACTAGATCTACTCGGGATCTAGATTATACTAGTGCCTCTTCTCAATGAGTGAGTATTTTATCCTCCTGGAAGAGTGTATTAGCGAGTTGGGCATCATATTTTGATCTTGGCATCAGGGCCAACTATTCCTCAAAGCTTACAACACGGTTTGATCCACTGAAGCTGCATTATTTTCATTTGTATAATTGCGGGGTGTTTTGGCAATAGTTTGGAGGAGAGATCTACTGGGTGTATGGATTCTCCCTTCACAGTGGTGATCCATGGATTAGCCATCTAATCCATGTATGTTTCAGATCTGATCTATTCATCTGTTATGTTCACTTCAGATTTTTTGAATCATTCTAGTAGATCTGCTGCAAGTAAAACTCGGATCTACTCCTGTTCTTTCATGTAGTGCTTTGAAAACCCCAAGGGGTATATATAATAAAGACATTTTTTACATATGGATCTATTGTAGATCTAATTGTTTATGTATTATCTTGATATAGATCTAATTTATAAGCTAATTTTTCAATATAATGCATTTTTTCAGATCTAGATCTACAGATCTACACTTTTATACAATGTATCTCATGAAACCCTTCTTAGGGTTATCCTCTTTGATGTATAAAGGAGTTGAATCTCCATTTTTCTTAATGCTTTCATGTAATAAACTTCAAATATGATAGTAAAGATATTTTTTTATTCAAAACCTTCACAAAATTGCATTGCATAAGCTTCGATTAATTTTCTGTTGAGTCAAGTCATGTGGATTGGGCATTTTTAAGCCATATTGGGAATGGGAAATCTGTTTAACATAGCTAGAGTCATTTGTTTCAGCTAAAATTTGGTATGTAAGTCCCTCATGACCTAAGCTAAGGGATCCCACCATCCTTTTCCCTTATTTTCATTCACATATCTGAAATTAACGTTTTTAGTGCTGAAATAGTTGTTTTTCCCCACTCCAGGTCCAAGAAATGAATCATATTGCTTATTTTTGATCATGTTATTGAAGGAAAGATGATTTAATATTTTTTTATGAACTATATTGCTGCATCTACAACTTCATAATATCCAATTTATTCTTATTGTTGTAGAAAATCCCTCATTTGGGATATTATAGTGGTATCAGAGCATGATCTCTGGCTCAGCCTATGAGATCTAGCTATTAGAAGAATAAAAAGAAGAAGCAGAGAATAAAATAATGGAGAGGATGAGATTTATCTCATCAATTTTCAGATCCAAGAAGAACCTCTCCAAGGAGGTTGAGCAAACAAGGGAGAAGAGATGCCAAGAAACTTTTAGAGGGTTTCAAGAAGAGGAAGAACCATGCACTTCCTATTCTCATGAAGAAGAAGACAAAGGGCATGGAAGACACTTGGAATATCAGATTCTAAGTGAATACCTTGTTGAGTACAAGACTCAACCTAGAGCCTTCAAGGAGACTCTAGCCTTCCCAAAGCTCATTCAACTCGGAGGAAGAAAGGATATCTTGCGAGCACAAGAAGGATGAAGGGAAATAGGTTTCTATTGTCTACTTTTGATGGATCATCTTCAGCAAGGACTTGGACAAGAAGACTTGCAACATTCTTCCTACTACATCTAGTGGTAGAAAGAGAAGCGATAGAGATTGCGAGTGCTACACATGAAGGGCAAAGCAAGCACTTGGTGGTTCGAGCCACATAAGTCATGCAAGAGTATCTACTCTTGTAGATTTCACTTAGAGGGTGATCAAGATATTTGATGAAGAACAATCAGATAGGGAGGAGCCCTCACCATCTCTTGAGGAGACTTATATCAGTCATCTGTTACAACCATGGAGGAGCGACCTTCAACATCAGCAGTTGAGGGATCCAATACAGTAAAAGAAAGAACTCTTGCAACCATGCAAGGTGTTCCCAAAGTCCAGCAAGGTATGATTGCATTTCCACTTTCTATTATTGCAGCAAATCTTTCAAAATATTGTGGAAATCTGCTGTTGTATGACCCAGGATCATCACTTACTGCTAATCTAAAGCAGCAAGGTTGCCTTTGCTCTGTCCAAGAGCAGCGGTGAAGAGATAAGGACCCATTCCTCATGGGAACATTCGGATGCTAACTTCATTCGGGAAGCCATGGAGGAAGAGATGTCAAAGGGTAGACATCTTGAGATGAGAAATTCTTTCTCCTCTCTAGATAACACTCTCTCAATGAGCATACCACGGCTCAAAGAGAGACTTCTACTTGTAGAAGATCCAAGGCCTCTTTGGTTTTGGAAGGCCATGCATGGGGAGGAGGTCTCATCGGGGAGATCCCATTGGAGGTGCACTTCAACATTTCATGAAGTTCAAGGTTCTTAAAAGGATGGAGGAGCAGGGGTGTCCTACCATGGGAGGATACCAAGCATTTGTAGAATGAGATCCATCACCCACATTGGGATGAGTGGATGGCGGTATGGAGCAAGAGGTTTCCAAACCCCTTGCGGATCTATGATACAGAGCCGACAAGAGGCATGGCTACTGCTGGTTGTTTTTGGGTGATTTTGGTCACTACCCAAAAAATTTCTATTTCTTTAACTCATGCCTTGAGTCTCAATGATAGGATGCATAAGAAGAAGGCATGGTTGTTGTGGGTCATTAAGAAGAGATTTTGGACATCATATGTCAAATCTTATGTCCATGTATTTACCTTTGTCCGAGATATGTCTCATGTGCTCACATGTATTTATGTTTGAGATGTATTTCATGTATGTATATTGTTTTGGGAGGAAGGATAAATTCCCCATGATGTATGAGGGAGTTGGTTTGTACTTTGTTGATGAGACAACTCACATGTCCATCAATGTATTATTGCTCCATGATCTGCATTTTGATAATGCAAGGAGGCAGCAAGAGTCATTGTTGCTATGGCTATTATTGAGAGAGTATGGGCTGAAATTTCTCCATACTCATCATGATGTTCTAGAAGGGATGTATGGCACCTTGTCTTGTTATTATGATCATGTAGAACTAATATATTTTTTTGTTTACTACCACATAATGGATGAGCACTGATGCACAACTAGTACTTTGTTGGAAGACAACTTGCCACATGACATTCTCAAGCAGCGGTTGGGAGAACTGCGTTGTATCCCTTGGATAGAACATTGGTATCTTGGAACCATCAGCATTTTTCTAATTTGGATACCAAATGGTGATGAGGTGCCATTCATTTTGGATGGGATGGTTTGGGCCGAGCATGATTCATGACTTGGGAGATAGGATCTTTGGATATCTATTCTTCTTCTTTCCACTTGAGGGCAACTCATTTGCAACCCAAGATCAATATGTACTCTACACTTGCCATGAGTGGAGAGGAAGACAGACATGGGGTAGGCCATCTTGTCTATCATGTTCAGCCATTCGACCCACCTTCTTTGCGGGGAGCCTAAGGTGGAGGAGATATTTCATGAGTTGCCATCTTGGAGGGTGACTCATCTTGTATGGATGATAGCTTGGGGGTGGAGATTTTACATGGGAATGTTATTTCCCAAACACATTTCAGACTCCATGCCTTGGGACGAAATTTTTCAGTCCTATCCTTGCAGTTTCTTGAGGACAAGAAAAATTTTGGGAGGGGAGGACTGTAATATTCCTACTTTAGCAAGTAGCTAAGGGGAATATTAAAGTTTTGATTTTTGCACTTAGTAGTGGGATAAATGGGTAAGGAGGCCCATGCTTAACAAAAGTATGAATAAAACCCATTATAATGTGAAAAGGGATCATCATAGTAGCTGGATTTTACACTTATGGGTGTGAACAAGGGAAAATGGATAAAGACATAGTCAAGTTTGACTAAGTCAACATGCATGCATGAAGGAGAGGAGATCATCAATAAAACTAGTTCAGTGTGAACAAGGATCAATAAAAACAGACATTTGTGAGTCTGGATTGATTGCACTTGAGTGTGAAAAGGGATGAGGCGGATTGAAGAGGTCAACCTTGACCAAATCACAACATCGTCCGGATGCATTAAACCCCCTTGTTTATCGGCACGGTTTTAGATGGAGGATCTTCATGTGAAAAGAGCTAGAGTTTTGAAGGTGGTTTAGGTTTTCTCAAGATATCATCTTATAAAAGGAAGGGGAAGGCTCAAGAGAAGTTTGTTCATGATATTATATTTTCGAGTATATTGTCTGTTTAGACATATCTCATTCTCTTGGTCGTTTAGCAAAGAATTGTGAGGATTTCCTATTTAGGGATTCTCTCTCCTTCCATTGAGTAGCTCTTGGAGGGCATTGTACTACTCTTCCACTATCGGGCATTTGGCCAAGCTCCATCTCCCTTAGACATCGTAAATCTCGTTGGGGGTTTACTTGTTTCGATGAGTCGCAACAAGTGGAGACTAGATCTACTCGGATCTAGATTATACTAGTGCCTCTTCTCAATGAGTGAGCCTTTTATCCTCTTGGAAGAGTGTATTAGCTGTTAGGCATCATATTTTGATCTTTGAATCAGGCCAACTGTTCCTCAAAGCCTACGATGCGAGTTTTATCCCCTGAAACTATGTTATTTTCGGTTGTATAATTGCAGGGGTGTTTTGGCAATAGTTTGGAGGAGAGATCTACGGTGTATGGATTCTCCCTTCACCATGGTTATCAATGGATTAGCCATCTAATCCATGTCTATTTCAGATTTTATATATTCACGGTTATGTTCACTTCAGATTTTTCGAATCATTACGTAGATGCAGTTGTAGTAAAACTCGGATCTACTCATGTTCTTTCATGTAATGCTCGAAAACCCAAAGGGGTATGTATAATAAAGACATTTTTTACATATGGATCTGTTGTAGATATAATTGTTTATGTATTATCTTGCTCTAGATATAATTTATAAGCTACTGCTACGAGTATACTACATTTTTCAGATCTAGATCTACATATCTACACTTTTATACGGTGTATCTCATGAAACCCTTGTCGGGTTATCCTCTTTGATGTATAAAGGAGCTGAATCTCCATTTTTTCTTCATGATTTCATGTAATAAACTCTAGATCTGATAGTCAAGCTATTTTTTTATTCAAACCATTTAGAAAATCACGCTACATAAGCTTTAGTTAATTTCTGTTGAGTCAAGTCATGGGGATTGGGCATTTTTAAGCCATATTGGGAGTGGCAGATCTATTTAACATAGCTAGAGTCATTTTTTCAGCTCAAATTTGGTATGTAAGTCCCTCATGACCTAAGCTAAGGGATCCCACTATCCTTTTCCCTTACTTTCACGTACATCTCTGAAATTAACGTTTTTAGGTCTGAAATAGTTGTTTTTCCCCACTCCGGGTTCAAGAAATGAATCATATTGATTGCTATTGATCATGTTATTGAAGGAAACATGATTTAATATCTATTATGAACTATATTGCTGCATATCCAACTTTATAATATCCTAAGATATTCTTATTGTTGTAGAAAATCTCTCATTTGGGATATTACACTACGGGTGCTTACGTATAAAATTCTCATCCTCCCATGTAGAAATCTTCCATGGGTAAGTTCTTCCACTTGATGAGATACTCCGAAATTGATCAATTTTCGTAGCTTTGTTGAGTTCTTATTTCTGTGACTACTTCGGGTTCCAATATGATTTTTCCTTCCTCATCAAGTTCTAGCAATATTGTTTGAGCTGGAAGATTTTCACCTATAACCTTCTTTAAGCATGAAACATGGAAAAACTAGATGCACTCGTGAAGAAGAAGGAAGCTCCAATTTGTATGCCATAGTATCAATATTTTGCAACACCTTGTAAGGACCATAGTACTTTTAGCGATAATTTATTATCCTTCTTAGCTTTCTTGAGGGACATTTGTTTGTATGGTTGTAGTCGTAAAAATACCCAATCTCCTACATCAAAACTTCTCTTGCTGCGATGTTGATATGCTCGTTGTTTCATTCGATTTTGTGCTAAATTTAGGTTATCCTTTAAGAGTTTGAGAACTTCTCGTTGATGCTCGATGTGATCTTCCACTACTTGAACCTTCGAATTTTTTTTCTTAGAGATTATGTGATGGACGGTGGATGATATCCATAAAGTGCCATAAATGGGGTCATTTTTTTCTGCGAGTATGGAAGGAAGTGTTATACCACCATTTAGCGAGAGGTAACCACTTGACCCATTGTGTTTGTTTTATCAAATACAAAACAACAAGGATATCTTTCCAAACATTTATTTACTATCTCGGTTTGACCATCGGATTGAGGATGATAAGATGAGCTATGAGCTAATTGAGTACCCAAAAAAAGAAAATAACTCTGTTCAAAAATTTCCAGTAAAAATGGGATCTCTGTCACTCACAATAACCCTTGGGTTTCCATGTAGCTTTTGAATTGTGTCCATAAATGTAGTAGTAATTGTACTTGCTTTAAATGGATGAGATAATGCACAAAAGAGTGCATACTTGGTAAGTCTATCAACTACCACCATGATGACACTCTTTCCTTCGGACTTAGGTAAACCTGTGATAAAATCCATTGAAATCTCCTCCCAACGTTGACTTGGAATGGATAAAGGTTTTAGAATACCCAGGGTTCTTAATTGTCTCCACTTTATTCTGCTGGGCAAAACCAAACATTCCACCACAAAATTTTGAATATCGGATTTAAGGCCATCCCAAAAAAAATCTTTCTTCACCCCTGTGGTAAGTTTTTAAAAATCTCGAGTGTCCTCCTAAAGGAGAAGTGTGCAATTCCAAAAGAATCTTTTGTTTTAGTTGGGAATTCTTACAAATATATAAGCGATCTTTGTACCATAAGGAATCATTTTTTCCAACTAAATGTATCGGATGTACTAGGATCTTGCTACAACTTTTGAATGAGTGTCCACACTTCTTCATCATTCTTCCATTCATCCCTTACTTTGGTTATTCAATATGGTTGGATAATAGAAATGGCACAAAGTAATTCTTCCACCTCTTCATTCTTTCTTAAGAGTGCATCTCGCAACAACATTTAGCTTCCCTTTTTTTGTAGATTATTTCAAATTCATAACCCAACATCTTTGTGACCCATTTTTTCTTGCTCTTCGAAGATAGTCTTTGTTCCAAAAAGTGTTTAAGCCTGTCATGATCAGTTTTTACCTTGAAGTGTCTTCCCATTAGGTAAGGTCGCCATTATTTAGTGCATGCAGTATTGCTAACATTTCCTTCTCATAAATAGCTTTTTGTAAATACTTTCCTTTTATTGAATGACTTTCAAAAGAAATGGGTCTTCCTTCTTGCATTAAAACAGCACCAATTCCATTTCTTGAGGCATCACATTCCACAATAAAGGTTTTTGTGAAGTCTGGCGTAGCTAAGAACGATGCTAGGCACATTGCCTGTTTAAGTTGTTCAAAGGCCTTAGTTGCTTCAGGATTCCATGAAAATGCATCTTTCTTCAATAATGTTGTTAGAGGTGTTGCTATTCTCCCATAATTCTTAGCAAACTTGCGATTATACCCTATTAACCTGAGAAATCCTCGTAACTGCTTTACGGTTGTGGGGAATTTCCATTCCTTAATGGCTTTAATTTTGTTAGGGTCTACCTTAACACCCTCATAAGATACAATATGACCCAGATATTCCACCTCTTGTACTCCGAATAAAATTTTGTATGCTTTTGCATATAATTGTTTTCTCCCTGCAATAGTTTGAGCACCACTGTCAACATGTTGAACATGATCCTTCCAAGACCCTACTGTAGATTAGTATATCATCAAAAAAATACTAGCACAAATTTTCTAAGGAAGGGTTTGAAAATGGAATTCATCAACCCTTGAAATGTAGAAGGTGCATTGGTAAGGCCAAAAGGCATGACCAAAAATTCATAATGACTCTCATGAGTTCGAAATGTTGTTTTTGGAATATCTTCGGACTTCATTCTAAGTTGATGATATCCTGAACGAATATCCAACTTGGTAAAATAAATTGCTCCATGTAATTCATCCAATAATTCATCAATCATAGGAATGGGAAATCTATCTTTAATGGTGAGCTTATTGAGCTCCCTATAATCCGGACACATGTGCCATGATCCATCCTTCTTGTGTACCAATACTACGGGAGCGAGTGAAAGAACTTTGACTAGGTTGAATTATACCGACCTCTAACATTTACGCAATCATACGTTCAATTTCTCTCTTTTGGACGTAAGGATATCTATAAGGCCTAATGTTTGGAGGAACACTTCCTGGAATCAAATGAATATCATGATCATGATAAAAAATAGGTGGGAGTCCTTTGGGATTTTCAAACACCCTGGAATGATTGTCCAAGACTTTTTGGAGATCTATAGAAATAGATGATTTTGATGTTGGAACTTCTAGTGAGCATAATTCTGCAATTATGCCTCGTTATTTCTTTAGAAGCTTTGGAATGACATTAGAGCTTATTATCTTTCTCGGCTTCCCTGCAATAACCCGTAATTCGACTTCCTTTCCTTCTAAAAAAATTTCAAGAATTTTTTTTGAAAATTAAAAGCTACCCTCCCAAAGATTGTAACCATTGTACTCCTAGTACAACATCAGCACCTCCCATAGGGATAGAAAGCATTGGACTATTCAATACATATTCCCCCATGGTTAGCTTGATATTATGGCATTTTCTAGAGAAATTTATAGTTCCTCCATTTGCAACCATCATTTTGACATTCGTGCTGGTATAGAAACAATTCTAATTCTTTCGCTACCTTACAACAATAAAAATATAAAATACCCAATAAATAAATCAACACTTTTACCTTTTTCTTCGATATGTCCTTCTATCTTGAGAGCTATGAGTTGTACTCGCCAATGTATTACATGATATGGTCAGACTCATTTCTTCCTCTTCTAGGGTCGGTTCCTGGTGTATATCCTCTTCTTGTTCACTTCCTTCTTCCTCTTCACAATCTATGTAAGATAATTTCTTCTTGGCACACTTATGACCTTTAGTGTATTTGCTACCGCAACTGTAGCAAAGCCCTTTTGCTCTCTTTTCTTCCAATTGTTGTGGTGTCAACCTTTTAGGTTGTTGAAATCTAGGAGTAGCAACACTTCCCTGTTTATAGAAGTGAGTGGTAGGCTTCCTTGTCGCCATAATTTTACATTCAATTTTTCTTGCCAACCTGAATGCCTTCTCCAATGAATCAAGTTCCAAAACATGAACTTCATGTTGGATTTTATCCTTTAATGCCCCTATGAAGACATAAATCCTGTGTTCCTCTGGAATATCATTTACCCTTATATTCAATTTTTGGACGTCATCAATGTGCTCCACCGCTAAACCCTTTAGTTTGAGATTTATCAATTGGCTAAAGAAGGTGTTGCTCTTTGTATCCTCATAATGTGCTATAACTTCCTCAATAAAAATTTACCAAGTGACAATTTTTTTATGAGAGCAAAGCCATTGATACCATAAAAATGTATTTTTTTGTAAATGCAAAGTTTCAATGCTTACCTTTTGTGTGTTTTTCACATTATTGAGATCAAAATGTCAGCTCTCCATCCGTAGTATCCATTACATAAGATCCTTTCCATCAAACTTCCTCAGATTCATTTTGAAATATGTGTTCTTCCTCCAACATTAGAGTTTATGAAATCGCGATTAACATTTATTTTGTTCTCATCATGAGCTTCTACGTATCTTTTCACCATTAGGAAACATTTTTTGTATCAACTTTTTTCAAACCTTCCATTTCGCTTTTCATCATTCTCTGTGTTTTCCATCTGCCTTCCATACCATCCATCTAGAGATCCTGCTGCCGTTTCCATGCCATCCATCTTAGCTTCCATGCCATTCTTCAAACCATCCATCTTAGATTCCACGCCTTTCTTCAAACCATCCATCTTAGTTTCCATGCCTTTCTTCAAAACTTCCATGTCATTTTCTGTTGCTCTTTGTGAGAGCGAAATTTGTTGCACTTGCTCTTGTAATTTTGATATGTCATGTTTCCATTCTTCGTCTTCATGAGTCATAGTAGAGTCTTCTAAAGGCTGAATGGGTGTTGAATTCTTTTTAGGGGCCATTTTAGAATCCAATACTGATATCTATTCTACAATATTCCCTTGGAATCAATTCAACTTGATTCTTCAAACAAGACTTATGCAATTTGGAAAAAAATACACACCTTTTACTTTCTTTTGAGGAGCTCGAGATTGAAATTGACTTATCTCTATACTTGCAGATCCTAAATATCTGACATTTGGCCCTATAGTAGTCCTCTGAAGCTTCTTTCAAATGCCACTGGTCTAACTTGATTTGGATTCTGCAAGGAAAAGTTATGTTCAATCTCCCACAATGACCTAATAATGCACTGGTTCAGTAGAGCGAACTTGTACGACTTACACGTGTCACTGTTTGCTCCTTTGGCTCTGAAATTTATAGATAGGAAATTACAGTCTGTGTACTTCCAGTCACTTTTTAAATAATTCCAATTCGATGCTCAGAGAGAGAGTTATGAAGATTTTCCCACGATCACCTCGTTGAGATGAAATTCGGGAGCCTGAAAAAGACTTAACTTCCACAGATCATATCTCTGAAAATTTTACGAACCAAGCTCTGAAATTTTGTGACGATATTCCTTAGGCTTTCAGCTTCGCGCTCTAAAAATTTCAGCTTTTGAACCTTCATAGAAAAAAAATTATAGTTAAACTACCACGATGACCTTTTTAAGTGAAATTCAGGAGCCTGCAAAAATCCCTAACTTCCACAGATCATATCTCCGAAAATATTGCGAACCAAGCACTGAAATTTTGTGACGATTTTCTTCAGGTTTTCATCTTCGCACTCTAAAAATTTCTGCTTCTGAAACTTCATAGAAAAAGCGTTAGCAAAAATGCCACGATGACTTTTTTGGAGCAGCGAAACCCTAGAATCCAAGGCTCTGATACCAATTGTTGTGAAATCAGCTCCAAAAATAGAAGAAAAGAGATATCAACGCCTTATAAATAAGCCAATTCAAGGGGGCAACCTCCAATACATTACATGAATGAAAAATTCTTGGATGATACAAATGAAAAAACTTCCTTTCTATATATAGGAGTCCATGGGGCCACAATGTAATCCTAGTGGGGCCACAATGTAACCCTAGCCAACCTAACAATAATTATGTAAGGGCACAATAATAAAAATATGGGGGTTACATGGATACAAAAATAACAATAAGGGGGGCTACACTAACATAATAAGGGACTACACTATTAATATAGGGACTTGATAGACCTCTTGTCCAGAGTGACAAGATTGACATCCTCCTCCTTAGGAAATGTCTCTTTGTAGCACATCTCTTTCTTCATATCAAACTTCTTTCTCAACTTGTGAAAGAAATCTCAATATTTAGTCACCTTTGCGTGCTCTATGTGACCAAACCACCAATCATTGGCTTCATCTAAAAGATGAAGTGCTACAATTTGAACAACCTCTTCTTTAGCTACAGGATGTAGCCTGAAAAATGTGTCTAACTCTCTCCTCCAATCCTTAATAGTGCTTCAGGAAGGTCCATCAAATGCAGGAAAATAGAATCTATTATGCCTCTTTCTTCTATTGCTACTATAAGATCCTCTTTCTTCTTTGATTTTGAAGAATTGTTGGAGAGTTAGCTTCTCCTTGAATGCTCTAGACTGTGCTTTGTACTCTTCAAGATACAGACTGAGAGTCTCATGAGTCTCAGGTTCATTCCTCCCTTCATTTCTACACTCTTCACCTTCTCCAAAGAAAGTGGGCATAGTGGATCTATGAGGAGATCTAGGATTCTCCGGTTCTCTTCTTTGTTGATAGGAAGTGTTGGGGCCTTCCTCATCACATCTTCTTCTTGGATCTTCTTTCTGCCTTGCCTCTTTCATTTGATAGATCTCCTTGGAGAGATCTTGCATAGATCTATAGAAATGAGTGGCAGAATTTTCTTCCTCCATGATAGATCTCATCTATCTGCTTCTTCCTTATATGCAAAAGATTAAGTGCCCACAAGCTGAGCCAAATATCATGCTCTGATACCACTGTAATATCCCAAAAGGAAGAATGCAGTAATACTTAACACAATATAAGAACTTACAACAAGATAAACAATAAATCTTAAGAAAACATCAGCATTTACAGAGAAGCTAAGCCATTTTATTAGATTGGAGAAGAATTAGTTACACAATGTACAAAGTGTGAGTAGATCTAGGCAAAAAATTGGTCTAGAATCACCCAGAAAACATGCTATAGCAGGTACAGCGTAACTGGAGAGGCACTGAAGCAAATACTGTGTTGTCCCTTCAGCATATTATGAGCATATAGTTGCAGGCTGAAAAGGAAAATGAAAATATACTAAAATATAGAGCTTAGATGATGCCAAGATTCAATATTTGGCCAATGTGATGGATTCCCAAGATAACCCAGAAAGGATTTTCCATATCTCCAACTTTGGAAAAATCACCTCCCTAAGATTTGATCCTTGATCTGTTAGGAAATACCGATCTGAAGCTAGATCTAACAAATAGATGGCTAAAATATGATATTAGATCAGATCTATTCTTGAAGGGTTGATCCCTTCTTCAGATCTATGAGCTAGAAGCTCTAGATCTAGCTTCTTAATCCTCCAATGATGATTGTAGCTGCTGCAACACAACTTCCTCTAGAAACTGCGCTGTGAGGGAAAGAGTGGCCTTCTGCCTACTGAAGAATGTTGTAATAAGCTCTAGGTTGATGGAAACACTGATGGAAATCTGAGGGGATGATCCCTCATAGGATTGCTAGCTGAAATACTAGCAACTTCCTTCCTTCCTTTAGATCTACAAGATAGACAGCATAATTCCTTAAGGAAGAACTGCTGTTGGGAGGTCAATAAATTTTGGCCTGATGCTTGATCTGCAATGAAGCTTTGGGAAGTTGATATTTAAGCCCAAGGTGATAGGAATAAACCCTCACTAGTTCTCCAGCTGAAGTACTGAAGACAAGTTCCTCCTTCCAAACTGATCTTCAGAAATCTTCAATTTTTGAATATGGTTGTTCTGCAGAAAGTAGGAAAAGGAGATGGCACTTAAAGCCTGATGTATAATGAAGTACAATCCTCTTTCTAAATCTGCTCTAAGAAAGAGGTGGGATTCTCAACCAGGAACACCCTGTGCTAAACAACACCTGCAATCTCTGCTAAACAGCCCAAGAAAGTAGTGGAATGTCACATGACAATTCCAGATCTGAAAAGATCTTACCTCAAGAAATAATCAGCATGCCCTCATCCTTGCCTTCATCTTCTTTAAATAACATTTGAGACTTACCAAGCCTTGGCCCTCATCTATATTGCACTATTACATGTGGACAAGATCCTCCAAGTTGGACCAAATGAACCATCATGTCTAGGTGCAATGTACACCTTCCATCAAGTGTGCCTTGTTGGCACAACGTCCTCCATCACTTTATCATGAATGTCCCATGATCTTTGACATATTCAAGATATTATTTGACTAAATCATCCTATGTTTGATCTCTTCAAGATCTTATTTTATTATGTCAACCTCCATGATCTATCTCATTAATGAGACAGGTTCTCCAATTTCATTCACATTAGTAGTTTCTCAACTACCTTGTTATGTATATCTAGGCTAAATTAATCCACATTCACACCCACAAAGTGGATATTTATTCATATTGATGATTGTGGGTCCCTCCACCCTTTTATTTAGTTAATTCATTAAGAAAATCAAGGACTCTAATATTCCAAATATGATGTGAAAGTTTGGGACTATTACAGGTGCCGAAAAAAGTAAATGCAGCGGGAATTGAGCGTTGTTTGAATAAAAATCTCTATGCCAGCTATCCCAAACTTGGGTAAGGGATTAGTTCCTACTTGAAATTGCTTCTTCTTGGTGACAACCAACACATCTAAAAATCAAGCAACAGTCCATTTTTATTGAAATTTTTATCTTCCTGCCAGCATGCTCGCTTTCAGGTTGATCCTTCTGCAATCATGTTAGTCAACTGATTTTCATAATTAAAGGAAAAAGTTTTTTCTTTTTCTTTTTATTATATATATATATATATATAGTAAAATAAAGAGTCAGTTTTTCAATACGTTGGTGTTGCCACCTACCATCTCCTTCTCAGATTGTTTTCTGACTTGCTGCATAAAATTTACTTTAGTGAGGGGCTGAGAATATACCTTCAATCTATGCTCATTCACCATAAATACTCACTTCCGTCCATCAATAGTTTTGATTTATACCACTCCATTTTCAAACAATTTTACCACCTCATAAGGTCCCATCCATCGTTTATGGAATTTCCCTTTAAAATATTTAAATCTGGAATCGTAAAAAAGTACCCAATAACTTGGTTGGAACTGCTTCTTCCGGATGGACTTGTCATGCCACTTCTCGTGCTGGTGTTGAACCAATGTGTTCTGTTGAACAACATCCATTCAAAATTCATCTAACTCATTCAGCTATAGGAGACACTGTTGCTGTGCTTCAGAGAGGTCTAGCCCCAACTAGACTGCAATCCTGAAGGTCTTGATTTGGAATTCTATCGACAAAAGGACTTGTTTCCCGTATACCAACTCATATGGTGTGTGTCTCATGCTATTCATCCAAGTGGTTCGGTATGCCCATAAGGCTTCTGGTAATATGTTAGCCCAATCCTTTCTATGCATATTTACTACCTTTGTGAGGATGGACTCAATTACCATGTTTGTGGACTCCACCTGACCATTTTCTTGCGGGTAATATGGTGTGGATTTCCTATGCTAAATTTCATACTTCTCCATCACACCCTGTACCAGATTATAAGTAAATTGCGGACTATTGTTAGAAACAATCTCTCTAGGTAGACCAAATCTAGTAAACATTTCAGTAAAAAGAAAATCAACATCAACTTTTTCAGTAGCAAAAGAAACAACTTTAGCCTCTACCCATTTTGTAGTGAAATCTGTACAAACCAAAATATGCTTTTTATTTAATGATGTCAGATTTATTGGCCCTACAAAATCAATAGCCCATTTTTCAAAAGGCTCAATCATAAACTGACATAAAGTCATTTCATTGGTTTGACTAGGTTGGCTCATTCGCTGACAGCTATCACATTGCTTGACATATTGTTTGGCATCCTTAAATAAAGAGGGCAAAAAATAGGTAGCTCGTAAAATTTTGTATGCAGTTCGCTTATCAGTGAAGTGGCCTCCGCAAGGTTCATCATGAGAATATTTTAAGATTTCAAACACTTCTTCCTCTCTTACACCTTCGATAATGAGGCCTGGCCCAGTGTAAAATATGTCTCCTTGAACCCAATAATATGGAGCACTTTTATGTATAATATTTCACTTTTCACGAGCAAATAAGTGAGGTGGTGTCTTTCCGATGACTAAATAGTTAGCTATGTCAGCGAACCACGGGGATTCGTTTGACACAACAAAAAGATGTTTGTCAGGATTAACTTGCATTCTGAAATAATTTATGTTTTGCGAATTTAGGTACCAAAACACCTAGTTAATTAGCCAAATTAAGTGGCCCAAGTCCACGCATGCTTAGCTACTTCTCTTTCATCTTTCTAGTGTAAAATTCATTAGTTCAGTTCAATTTTTGCACGAGGATTTTGGGACCAAGATCGCATTATCGGTAGAAGAGAAAGTAATCTTTGCTGCCTTTGCACCCTCAGTTGATCCTAGGAAAGAATATGAACACTCCCTATTTACAACTCACCATCTCTCTATAGTTAATCATATAGATTAACTAGGAAAAATTGAAAGTGGCTCATATCCGCACATGTTTTTTTTTTTAGCAAGGAACAACGAAACATAGTTCAAATAGGGGATTTTGAAAAGGATCATCGCATATCCACACGTTCAAACTGTGTGCGTGTTCACATTTTTTTCACCCACATCCACACCCTAAGTAAAGTAAAGACACCTAAAACAAACTTAACAAAACTCACTAAATTCTCCCCAAAGGGGCCACAAAAGAATTTATAGTCTAAGTTAGGACCAAGGGGGTAGGCATCCAATAAGCTACCTTGGTTAGTATTCATCTCGAAACATAGAAGTTGACTGTTTAGGTAACTTTCAAATCTGCCTATACTCCCACGGCAAAGAAAACCTGAGTGCAATAGAGACCCGATTTAGAGGGGGTTAGGCTTAGGCCCAGTGCGTGCGGTATCATTTGGGGCTACCTGACCCGTCTGATACTTGGTACTGGTAGTTGAACTACCAAGAAGCCTAAGACTCAAATGCTCACATGGGATAGAGGTGCTTAGTGGCAAAAATTAGGGCATCCGTTCCCTATAGGTGATGGTGTAGGCAACACTAGATCCTCTACCCTTACCTTGGTGGATTTTCTACGGTTGGCTGGGGGCATCACCAATTATTTTGGGATGTTACGCTAGCATTTGCAAGATATCTTCTCAAGGCCCAGCTACATTTGAGCATGTGAGGATGATTAGGTCTTCTAGGATTTGAGTATCATACACAAACAACAAAAAACCGTATTTTTTGATTGACTGATCACATAGGATTAATCTAAAGGGAAATTTTATTTTATTTTCACTTTTTTTTATGTATGCGATCATATTTTTGCTTTGATTATAGTCTCTATCCTCTCAAATATTTCCAAAACCATACCTAATCTACGCCAGAATGGACCCAATGGGACCTCGTCGATCTAGACGTCTTTTGGACCTCCCCCCATTACTGGGAGGGGTTCCGAGTCTTTCGTCGTTTAGGCGTCAAAGATGGAACACAACCACCATTATTGGTTCATCCTTTATTGGGGCATATTTAGTTGGGAACCCTAGTCAGTCTCCCAACTCCACACTCGTGAACACCCCCATAGGGTCACCACACACCACTCCTCCCACAACCTCTAGCAGGCAGAGGAGTGCCACCCATTCGAGAAGCCAGGTGAATGCACAACAGGGTACGTCACAGAAAAACCCTATTCCTAACCAGAACATTGTGTTTTCACAAGTCGCAATCTACAACCTTGCAGTCACCTTTTCTAGATTTGTTAAATCTGCCATATTTAACCAAGTTGACAGATGACCCCATTGCACACAACCCCATATGGCCTCCCATACCCACGAAGCTCCCTTCAAACATTCCAAAATTCGAAGGGAAGCAAGCAGAAGACCCTGGAAATCATGTTATGAATTTCCACCTGTGGTGTTCGTCAAACAACATCGTTGATGATACTATTCGACTAAGGCTGATTCAATGCACCCTAATCGGGGTAGCAGTGAAATGGTATGTGGAGAATCCCTATGCTACACATGGAACCTTTAGCGCCCTCACTACTACATTCCTAAACTATTTTCAGTTACCCATCCACTAGGATTCTGGAAACCCCCCCCCCCCCAACCATATCTCAGACCATCTCCATGAATGCCGATGACGTCGTAGTTTGTACAAAGCCAAACTCGATGATCAAGTTTTGTTAGACCTATTCTTGAAAACTCTCACTGCAGATATTTCAAAGGATGTAGTGCAAAAAAAACCCATATCCCAAGAGGATGCCATCAGTAAGGCCCAACAGCTCGAGCTGATCTATACTCAGTCAGGGTATATTTACAATATCCTATCGAATGCCCCACGCCTGCAAAATTACAAAGAATTTCCAGGCGCGTTGAACTCTGTAGACAGTTTAATTGGGTCACTGACCCAAAATCCCCTAAGAAGCAGCGTTCAATACCTCAGTTACGTGTATGATTCTACCCAGAACATACCACAACCCGGTTACCAAATTCATCACATGCCTCTGCAAAATTTGACCAGTAGGGCGTCATCATACCACCATCATCATGGAGGACCCTATCCTCCAACTCAGAGGACCTAGTATGCAGCTATACATGCTGACGAAAGAGCCCCCCCCCAGTCATTTACAAACCAGGGACCGCAATACGCCCAATCTCTAGCACAAGACTAGCCCATGCAGAATAATGCATAGGTGAACTTTTTGCAAGCTTCCCAAAACCAACTGTGCCAACCATATGACCAGGAGAATCCAAATTATCCTCCTAACGCAGTTAAGAAAAAAGGAAAAAACAAGCCTAAAGTAAATACTGGACAAGGGGGCAACAACCAAAAACGCCTTATGCGATCTCAGGCTAGAGGCAACCCTAACTGAAATCAAAACCAAGAGCCAAGTAACCCCCAAAGGCAGAACAAGATGGAAATTCTTCGGACAAACCACTCTTGCTCAATCTGTGGTGAGTACGTCCATTACACTCACCACTGTCTCAACCTCCCTGAGCCGAAGAAGCTGTAGAGTAACTGTGGAGAGGGGGGATCCTCCCAGCAGAAAATATTCATTGTTGGGCCATGAATACGACCACTTTTTAACACTTATTTCATCCATTTTTACTCTTCTTTATCATGTCATTTATTATAATTTATCATATAAATCCATTTTATAATGATTTATGCTCTTATGGATGAATATTATTTATTCTCCTTTATTTTTAATAAATGGATGATTATTATGCATAATTTTATCAATGATGGTTTATTAATATATTTTGTACCAACACTCACCATTTTAGCCTCCAAGATATTTGCCAGATTATAGATTTGATCTCCAAATCATCATCAAATATTCTAACTCAGAAATTTGTTGGAATAATACGTGACAGTTTTGTAGTTGAGATTATAGGCAAATAAAGCAAAATCTGGAAAATCCGTAACATGGGTTTTATCCGGAATGGACCAAATTAATTTTAACCAAAGAATGTTTTGCCTAAATGCGGCCTATATTAAGAGAAACGTAGGGTTATTTGAGCATGATTTTCTCATATTTGTTGTTGCGGCCGTCCTCCAAATTATCTCTAGCTGCAAATCCAAATTCGTCTTGCTCTTGTTGAAAGATTGTTGGAAATATATTTTCTGGTTGATCTAGTTGTTGGGAACAATCCAATATTGTTATTAGAGATCCTATTTACTATTTAATTTCTCCTCTCTCTGGTTATAAAAGGAGGCGTTTGTAAAAGAGAGGGGATCGTTGTTGCTTTTGTGAATTGTACACTTAATCAAAAGTTGTGTTATTGAAAACACGATTCCATTGTAATGCTACTCTATTTTAATGATTAATTGAAATTGTTGTTCCATTTGCAACATTTGAAGTATCTTGAGCAGTCCCTGCTGGTGGTTAAGGGCCCAACCCCTGGTAGCATGAACTACTCCTCTGTGTTATATTTCCAATTCTTGCAGCATGTGATCGATTTGCTACATGCATGTTACTGTGAGTTTATTTCATTAGTTGTTTATCATCTTACTATCTTTATGTCTTACGCGTTCTGTGTATGAGTTATTTCTTTATCGTGAGTTGAATCTTATTTCTTACAACGTGGGTTAATTGAGATAACATATCACCTTACGTAGATCATCCTTGGATTCGCGGAAGTGATATTGGTTCTATCTTAATTAATTCTAATTCTGTGCTTAATAGTTTATTGTTTTATTATAATGGATTGTGTTGCCGTTCCTTCCTAATTTAACAAGAATATTAACCCTCGAATTACTTATCTTGTTATGCTTCGTTGTTTGGCATTTGATGTTCCATTCCATTTTTTGTTTCATTTGACTGCTGTTCATTTCAGAGTGCAGATACAAAGCTTCGCTATTCAGTTTGTTGTTCAAAAGGATTTACCGTTTAATAGAGTTTTGTTGTTCAATTCCTTTAATTTCAGTTTGCTATCCATTTACATTGTTGTTCATTTCAGATTAATTAGTTTACAGATCGCAAGAGTTTTTTTAAAGAGTTTTTGTAGTTTACTTTCAATAGTAGCTTTAGTTCAATTTCTATTTCCTTTTAATTGCTTTAAAGAAGGACTGTCAACTGTAGAGAACACTAGTTATTGCTTCCAAGTTCCCAGATTGATTTTCTTGCTCCAGTTTGATTTAAATTGCATCAATTTCTAAAGGAATGAGTTATTGCTACTGTATCATTAATTGATGTTTGCTGAGTGAATAGTTGGATTTCAGAGCATTTGAGTTTTTGTTAGATTTCTTTTCCAAGCATCCATTTACTCTTGTATTTACAACACTATACTGCACATTGAAGAGAATTAATCTTGGATAAATTGCTACATCAGACTGAGTACACTCTTGAAACAAAAAGTCGTTCCCAGATTGATAATTAATGTAGGATAAATAGGCGTTAAAAAGACACCTTTTATACCTTAACATTTTGGCGTCGTTGCCGGTGAGAGTATATACCATTTAGAAAGAGTGATGCATATTTAATTCTTTCTACTTGGGAAGAATTTGGTATTAAAGACGAAAGGTAAGAACCTGTGCACTGAGCAAGGAACACACTTGTTCACTGGCCCGCTTCATAGTAGAATTGAGTGAAAGCTTAAGGTAGGAATGAATGCTTCCGTTTTTTTTTTAATTTTAGAGGTAGAATATTTGAAAACAAATCTTGTAATTCCACTCGAGTGGTGATGTAAGCACCACCCATTTCACTAACCAATTGATAGGAACATTGGAAGGAGGATCCTTAAAGAAACACATGAAGAACATCTTCTATTATGGTAATAAATGGCTCACATTGCAACTTTTGAATTCCCTATCAAAGATCTAGGAGGAGTGACACAAATGCACATAATTCCCCCATTGTCTCTACCAAATTTTCATGGTTTGACAAATGAAGATCCAGATACATTCTTATTTGAGTTTGAAATACTTTATAGAGGATATGATTATTGTACTAATGATCAAAGGTTGAAAGTGTTTCCTCTTACTCTAAAAGGAGCAGCTCTCCGATGGTTCATGAGCCTAGGTGGGAACTGCATCCAAACATGGGAGGACATGAAGAACATATTCTTGAAGAAGTACCAAGACTACTGCAAATCCAATGAAGATATTTTTGGTATGATACAAGGGGAAGATGAAAGCTTGGAGGACTATGTAGAGCGATTTCGATATAACCTTCAAAAATCAAAGCATAAACATTTGGAAAAAGAGATCTTGAAAACACTCCTTCTTAAAGGAATCAAAGATGAATTTTAGAACTCTTAAATCTGATAGGAAAAGGTGATGTTTTTCAGTTATCATATGATGATGTTTGTGAGTTGTGCATAAGGTATTCAAGAGGAATTTCCAAGGATGGTAAGAATTCTAGAGAAGTTTCTTCTTTCTTTTCCAAATTTTCTACAAGAACAAGAGACATAAGAGTTGAAATCAAGGTTTTATTTGAAAATTTTAAATATGATCTTATTAGCTCTCTAAATTCACAATTGAATGTTTTGCAGGTTCGGAAAAATCAAGAATTTGATGAAGTGTTTTGCCCTCATTACTGAAAGGAGCATCCCATAGATAGTTTTTCTTCCTTATCTAATTTGGAAGTGACATATGAAAGAGATGGGGAAGCTGCAACAAGGTCAACAGGTATGGTTCAAAACACTTCCTCTTCATTCTCTTATTTGCATAATCCATTATGGAATACTCATATGTTAGGGCAGCCATGCCAATCTCAATATAACCACCACCAATCTTGTATACAAGCTTGGCATGGTTCACCTTATGATTGCATGACTACTCTCCCTCATATTGTAACACAAACACATATTTCAGCTCTTCCACAACACCTTGTTTTCCGATCAAAATCATCCACTCAACACAATCAACTACATCATCAAGAGGCTCCATTCCCTACACAATCTCCTGCTCAACTCATTCCACACCCTCACCATAATAAACCAGTACAACATGCTTACAGTGTTGAACTGAAAAATTCACCTACCCTTCCCACCCATTCTATCTCACATGCACCATTGGAGAAAACTTACACTGAGACTCAGAATGTATCAAATCCAAAAATTGTAGAAGTTATGAAAGAAAATGAGGTTTCTTCTAGTTTGCACCAACAACCAATTTTAAAAGCTCAAGAACTTAATGATACAATGGATATGGAAAATCAAGGAAGTAAAGGATATATTTAAGATTGGTTTTACTCCATCATTTGTTTGCAACATCACTCCATACTTCAACAATTTTTGGAACCATCTTTTGAACAGAAGTTGGCTTCTCATACCCTATTTTTATTAACATACATTTTTCGAATTTGGGTATGTATATACTAGAGTTCTTATTTCAGAAATGGCTCCATTGGAAATACTCTTATACATAAACATATTCGATTCTCAAAGAAGAGTAGGATAGTGGAGAAAATAAAATAAATAAGGAAATAAAACAAACACATTTTTTTAAATTTTTGTAAAAATAGTTGTTTCTTTGTTGCAACACGCTGTGAAATCAACATTGATGATAAATGTTCTAATTTATTTGTGTATTTAGATGAATTATATTGCAAATAAAAATTATACAAACACTTATATTCATTTTTATCATCAATATGGAAAATTTTCTTGAATATCATATTTTTTGGCTTACGGGCTTGATGAAATTTCTGAAAACACAGTTGGGACAGTCATGTTTTGGGGGACCAAAATTGAATATTTTTAAAACATATTTCTATCCTAAGTATCCCTTTATTTCTAGTTTCCAACCCAATTGGAATCACTCAATTTGGATTCGAAACGAAAAAGTTAGAACCAAAATATTGACAGGGTGTCTTATAGGCAGCTCAGGAACAGAGTTGAGACAGTCAGTTTTTGGAGGCCTAAATGACTATATTTTTAAAACCTGTTTCTATGGTATATTCCTCTATGAATATAGTTTACAACGCAATTTTAATCACTCAATTTTGATATCGTATGAGGAATTTATGACCAAAATACTGACTGCCTATCATAAATCAGCACTCTTGAAACTCTGTTTTCTCAGTTGTTCATTAACGTATTTGACCCACAAATTATTCTTGTCTTCAAAAAATATTTTTATTGGAGATAAATAAATGAATCTACTTTAATCTCCAATTTTAATCGGTTCAATCCGCCATCAAAATAAAAATTTATGCTTGAAATATCAACTGTTGGTCTAAGTTGGAAAATAAAAAATGACTTTATTATGCAGGTTGTTCTAAGAAAATTTGACATATCATAGCATTGAATTTTTAAAAACCTGTTTCTATTCAAGATAAAACTTTGAATTAGCTCTCATTTGGCTTTGGAATCACTCAAATCGGACAAAAAACAAAGAAGGTATGATTAAAACACTGTTGGTTAGTATCGTCGACCACTGCTCTCCCACAGGTAGCAAATATAATTTGTTTTATTTTTCCGTGGACTTGTTCTATAGAGTAACTACTTGTTAGTTTTTTGTCATAACTCTTGGATTAGGGGAGCCCGTACACCTCTCTTTCTCCATGATTTAATGTTTTATTGCAGGTAGACACTCGTTTTTTGTAGGTCTTAGTAGAACAAAAAAGGTCAATTTATGGACGAGCGATTCTTGAGAGAAATTTTAGTGAAACAAGGGCATTTAATCCAATTCATTACCTAATAGATTCATAACAAGAAGAAATGAAGAATTGGTTTCCATTTGAAGATTCATGTCACTGCTGCCAAAACATTTTTCAAAAAGATCATTTTTTTTTTCCATTAACAGATTGATATTCCCTTAGGAAATAACATCATAGCTGTTGTAACTTAATAAAGTGTTGTTTCTTTTATGATTTATTTTATGTTTTTGTGTTTCAGGTATTTATCCCTCCAAATTGTAGTTTCCGCTCCATTGGAAATTGAACAATAAGGACCCCACCATGCAAGTTTCAGTTGTAGAAGGCAATTCTTTGGCAGCACCAATTTTGTAAAAAAATTACTTTTTCTTGAAACCTGTACATAAATTTTCCTTTCTATTTGATTGGATTTTCTTAACAATGGATTGCACATTAGTTTTGTTCTTTCCTCTATTTTTTTTTCCTTTGTTGTTCCCTATAGCATCTTTGCGTGCTTATATCTATTCGTTGTTCCTCTTAAGGAACAGTTATTGTTCCTCTCAAGGAATAGTAGCCGTTCCTCTTAAAAAACAATGTGTTTATGTGTTTATTTTTGTTGTTTCTTCCAAAAGGAATAACATTTTCGCTGATTAGTTTTGTTGTTCCTTTTAAAAAGAACAACATTTTTGCTGCATGTTTTTGCTGTTCTTTCAAAAGGTACAACAGTTTTGTTGTTCCTTTCAAAAGGAACAACACCGCTCATTTTTGTTCTTCCTTTCAAAAGGAACATCACCGACTGTTCTTGCTGTTTCTTTCCAAAGGAACAACATTTTTGCAGGTTGTTTTTGTTGTTCCTTTCCAAAGAAACAACACTTTTTGAATGCATTTTTCTTGTTTGTGAACAACTTTTTGAGGATTTTTTTGAATTTTTCATGACTTTTTGAAAGACAAACATACAATTTATGGAAGGATACACAAATTAGAGGTTACTAGAATTAACAAATTAAGAAAAAATTTCATTTTTAAGAAATAGTTTTGTACTGATAAGAAAAGGAAAGGACACAACTATCTATATCACTTTGCTGACTTTATTTTCACTAAAACTAATATGATTGATTAGTTTTATCATGTTGTTTTTTCCATAACTCTTCACAACTCTCTTTTATTTTTATTTATTGAATAAGAATAAGGGAATAATTTATTTATTGAGATGTTCAGACTTCTTCCACCATCCCTACTCTTAAGGAGTGTTGAGCCATCCTCTATACATAAATAGGGAAGTGCTACATAAAAAGAAGAAGAAAAAACTCTTTATATGGTTACTAACAATTCTATGATATGGAAGATGGAGGATAGGGGGTCTCATCAAGAGCCAGCCTAACATGATCATAAGGGAGCAGTGAAGTGGCATTCTCATTATGGCCACCACACCAGGGATATGATCCAATGGACAACTCAGAATAATAAAAAGTCCTTAGAACAAGAGGTCTCATCACGAGCTTTCCTGCCCACCTTTCACTCCTTCCTGGTGAATGGCATTGTGATTCATTTGGTCCCCAAGCCAGCACAGTGGCATCCATCATGACATCACACAGTGCTTCCCTAGGCATAAATAAAGGATAATGGTTCCAAGGGTGAGAAAGCAACTTTGTCAAGGTTATAGACACTTGTGGGCAACAGAGCTATGCTGATGGTATTGGAGTCATATTTTTCACAAATCAATAGTAATGATAAACCCTTTTCTTATATCTTTATCTAATATCAAATGAGAGTATGCCCCTAAACCCTTTGTTCAGAACTGCTTATGCATGAAATTTATTTATAAATCGATCATAATGGTTTAGGTGGATAATGACCGCATAAGTACTTTTTTTTCATCAGCTGTCCTTTTCCATTATTTTTGAATCATTACATAAACATTTCCATATCTACTCACGATTTCAAAACATGCATTGATTTCAGTAATGCGATAATTTTTTGGTCATATCATAAGTATGTATGTCTTTCCATGCTGTATAATTGCTGTGAAGTAGGCTGCCATTTTGCCACAATAGTCATACTGCATTTCTACAGAATTTTTGTTGATTGAACTTTTTTTTGCATGCATCTTATCTGTTGCCATTCTAAACTAAAACTATGGATTCAAGAAAATTGCATACAGAATTGTGATTTTTTTACAGGAGAACAACATATAAGGGGGGGAAATTCTATTCGAGCACGACCACACTATTTCAACTAACAACAAAGGCTCGCAAATGCGCACAACTCTTCAGACATGATGTGCTTGCATGGCTTCCACCTTTTGCATCATTTTCAGTATCCGCTCAGCCTACATCAGCTTCAACAAAGGCCAGTCCCTACATGTCATTCCACATTTTTCGGAGGTAACACTTGAGGTAAAATAGCATAATTTTCTGATTTATTCTGAATTTAGGATAATTTCATGAAAATCCATTGAGCATTATTTATCATCATTCATTCCACATCTTTACCACTTCCCATTTTTTAGACACGTCTCATCTTTCAGTTTGGGGGAGTGTTGCTTTCCTTCATTTTTTTTCTTATGACCATGTCAGTAATCTTCTTTATCATCCATTGATATTGTTATTCATTCTCAACACCTCCCTTATTCCATGTTGTTTTACACCATAGATTTCAACAGATTGTAGCAACGACCTCTCTTTGTTTTCTAGCATTGCATGTGGACATGCTAATTCTTCAGTTTGGGGGGGGAATTGCTACACATGATGGATGTTTTCCAATTTCTTTCTCATTTAAGGCATATAATTTCATTTGTATATAGTGCAGAAATTTATTTGCATATATCTTTAAAACTATGAACTGAATTCTTGTGATTTCTGGATAACAAGGAGGTATCATTAAAATACACAAACACAGATAATTTCACGCTAAATTAGTTCATAAAATTTTGAAAATTATGCATTATCACCTACAACCATTTTGTTTATATCTCATGATTCGTGCATCAAAACGATCTGATTTTTGAGAAAATGGTTAAAGAAATTTGCTGTTACTTATGTCACATTTTTCTGCAACTTCATATACATATAGTTGAACGTCAATGGTAAAAATTGTTATGCCTTCATCAAGATTGCTAAAATTGAATATTCATTATTTCATGAAAAATTCATTTGTTACATCCATTTCATGAGTTGGGATGAACAATTTTCTTTGCTTGGTTAACACATGGGTTTTGTCTTTGGGTTGCACGAGGACATGCAATATATTCAGTTCTGGGTTGCATGGGGACATGCAATATATTCAGTTTGGGGGTATGTTGGGCCATGAATGCTACCACTTTTTAACACTTATTTCATCCATTTTTACTCTTCTTTATCATGTCATTTATTATAATTTATCATATAAATCCATTTTATAATTATTTATGCTCTTATGGATGAATATTATTTATTCTCCTTTATTTTTAATAAATTGGTGATTATTATGCATAATTTTATCAATGATGGTTTCTTAATATATTTTGTAATAGCACTCACCATTTTAGCCTCCAAGATATTTCCTAGATTGCAGATTTGAACTCCAGATCATCATCAAATATTCCAACTCAGAAATTCACTGGAATAAGAAGTGATAGTTTTGCGGTTAAGATTCTGGTCAAATGAAGAAGAATCTGGAAAATCCGGAACATGGGTTTTATCCAGAACGGGCCCAATTAACCTTATCAATGAATGGTTTGCCCAAATTCGCCCTATATTGAGAGAAACGCAGGGTTATTTGAGCACAATTTTCTCAGATTTGTTGTTGCAGCCGTCCTCCAAATCTCAGCCGCATAGCCAAATTCGACTTCCTCTTGTTGAAAGATGGATGGAAATAAATTTTCTTATTGATCAATTGGTTGGGAACAATTCAATTTTGTTATGAGAGATCCTATTTACTATTTAATTTCTCCTCCTTCTGATTATAAAAGGAGACGTTTGTAAAAGAGAGGGGATGGATCATAGTTGTTGCTTTTGTGAATTGTAAACTTAATCAAAAGTCGCGTTATTGAAAGTGCGATTCCATTGTAATGCTGCTCCATTTTAATGATTAATTGAAGTTTTTGTTCCATTCGCATCACCTGAAGTAGCTTGAGCAGTCCCTGCTGGTGGTTAAGGGCCCGACCCCTGACAGCGTGAACTGCTCCTCTATGTTATATTTCCAATTCCTGTAGCGTGTGATCGATTTGCTACATGCATGTTATTGTGAGTTTGTTTCATTAGTTTTTTATCATCTTACTGTCTTTATGTATTACGCGTTCTGTGTATGAGTTATTTCTTTATCGTGAGATGAATCTTATTTCTTATAGCGTGGGTCAATTGAGACAGCATATTGCCTTACTTAGAACATCCTTAGATTCTCGGAAGTGATATTGGTTCTATCTTACTTATTTCATAATTCCGTGCTTAATAGTTTACTATTTTATTATAATGGATTGTGTTTTCGTTCCTTCCCAATTTAACAAGAATCTTAATCCTCGAATTACTTATCTTGTTATGCTTCGCTGTTTGGCATTTGATGTTCCATTCCATTTGTTGTTTCATTTAACTTTTGTTCATTTCAGAGTGCAGATATAAAGCTTCACTATTTATTTTTCTATTCAATAAGATTTGCCGTTTAATAGAGTTTTGTTGTTCAATTCCATTAGTTAATATTTTCTGTTCGATTCTTCTAGTTTTAGTTTGTTATTCATTTACATTGTTGTTCGATTTCAATGTGTTATTCAGTTTCAATTCATTAGTTTCCAGATTTTGTTCCTTTCAGTTATTTTCATCAGCACGAAGATTGAGTTTGCTTTCATTTTGATTGCTTTAAGATCACCAACTGTAGAGGACACTGGTTATTGCTTCCAAGTTCCCAGATTGGTTATCTTGCATCGATTTCTAAGGGAAGGAGTTATTGCTACTGTATCCCTGATCGATTTTTTGAAGATTGGTTTAATTAAGATTTCAGAGCATTTGAGTTTATGTTGTTTTAGTTAGATTTATTTTTCAAGCATCCATTTCGAACACTGTACTACATATTGCAAGGCATTACTCTTGGATAAATTGCTGCTTCAGACAGAGTACACTCTTGAAATAAAAAGTCGCTCCCAGATTGATAATTAACGTGAGATAAATAGGTGTTAAAAATGTACCTTTTATGCCTCAATAGTCATGTAGGAGCCCTTCCCCCATCAAGGGACAGTTAGCACGCATTAAAAAACTCCCGACGATTCCGGGAAAAAAAGCCAAGAAATCTACATGACTAGCGAAGAAATGTTTTTTTAGACATGAAATCAGAATTACGACACCCCACCAGACACCAATGCATCAAGGGCTAGTACAAGTGCAACAACAACACCTTTTACCATATCAAATATGGCTATTAAACCTTTACCAAAAATGGCTAAGGGACCAACTAGGCAAGCAGGAAACTATTCCAAAGAAGCCCATAACTATATCATTATGGATGATCTAGCTCAATCTCCCACTTCTATGTCAGCTTTGGAGGTGTTACAATCATGCCCAAAATAGCGGAAAGCCTTACTTTCCGCATTAGGCACCATCGACCCTGTCGATTCACACCTGATGGCTTTCGATTTAGATAAAGCCACCCCTAGGCTTCCTTCGATGGTCACCTTTCATATACCAATGTCGGTCCAAAACACCGACATATCATTGATGAAGGTGCATCCACATGCATCATGTCAAAGAAATTTTGGCAGAAGTTAGGGTCTCCCGAACTAAAGCCACCAGACATCACGCTTAGAGCATACGATGGTCGCCCTTCAGCCCCCGTCGGTCTCTACCAAAACGTCCTAGTCTGCTTAGCCGGAAAGATGGTCCTTATAAACATTGAAGTCTTGGACGCTCAATTGGACTACAATATACTCCTTAGCCAGAGTTATATGTATGCAATGTCAGCCATCGCCTCCTCTGTCTTTTGAACTATGATGCTCCCCCATGAGGACCACATCGTTACTGTCGACCAGTTGACAGATAGTGAAAAGCGGCCCCTAACAAATACCGATGTCATTCTACCCCATGTAGACACATCTATTGATGCACTTACATGGTACTATAATATGGCCCCAGCCAGTTCAAACCATCATCCATCCTAGGATCATTCCTAGGTGACCCCCCTGTTATCCCAGAGCCACCATCTAGCATCATAGAAGCCTCGGTGTGCATGATGTCCACATCAAGCACCGAAGCCAGTCAGGACACAGAGATGAGTAGTAATGACACTGAGTCCTTGGCCACAATAGCCTCTCTAGCCTACGCCACCCCAAAAACGCCTTTCCTCTCCCCCCCAACTAGTTTTTTGTCATAGGAGGTCATGGCCACAGTGGTCCTACTAAACTTATCCTTTGCAATACCATTTTGGTACCTAGTCCCACCCACTCCAATGGGATTTGCACACATCACCTCTATAGGGTTAATCCCTATCAATCCTACATTGGCCCGAGCTGTTCAGGAGACTGTCGCAAACATCCCTACAAATGAAATTCCCATTGCAAAACCGATGATTACGACTAAGAAAACCGAGAGAAGAGGAAAGAAGGTGGAGAGTCCCACCACGCAACGGGAATCACCATGTTGCGACATTTGTGACGTAGTAGGCCACCCTACCCACATTTTCCCAGAGTTGGATGAATTAAACCGCTCCTTAGCTCTGCAATTGACGCCACGACATCACGTTCCCATAAAAAGGAACCTGCCACCAAAAGCCAAGGCAAAGCATTTCATACTAATCACGCATGCGCTATCTGCAGCAATTATGGACACTATACCCATCATTTCGAGTTGGATGAATTAAACCGCTCCTTAGCTCTGCAATTGACGCCACGACATCACGTTCCCATAAAAAGGAACCTGCCACCAAAAGCCAAGGCAAAGCATTTCATACTAATCACGCATGCGCTATCTGCAGCAATTATGGACACTATACCCATCATTTCCCAGAGATCCCGTGATATAGGGATGCCTTAAATGCCATCGAGAAATCCTAAAAAGAGGATCCCTCCATCCAGTTGTCTAGAAATGAACCTCGAGCTATTCTATAACGACAAGTAGGAAAGACAGTTTCCAGAAAGACTCTCGTTCATTATCCCCCCTCCCATCATATGCTACATGCTATGCGATGAATGTGGTCACTTCATCAAGGAATGCGCAGCCCTAGAACTCATCCATAGTTGGTATCCTATCGAGTGCGTTTATTATGTTGGATTGCGGCCAGTGCAATTCACATGTCCTTTATGTGCCGACAACCACATTTTGGAACAATGCCACTATATCCCTCGATTCCACTTAGCGCTAGCTAGTTTGTGCTCAACTATAGTTCACCTCTCTAGAGAATATGGCTCTAACTCGGAATCTATGAAGAGCTCGACAACCGAAGAATATGTGACGAGTAGATCCATCCTCTTCTTGTCAGCTGAAAAGCGACCAATCAGGGAACCCTTAGTTACCCCCAACTTCCCTCTACAGAGAAGACCAACATGTGCATTATGTAAAATTCCCAATCAGGTGGTCGCCACTTGCCCTAACTTAGAAGTGCTATGCCGCTGGTACCCACTCACGCCACCAAGTTAGCAGGACATGAACCCCATATCTAGGTTATTTTTCCTAGTATGTTAGGGCAATCACCATTAACATCATTGTACCTATATCCCGCAATTTCATCCTCTAATTGATATGATACATACATTATAAAAGAAACACAACAATCTCATCAACCGATATAGAAGGTATATCACCCCCAGGCCACCAACCCCACACCCACATTGGTGTAATGGGAAAACTGGGATGGCGGACCAACCAAGCATGACCTAGGTCCAACCTAGGATAACATGTAGACTATGAAACCTGATTGGTCACCAGGTTAATCAGTGCAAAGAACTGAAGCACCTCGCAAGCAGTTTTTGCAAAGTCTCTTCTCTACCATAGAGACTTCTCTCTAACCAAGAGAAAATCATGCACACTTATTTCCGGATTTGTTGACACTTTCATCATAAAATAAAATTTGAACATCTCCCGAAGTTGAGAGCGGAAATAGCAGCGTTAATTCTACACTCACCAAAAGAGTTAGACACATCCAAGCCAAAAAATCAGAAATGGAAGTAGAAGCTCTCGTCTTCTACAATAGATCCTTTCCAAGCATCCACATCTGGGACGAAGAGTAGTGTTGATTCCCACACAATCTACTCAGTTGGCACAGTGGTACCATGCACCATTTGCACTAGCCATAACCACGAAATAGAGGCATGCCCGCTAATGGAAACATTCAGGCACCTCTGCACCAGGCACAATTTCCACCGACAGGAAATTGACCATCCTAACAGGGGACCCAACCTTGCACTCATGCAAGCTACCATCACGGAGATTCTCCCCCTGTTAGTCATCAGTATTTTTCACTTGTTGGTGATGACTAGTTCTGACAGCCAAGTTTTCTAGCAGCTGATCTAAAAATTTTTCATATTTTCCAGCTTGGAAAACACCCATAAAACGTTTTCTCCCTCCTACTTTTCAGTCCACCCATGACGAGATGAAACCTCATTATCAAATCCTACCCTGCCTCAGCCATACTAGTCTGCCCATCAACTCTAAAGAGACGATCCAAATCTGTTCAAAAACCTCCCCTAAGTTAGGAAGTGGCGCTTTAAGACATTTCACCCTTGGAAAACTATCCAAGAGCCAAAAAACCTCCATCTGCTATAGACCAGTCATTACAGACCCCCCACTCTGCTAAAAAAGTTGGTCACAGCCCTAAGTCGCGCCACTTATTCACCCTTAAGTCTCAGCAATACATAGACCATAATCTCAAGCTCATTTTAGGTGTTTGATGAATCTTTCAAGGATAAAAACATATCAGCATCTTAGAAGACAATTCTTGGCTCCACATGAGAAGACAGCTGCTTCTAAATGTGACCTTGAGCCTGAGATGCATCTACAGAGCGAAGGGTTTTTCATCAAGCTCATGTGACCACTTTCAAGACCTGAAAGGACAGTAGAAGGAAAAACAACACTATCAAAAGGATGATGATATGTCATGGCTAAGAACCTCCTTCATATATAAGCAGAGGGTTAAAGCGCCTCCTTCATCTATAAGCAGAGGGCGATGGCCAAAGGTTGGTTTTAAGATTTGCAACTGACTGTAAGACAGATTTGTTTTTGAACAATGAGACAGTGACTAGGGTTTTTCTAAAAGAAAAGTAATGATTGAAAGCAAAGGTAAGAGCAGTAGTGTTCTTCAAAATTTGTTTTCCTGCCATCATGTGTGAGAGAAACCCTTGTCAATATGTTCATCAGGCAGCCTTCATATGGCTGAGACAGAAGGTTGACAAAACATGAGATATTTTTCCAAGTGAAGGGCCATCCTTCGTTCATAAGTAATGGGCCAGAGCAGTGGTTATTTCTAGGGTTCTCGCTGACTGATAGACAAAGTATAAACATAATAGGAGATAATTGAAATAGAGAAATAAAGAGGCCAAAAAAAAGCAGGGTACCACTGCAATCCAAGGAGGTCAAGCTTATCTCTTAACAAGGTTTCTGTCAAAAGACAGTCTGCAGCTCCAGCAAAACAAAATTTTAAGAGTGGTTGATGAGGTGAGTCATTGCACAGGCGAAAGAACTAATGATAACTATGTTTTAAAGAGTACTGGTCTCTCTACTCATAAAAGGGTGTCTTTCAAATATGCTTATCATAGTTAACAAAGAAAATCTGAGCTTATTTCCCCAAAAGGCAGTACAACTGAACATAGTTGTTCATAATATGCAAAAAGGACTTTGACATACTTTCAGATTCTGGAGAGGATTTCAAAACAGATATAGGCATGTTCATTATAAAAAGGTCAATAGTACCATATCAATGCAATTTGAGTAAAAGAGAAGTGTTAAAGAGATCTCCTTTTAAAATAGACTGAGATGGAAGGGCCTGAGCAAATGCAACTGCATTTTTCACCCACAGTCAGAAAATGAGTTTAAAGGACACCTGGCAGTTAAGCCATTTTCACAGTAGGGCCTTGTCACCTTTTAAAGCATCCAGAGTAGACACATTTGTTTAAGTTTCAAAAAATAAAATCCACTTCCTTGCAAAATGGCAAAGGTGCTTCATAACTCATAGGTGCATTATTGGGCTAATGTTACATTCTGAAAAGGGTATTCAAGAGTCAACAGTTGCAGAGTTTCACCTTTAAATAAAGCACAACAAGGCCTTTTCACCTAAAACACATTTCTCATTATGCTATCTTTTCAAAAAATCAAACTTCACCTTTTATCAAAAAATCGGTGCAAGGGGTCGTTTAAAACTTGTCAAAAGGTTTTCAAACCCTCCACCAAGTGAATGATAAAGGGCTCAGATTTTTCTGCTTTAAAAAGGTTAAGGACTGTTGTTGATCCATTTTGCAAGTTCCCCAAACGTGAACAAAGCTCCTCTTGTTACCCTCGAGACCAAAAAGAAGTGTTTGGAAAAATTCATATAGTTTTTTTGGCTCAGTAACTGCGCAACATGCCTGTAGATGCGCAAAGCACGTTCAGACGTGATTTTTGCATTGTGATACAAGACTGCGCGGCGCGCCTGTAGGTGCACACGGCACGCCTGTAGGTGTTGGTCCTGTCAGCCTGACAATCAACCCGACAACCTATTTTGCGCGACATTCTTTCTTTTAAACGCGTCGCGCATATGATTTAGCCCTCGACACGTCTCCAAATTGATTCCAAAGCATCTTCAATTCTCAAGCTAAGGTTGCAAGCAAATTTTGAGGTACTTTGTCTTGCTCCCCTTTGAATTCACATTTGCTAGATGGTGTTTGGGGCAGAAGAAGTCCGGTTGAAAAAAGATATGTTGAGTAACTGTGTTAAAAAGAGATAAAATGTTTTGATTTAAAATATGAGTTTGAAATAGCTAGGATTCACTAGCTATGAGCATATTCAAGTAGTGTTTCCCTCTTAGTGCTTCAAAACCTATGAACTGCCCTCCAAACAGTCAGACCTTGGTGAGAAAGCAATGTAATCAGTTGGAGGTGTTCTTGTCAAGCTGGTGTGAGGGACATTAGAGTTTAAAGAGGGAAAGTATTTTTTTTGAAGGGGAGTTTATATTGTTGAGTGCTACATGCCTTTGCTACCACATCAAAAACATGTTAAGATCTATCACCCTACCCTATAAACAGTGAATTCTGACTGTGTGTATACCCTCTGGTTGACTGTATTTATGGTGTTGAATTGATTGGTTGAGTTGCATACCAAGAAGAGTGTAGTGTTTTTGAATTATAAAGGTTTGGTTCTGCCTTCCTCTAAAAAGCCAAGGCTATCTTATTACCTCAAAAACACCAGCAGGCAGGGAACTCTTACCACAAACACAAGAAGGTCCTTTTGACTGTCTTTATCCTTGTTTACTGTGTTTTCATTGAGAATATTGGCTGATTGATATACAAAGGTTGGGAAAGGCAACATTTTGAAGAAACAGGGATCTTATATCAGAAAAGGGACATTTTACACAGCATTCAAAATCATTGTTGCCTTATCAAACTGTGAGTTGACAGGCTGAGATAGAGGTTGGTTTAAAGAAGGCATTTCAAAAATTTTGAAGCATTTTGGTGTTGCAGGAGCGCATCCAAGTCAAGATGCCTCCTAGGCAAGATAGCAGAAGTAGGTTACACAAGAGGTATGAGCCAATTTCTACCAAGGAGGTCAATGCACACCCATCTATCCTTTTCAATTTTCATGAGGTGGGGTGTTTGGATTCTGCCAGAGGGTACAAGAAGTGAAAAGCTTCTCGCCTTTAACACATTTGTGCGCCTTGAGGTTCAAAGACAAACATTTTCAAGTGGCAGGCCTTGATTTCAAGTTCTCCCCGAGATCCATATCCAAGGCGACTAAAATCCCATACATTGGTGAGAAATGGTTCAAGCAAGCCTATTTAGACTTGGATGACTACAAAACCTTCCTCAAGCCCGGGCACAGAGAAACATGCATTGCTATCTTCCCTTTCTCTCATCTTATAGCCGGCTATGCTCTTCTTATGAATATTATAATGAAGTATTTCACATGTGAGGGGAGATTCTCTTGAGTTTATGCATACCACATCCGACTATTGATGCACTTCACAAGAACCAAGCAGCACAATATTCCTTACTTCTTGTGCAAAAGTATTGAGAAAATGGCCTCCTTTGTCCAGAACAAGCCTCCATCACAGCAAGTAGCCTTTCTATTCCATCACTCCCTCATTAAAATCATCATCCTTCACCAGCTTGAAAAGAAATATGTTTCTTGTTATGTTTTCATCAGTCACCCGGATTTCCCCACTGTCCCTCCGGTCCATACATCCCCCACATCTCCTACTCATCGCCCCTCGCCTTCCTCTAGCAGACCTACTCCTAGAAAGCTCAAATTCACTACAGAACAGTCAAAGGAGCATGGAGAAGGAGAGGGAAGTGGACATCAAGAAGAGGAAGAGCATGAGCATGAAGAAAGGGATGAACAACATCAAACTAAAGATGAGGGGTAGCAGCATGACAGTGGTGAAGGTGAGCAGCAGCAAGAGCAAGAGGAGGAGAGTTCTGGACAGCAGCAACTCAGTGATGATGAAAAGCAGGAACAAGAGGAAGGGAAGTAGCATGATCTTGATAATCAAGGGCAGCAGGTTGAACCACAAAATGAAAAGGAAATTGAGGCAGAACAACAGCTTGGTATTGATGATCAAGGGCAACAGTTTGAGCAACATGATATTGAGGAGCAGGAGCAGCCTGTAGAAGATACACAGCATTCTCCTCATGATGTACAACAACCTCCTCAGGACACACAGCAGCCTCAAGAAGAAGAGCAATTTCAAAAGGATGATAAGCAAGATGACAAAGGCAAAAGAGTCATGCCTTCCTCTCCTAAAATGGTCAAGCCTAAGATAGCAAGAAAGCAGGTGCCCAGGGTTGTCACGCCGAAAGTGATAAGAGCTCCCCGTAGCAAAATAAAGTTACCGAAGAAGCCTATCATTGATTTGCCTAGGAGGAAAAGCGCAAGAATAGCCTTTTAAAGAAAAGGGAAGGGCAAGGTAGGAAAAGGTCATGAGCGTGAGAGTGCATTAGGTGCCATCCAGATTCCAAGTGATGACAGTAATAATGAGGCCTGCATTCTAGAGAACCTTTTGATCCAAAGAGAAAGAGAAATTGATGCATTACAAGGTGAGCTTCATAGGGCAAGGAATTTCAATCATTTTCTAGAAGTCCAAAACAAGCAAATGAGTGTCCATATGGCTATCCATGAGACAAGGGCGACTAAGTACAAGAAAGAGGCCTCCAAAGCCCAAGCAAGGATAGATGAGCTCATAGGTGATTTTGATGAAAGTGAAGAAGAAGACCAGCCTAGGTGAAAAATGCCTAGAACCATAGGGCTTAAAAAAGCCCTTGAAAAACAAAAAGAGGAGGAAAATGCCCTTTTCCAATCCACTCCCCTCACTGCATTGCTTGAGCAAGAGATTGAAAACAATAAGGAGGCATGGATTGAAAGAGCCAATAAACATTTGGAGGGAAAATTGGAGAAGGAAAACAGGGATTTAGAGCTGCAAAGAATAATAATGAAGCATTACCAAAAGCTAAATCAGTTTACCCGTCGCAAGTTAAAGGCTGCCCAAGAGAAACTAAAGGAGGCTAAAGGGAAGCGCTCGACACGGAAAGTGAAGAAAGACACATCGGGACTTGAAATTTTGGCTTCTTTTTCAGATCATGTTGATAGGGACCCTTGAGGGTCATACTCACCGAATTTGGGTGCATTTTGACATATTTTGGTTTTTTGGCATTTTTGAGTTTTTGGTCAAAACTCGGGAAATTCACCATTTCATTTTGGGGATTCGTCAAAGGAGGAGAATGGTATCATTGGATGCCATAAATTCTGAAGCACACCCTCAACAATTTTCAGAACATTTGGAGATCATTTCCCCCCTCGAAATGGCGAAAAGGGCTCGCTTTTTGCACACTCTGCCCGATCTATCAACAGACTGTAATTTTTTGGATTTTTACACATAGGTGCAGTTTTGGAGGACTTCCAAGCATCGGATTGTGAAAATTTCAATTTTTCTGGAAAGTAGACACTTAGAGCTTTCCAACGAGCTATCATGAGCCTCATTTTGACATCGGGAAGGCTACCAAATTTTTCCAGCAAGTCAGGGGACCTTTTGCTGATATAAAATTTGAATATTTTTGTAATTTTTGAACCTTCAAAAATTGCTTTTTCCAAATGTGCGTTTAGCTATTTTTGCACATGAAAAATGATGCAAAGTCAATTATTTTTCCTTTTTTAGCATTTTCTAGATATTTTATGAGATATTTTGTGCCTTGGGCTTTGCAAAGCCTCAAGGACAAGATTAGATATTTTGATTAGGCCAATAGGATGGCAAGTTGAACCATGATGTTTTCCTCACTTGAGCCTATATATTCCAAAGGATTTCATTGTAAAACAAGGCTGAACTTGAGAAGAGAAGCAATATATGGTCATATAAGCTTTGGAAGAAATAATTGTCTTATGCTTTTGGATTTCCTCTTGGATGCTCTTGGATGAATGAAGAAGGATTGTTGTTGGATTCCATGACTTGTTAGAATGGTATAATGTCTCTTGCTTTGTTGTTGTCTTCTAGTTTTCATTCATGAATACATGTTTCTTGCTTTCTATAGATCAGTAGAGAACAAATTTGAGATATGCCCATGGAGGCACCTCAAATTTCCTGTTTCTTCATAGCTTCTTTGTTTTCTTCTTCCTAAGTAACATTAAAGAATTCTTGACTGCTCTTTAATACTTAGGATATTGTTGCTTGTTTCATTCATGGTTTTATACATGCTAAGTATGACTTACGGCATGGCCTGCTTACCTATGGCTAGCTATAGTTCCATCCATGAAATTTCTCTTTGACTGATTAGATTATCATTTTGTTGAACCAAGGAGGCCTAGTTTCAATCTAGCCCTTTGCCTAAAACTATGCAAATCTTGTTGTTCAAAGTGCCCAATAACTTGAAGTACTGTGTTTAGGTGTTCCGACATAGTAAGTTAAGTTGTTTTTCTTTCTTAAGTGTTTTCCCCAAAGTCTGATAGCCATTTCCCAAAGTTAGAGGGTCTTATACTTCTATGCATGGCTTGAATGTTTATTTCTATGTATTGATTAGCTTATAGTTACATTTTGCATGATTAATGGTTTTCCCTACCATGTTTATGTAATCTATTGAACTGGTTATGCTTGAAACTCTTTGTTGTTCAGAAACTTGATGTCCATTTACTCCATTTTGCCCAAAGATCCTTTCTACCTTGAATCAAATCGGCCCTTCAACAGCCTTGTATCACCGTCTTACAGCTTTCTTGACCTTTTCGACCCCATAGCCCGGTTGATTTGACATATTTTTACCTGTCTTATATATTTGATTAGTTTCATCCCTCACAACTTAAAAAACCAAAACCAAAAAAATTACTTCATAACTAGCCTAAAATCAGAACAAAATAAGCAAACACACAGATATCCCTTACACATATAGAGAGAGCGGTCTCTGAGTCCAGGAAGGCTAGGTCCTTGGGCTCCAAAGCTTGGTTTGATGTTACATTGTCATTTGGCTTACCAATCAGCCAAATCACGGGACCCTAACATAATGGCGATCACGGTGGGACCTACTGAGTACATGACAGTCTAGCAAACTCTTATAGAATTTTTAGTCCTTCAACATTTAACTTAGACCATCAGCCTTTAGAATCATTTAGAGTAAACTCTCTGTTTCACCATCTTAGCAAAGTGATGAATCAGGTTTATAACACTCTTACATACTAGGCTGCACACAAAAACTCAGAAAAACCACAAAAAACTCCCTTAGATTGGTTTTTGTCAGCATTGGTGGTGGACCATAACATATACCTCAAAACAACTAAAAATCCACCTGGCAACTCCACTAGCTTCCAGTAGGCCTTACTACTTTACTAAACTCTGGGCTACTATCCGATTGAGCCACCTCATTGCCACACTAACATAATGGCGATCACAGTGGGACTCTTAGTGTTAAACAACTTAGTTTCCCTAAAATCTTTAGAGACCTTTGAGAATACTATCTGACTGACTTATCCCACTGCTCACTAACATAATGGCGATCATGGTGGGACTTTGAGTCAAAACATCCTAGGTATCCCTTAGGAACTCTCAAAATCTCAGTCAAACTTAGAAGAGTAGAATCTGGTTGTCTCACCATCCTAGCAAAATGATGAGTCAGTTATAGGAAGCCCTTCCAAACCTTGGGGCTACATAAAACTCAAAAAACCCCAAAACACTCCCTTAGATTGGTTTTTTACAATATTGGAGGTGGACCATACACATATACCTCAAAACAACTAAAAATCCACCTGGCGACTCCAATAGCCTCCAGTAGGCCTTACTATTTTACCGAACTCTAGGTTACTATCCGATCAACCTACCCCATCGCTCACTAACATAGCGGGAGATGGTGGGACACTGAGTACATGACAGTCTAGAAAACTCTTATAGACTCTTGGTCCCTTCAAACACTAAGCTCAAAACAGTAGTCCATAAGACCATTTAGAGTAAACTCTTTTTGTTCTCACCACCCTAGCAAAGTGTTGAAACAAGTTTAGAATACTTTAGACAAACCATAGGCTGCACATAAGAACTCAGAAAAATCTTAAGAACATTTCCAGATTAGTTACTGGTGGTGGACCATAGCTATATCTTCACAAAAACAACCAAGTTCCACCTGGCGACTCCACTAATCCATCCCTTTTATTTTTTACCATCCTTCACCTTAGTAGAACTTTAGAGAGGCCATCCACCCAAAACATTCACCAACATCAACCTCTCTAAACTCTAGATCTGAAATCTGGCTTCACGAAGAATCAACACTAGATCCCATCTAGACCCAAATCCCCCTATCATAGTAGATGACCCAGAGAAGATTCTGTGGCAAGCTTTCGAAACTGACAATCTAGCTACTGATAGATCCATCCGTAAAACAAGATCAATACCTGAACATCTCACTATCTTACCAAATTCACCTTTTGAATTAGAGTCAGCAAAAACTCTTTTTAGAAGAAAGTCACATAGTAAGGTAAAATTTGACGATCTTGAACCCCTAGAACTAGCACAGAGTCCTAGTAGAGAAACCTCACCTTCCACACCCCCCGACTTTCAGCTTCTCCATCACTTTGGCTCTTACCATCCCAGATCTGCTCAAAACCAGATCACTAGCCCAAGTGCTTCCGCCACATCTATCCAAACCACCTCAGCCCGTCCCACAAGCCCTCATATTGTGCATCATCCATTAGCTCCTGTCATGGCAGCCTGGTACGCACCTTTGGTGTTGCCACTACCTTTGGCTCCCCTACCAGATCTCTATCAAAACAAAATCCCACACTTTACCGGAGAAGAGAATGCCACAGCTCAACATCATGTAATTAGGATTGTCGATGCTTTTGAATACATGGAAGTGCAAGACGAAACTGTCAGAATGAGAATATTTGCCCAAAGCCTGGGTGGAGACCCAAAACATGGTTCAAACGCTTGCCTCCAAACAACATCCACAACATCCTAGAACTATATCAAATTTTCAAAAACAGGTGGGAAGTCCGAAAGAACCCTATTCAAATCCTGTCAGAATATAACAACCTAAAACGGGAAAATGGGGAAAGTGTCCAGGCATACTGCACTAGGTTAAATAGTGTGTATAACGCCCTCCCACCTCACTTCAAACCCCCACTCGGTTTAGCCTTGGTGAAATTCCCTGAGGGTTTTGATCGAGACATGACATATCATCTAAGAGACAAAGATTCCCCTACCCTAGAGGAAATGCAACAAGTAGCCATAAAAGCAGAAGCAAACTTAGCAGAAAAAAGAGCTAGGACTAAATCAGAAAGAAAAGTCACATATAGAGATGAGGTCTCCACTTCATCTCCTTCCCTAGATCCTAGAATAGATGAATTAGTCAAGACCATGGCCAAAATGTGGGAAAAGATAAATGAAAAGGCCCTGTTAGGGACAATCAACCAAACCCTCCAAACAGAAACCGCAACCAAAATTTTAGGAGGGATCAGCCTCAAAACAGACCAAGGGAAAATGACCAACAAATTAGGCCACCATTTAATGAAAATTATGTGGAAGAAGATGATAGGGATATAGAACCCATTGATGAAAGCCATTTAAACCTCATAGGGTCTGATAATGAGAGTGAGGTGTATCTCACAAAAGAAGAACAATCATTCTTTTCTCCGAATCAGGACGAAACCAACTATGAAGATCCCGAGGATCCTTCCATAGATTTCCAAAATTCCATAATAGAATATCACAGGCAGTATGACCTTAGAAGCAGGAAAAATCAAAACAACTCCAAGAAAGGTAGCTCAGACACTGCTAAAACCCCTGATACCATCCTTAAGAAAGCAGTCAACAACAAAAAAATCATAGTCGGGAAAAATGAACAAAACAAAGATAGAGTTACCCAAACTAACCCTGATTCAGATACTCCTAGTACTTCTACAAAAATTCCCGAGGGGGCTGTAGTAAACAAAATCCCGAAACAGACCTAGCAACCTCAGAACATAGAGAAGGTCATGGTTGAAAAAGCTGAAACAAACATATCTAAAATATAGCTACCTTTTAGTTTTTAGGGTGAGATCGCCAAGATAAAGATCACCATGCCTCTTATCGAGCTGATCACCCAAAACTCTTACAAGTCCCAAGTGTTGAAAGTCTTGAATATGGGAAGTGATGCCAACACCCTTAATCTAGTTGATGACACCCCTGAAGTGTTGTTTGGTCCAAAAGTAGAAGGGAAATTCCAAGAGGGAACCACTCTTTCTTTTTACATTAGTTTAAATATCCACGACCAAATCCTTCACAATGCCATGCTAGACTTTGGCGCCTCGCATAATCTTATGCCAAAAGTTGTAATGGAGAGACTAGGCCTGGAAATCACAAGACCATACAAAGACTTGTATTAATTCGATTCAAGTAGAGTCAAAAGCCTAGGTTTGATCAAAGACCTTTGTTTTAGTCTGGCCCAAATACCTGTGAAACATCTAATCATGGACATAGTAGTGGCAGGCATTCCCCCCAAGTACAGAATGCTTCTATCCAGATCTTGGGGAGCCAAGCTCCAAGGGAATATTCAACTGGATATGTCTTTCGCCACCATTCCTGTGTTTTACCAAACAAGAATACTCTATCGAGAGTCACACATGAAATACATGATTAGTAGCCAAGAGAGACCAGATAACATTCCAATGTATTCCGTGCATTCCAACCTGAACTCTTTTATTCTCTATACTGATGAGGACATTGAAGAATAATCAGAAGAAACTGAGGCAAACTTAGACTCACCACATCAGCTGCCCCTAGTTCTCTATGATGAACTAGATACTCAAAACTACCATGATCATAGGCAGCTGTGTCTCGAGGAAAGTAGGTATGTTCCTTCTGAAATAGGAATTGAGAAAGAAGCACAAACCCTCATGTACTATCAAGCTAATTGCTCAAACCTCAGTCAAACATCAACAGTGACCTTCAGAAACTTTTTTAAGGTAAAGGCATTAGAAGACTTACACATCATAAACCTGTTTGGAACTCAGGAGTAGGGAATTTTAATGTTTCTACCATACCTCAAAGACTTACCATCACATAACTCTTCCACTGCAAATGAAACTTTGACCGTAGCCATAATAACTCAAAATCTAGAAAAAATTCCTGATAAACTTCTTATGAGCAGAGATGACAGCTGCAGTCCAAACATACCTGAGTTACTTGAATTGGCTCACGTTCTGTCTTTTCACCAAAAACTTAGAAATTCTAGAATTAGCAATCTCATGCAGAATACCATTTCACACAGGGAAAACAGGGGAAAACACTGTGCCACTAACATTCTTTCAAAAAACAACTCCGACCAAAGAAAATATAACAATCTGAACCAACCAGTAATAATCAAAGATAAAATAACCGGTCATAGGGTCTGTTTCGATTTTAGAAAAACTAATGCACATCCCTATAACAGAAATTTTGTCCTTTCTACCCAAGATCATTATATACCAATGAAAAGTGCTTTTAATCATATGTTTTTGCAAGATGATGTTTCAGGTTATAGTCAAAAGATTCCCTTGCAAAGTAGACAGCTTAAAGACTTTTTTCAATATGCTGGAGGTAGTTCTAGTTTCAGGCTCAGAATTTCAAAACCACCTGATATCAAAAATATGCTCATGAAAGCCATGTTTCCAGTCCTGAATTTCTGCATTTTTGCATACCTTGATGATGTCATTATTTATTTCAAAAATGACCAAGAGTATATGCATTACTTGAGGAAGATGTACAGTAAAGAAAGGAGTGGAAATCAGATATACAAAGAAGTACAGTGGGAAGATAATGTTTTGTTCAGGGATTCTTTCATGAATCCCTATGTCATGTTAGAAAGAGAAAACTTTCCAAATTTCTCTTTTTAGGAGTTGAGTGGGCCGAGAGTGATAGGAGATCCTTACGAGGATAAGATGCTTAAATTTCGCCATTTCCAAAATTTTTGAGTTTGAAACACTTTCATTCATTGTATATACCACTGTTTGAAAAATAGATGAACAGAAAAGTAAAAAACAATAAAATATAGAAAAGGGGGCAGTTGAAAAATAGGAAAAGGCCCCATGTTCCAAAAAAAAAAAAATAGTCCTTCTGAAAGCGCGCAAGTCTAAATGCCGCTACTAGTACTCAAGTGTCTTGTTCAACTATCTAGCGTAATCATAACTGAACATGTTTAAATTTAATTGCTGATAAGTTAGTGAGTGAAAAAAATGGTCAACATTGCGTAAGATTGACTTATCACAGAGAGTAGATTAGGAAAAGATACTGGTTCCATACGCCCAAAACAGAACCAAAGAGGGAAGCGGGGATGAAAAACAAATTGTGCATCTTAGCCCTATTTTTCCTAGTTTCCATTTTATGCAAAATAATATTTGTGTGTAGCTTGTCTTTATGCCGCAAATGCATGACAAATCAGACTGTCTAATCCTGATTTGATCATCTTTTAAAATTTCATGTTTTAGATTAGAGAACAAAATCCTGTCAAACAGCTTAATCTTGATAGTTGATCTAGTGTAGGCAGAGTAATGAAGGAGTTCATCAGTTTAATCTGAACTCCTGGCAGATATAAGTGTAGAGTTAGATAGGTTCATTTTGCAAAAATAAAAAATATGCATTGTCAAAAGGCTGCTAGTCCAAATGCGCCAAAGAGAAGAAAAAATGTTAGGAAAGATAGTGGGGTAGGTAGAAATATCATTGATGCTAATAATGCTGTCACTTTTTAGAAATAGCATCAAGGAAGAATGAAATGTTGCGCCAATGAGTAAGGCACTGGTCTTCATAAGCCAAAGATCTGAAATTTTGGACACCTCCTGAAAAGGAGCTGCCCTCCCGAAATGGAGCCACTGTTAGTCATCGGTATTTTTCACTTGTTAGTGATGACTAGTTCTCACAGCCAAGTTTTCTAGCAGCTGATCCAAAAATTTGTCATGTTTGCTAGCTGGGAAAACACCCATAAAAATTTTTCTCCCTCCTGCTTTTCAGTCCTCCCATGACGAGATGAAACCTCATTATCAAATCCTACCTTGCCTCAGCCATAATAGTCTGCCCATCAGCTCTAAAGAGACAATCCCACTCTACTAATAAAGTTGGTCACAGCCCTAAGTCACGCCACTAATACACCCTTAAGTCTCAGCAATAAATAGACCATAATATCAAGCTGATTTTAGGTGTTTTATAGTGTTTGATAGATCTTTCAGGGACAGGAAACATACCAGCATCTCAGAAGACAATTTTCAGTGCCACATGAGAAGACAGCTGCTTCTCAATGTGATCTTAAGCCATAAGATGCAGCACAGAGCAAAGAGTTTTTCATCAAGCTCATGCGACCACATTCAAGGCCTGAAAAGACAGTTAAAGGAAAAACAACACTGTCAAGGGGATGACAATATTAAAGACCAAAGAACCTCCTTCATTGACAAGCAGAGGGTTAAAAGCGCCTCCTTCATCTATAAGTAGAGGGCGATGGTCAAAGTATGACTTGAAGAGTTGCATCTGACTGTAAGGCGAACTTGTCTTTAATAAACAGTGAAACAATGAATAGGGTTTTCTGAAGAAAAATGATGATTGCAAGCAGAGGTGAAAGTAGTAATGTTTTCAAATTTTTCCTGCTTTCCATCATACATAAAAGGAACCTTGGTCAAGATGGCTCATCAAATATCATCAGACATATCGCCAAGAAAAGGCCTCCTTCATTCATAAGCAGAGGGCCAGGGCATTGACTGTTTTCAAGGTTTGATTGATCAAAGATGAGTGCTAAGAAACAGTAAAGAATAACTGAAACAGAAAAAAAAGGTAAGAGACCAAAAGGAAAGCAGGGGTACCACTGCAATCCAAGGGGTCAAGCTTATCTCTCAACAAGGTTTCTGTCAAAAGACAATCTGTAGCTCCAACAAAACAAAATTTGAAAAGTGGTTGATGAGATGGGTTATTGCACAGGAGAAAACACTGATGATGATTATACTTAAAAGGATACTGATCTCTCTACTCATGAGAGGATGTCCTTTAGATCACTTATCACAATTTGACAAGCAAAATTTGAGTTTAATTCTTCCAAAAAAGGTATTGCAGCTAGACATAGTGGTTCATAACATATAGGAAGGACTTTGGCATGTTTTCAGATTCTGGAGAGGATTTCAAAACAGATATAGGCATGTTCTTTATAAAAAGGTCAATGGTACCATATCAATGCAATTTGAGTAAGAAAGAAGTGATTAAAGAGATCTCCTTTTAAAAGTGGACAAGAAGGCAAAGTATTTTATGTTTTCCAAAGAAGGCCTGCTCCTATAACAAAGGACCCAAGATACCATGCTGGTACATTTTGAGCAAAGGAAAGATTGTAGGAAAAGCACCCTTCTTAAACAAAGGATGATAAAGCATAGGTGGATGCAACTGCATTTTTTCACCTATAACTAAGTTAGTTTACAGTGGGCATCATTAACTCCAAAGCATTGAGAGCAAAGTATACATGCTGCTGTCACAAAGGTAGGAATTTTCCCTTCGAAAACAAGTCAAAGAGCTCTGCTGTCACATTTTGGATAAAAGAATAGCTTTTAAGTAGCTACATGCACAAGATGGTTTTGATTCAGTCTCCCTCTAAAGCAAGCATATTAAATACCTTTCAAAAGTGAAAGCACAATGAGCAAAGTGTAGCCTTTTGAATATGTTATGAAGAAAAGAGGTTAATACATATTTAAGCTCTTTTAAACACATGCTCGTTCTTTGCCAATTAAAAAAAAACATTCGGGTTGTCAAAAGCAAACAAGGCGGTGTTTCAAGTAGCAAAAAGTTCAAAAGAAACCCTTACAAGTATACGCCAAAGGGTTTTTTTGTTTTGGTTGCATTTAAAGGTTAAAGGACCGTTGCTCCCACTTATTTGGCATTTCAAAACAAAGAGCGTTTCCTCTTTCGCTGATAAACTGAGTCAAAGAAGAAAATTTGAGAAATTTCACAAGTTTATCAAGGTTTTCATCGCGTGGCGCGCCTGTAGGAGTGCGCAGTGCGTTCAGGCGCTCATTTCACACGGGAGAAAGAGGATGCGCGGCGCGCCTGTAGGTGCGCACGACGTGCCTGTAGGTGTCGGTCCTGTTGGCCCGACAGTCGACCTGACTACCTATTTTGCGCGGCATTCTTTCTTTTAAACGCGTCATGCATATGATTAGCCTTTGACACGTCTCCAAATTTATTCCAAAGAATCTTCAATTCTCAAGCTAAGGTTGCAAGCAAATTTTGAGGTACTTTTTCTTGCTCCCCTTTGAATTCACATTTGCTAGATGGTGTTTGGGGCAGAAGAAGTCCGGTTGAGACAAGATATGTTGAGTAACTGTGTTAAAAAGAGATAAAATGTTTTGATTTAAAATCTGAGTTTGAAATAGCCAGGATTCACCAGCTGTGAGCATATTCAAGTAGTGTTTCCCTCTTAGTGCTTCAAAACCTATGAACTGCCCTCCAAACAGTGAAACCTTGGTGAGAAAGCAGTGTAATTAGTTGGAGGTGTTATTGTCAAGCTGGTGTGAGGGACAGTAGAGTTTAAAGAGGGCAAGTATTTTGTTTGAAGGGGAGTTTATATTGTTGAGTGCTACAAGCCTTTGCTACCACATCAAAAACATGTTAAGATCTATCACCCTACCCTATAAAAAGTGAATTATGATTGTGTGTATACCCTCTGGTTGACTATATTTATGGCGTTGAATTGATTGGTTGAGTTGAATACCAAGAAGAGAGCAGTGTTTTTGAATTATAAAGGTTTGGTTCTGCCTTCCTCTAAAAAGCCAAGGATGTCTTATTACCTCAAAAACACCAGCAGGCAGGGAACTCTTACCACAAACACAAGAAGGTCCTTTTGACTGTCTTTATCCTTGTTTACTGTGTTTTCATTGAGAATATTGGCTGATTGATATACAAAGGTTGGGAAAGGCAGCATTTTGAAGAAACGGGGATCTTATATTAGAAAAGGGACATTTTACACAACATTCAAAATCATTGTTGCCTTATCAAACTGTGAGTTGACAGGCCGAGACAGAGGTTGGTTTAAAGAAGGCATTTCAAAATTTTTGAAGCATTTTGGTGTTGCAAGAGCACATCCAAGTCAAGATGCCTCCTAGGCAAGATAGCAGAAGTGGGTTACACAAGAGGTATGAGCCAATTTCTACCGAGGAGGTCAATGCACACCCATATATCCTTTTCAATTTTCATGAGGTGGGGTGTTTGGATTTCTACCAGAGGGTACAAGAAGTGAAAATCTTCTCGCCTTTAACACATTTGTGTGCCTTGAGGTTCAAAGACAAAAATTTTCAAGTGGCAAGCCTTGATTTCAAGTTCTCCCCGAGATCCATATCCAATGCGACTAAAATCCCATACATTGGCGAGAAATGGTTCAAGCAAGCCTATTTAGATTTGGATGACTACAAAACCTTCCTCAAGCCCGAGCACAAAGAAGCATGCACTGTTATCTTCCCTTTCTCTCATCTTCTAGCCAGCTATGCTCCTCTTATGAAGATTATAATGAAGTATTTCACTTGTGAGGGGAGATTCTCTCGAGTTTATGCATACCACATCCGAGTGTTGATGCACTTCACAAGAACCAAGCAGCTCAATCTTCCTTACTTCTTGTGCAAAAGTATTGAGAAAATGGCCTCCTCTGTCCAGAAGAAGCCTCCATCACAGCAAGTAGCCTCTATATTCCATCACTCCCTCATTAAAATCATCATCCTTCACCAGCTTGAGAAGAAAGAGGTTTCTTGGTATGTTTTCATCAGTCACCCAGATTTCTCCACTGTCCCTCCGGTCCATACATCCCCCACATCTCCTACTCATCGCCCCTCGCCTTCCTCTAGCAGACCTACTCCTAGAAAGCTCAAATTCACTATAGAACAGTCAAAGGAGCATGGAGAGGAAGATGGAAGTGGACAACAAGAATAGGAAGAGCATGAGCATGAAGAAAGGGATGAATAGCAGCAAACTGAAGATGAGGGGCAGCAACATGACAGTGGTGAAGGTGAGCAGCAGCAAGAGCAAGAGGAGGAGAGTGTTGGATAGCAGCAACTCAGTGATGATGAACAACAGGAACAAGAGGAAGGGCAGCAGCATGATCTTGATAATCAAGGGCAGCAGGTTCAACCAAAAAATGAACAGGAAATTGAGGCAGAACAGTAGCTTGGTATTGATGATCAAGGGCAGCAGTTTGAGCAGCATGATATTGAGGAGCAGGAGCAACCTGCAGAAGATACACAACATTCTCCTCATGATGTACAACAACCTCCTCAGGACACACAACAGCCTCAAGAAGAAGATAAAATTCAAAAGGATGATAAGCAAGATGACAAAGGAAAAAGAGTCATGCCTTCCTCTCCTGAAATGGTCAAGCCTAAGATAGCAAGAAAGCAAGTGCCCAGGGTTGTCACTCCGGAAGTGACAAGAGCTCCCCGTAGCAAAAGAAAGTTGCCAAATAAGCCTATCATTGATTTTCCTAGGAGGAAAAGCGCAAGAATAGCCTTCCAAAGCAAAGGGAAGGGCAAGGTAGGAGAAGGTCATGAGCGTGAGAGTGCATTAGGTGCCATCCAAATTCCAAGTGATGACAGTGATAATGAGGCTCGCATTATAGAGAACCTTTTGATCCAAAGAGAAAGAGAAATTGATGCATTACAAGGTGAGCTTCATAGGGCAAGGAATTTCAATCATTTTCTAGAAGTCCAAAACAGGAAAATGAGTGTCCATATGGCTATCCATGAGACAAGGGCGACTAAGTACAAGAAAGAGGCCTCCAAAGCCCAAGCAAGGATAGATGAGCTCATAGGTGAGTTTGATGAAAGTGAAGAAGAAGACCAGCCTAGGCGAAAAAGGCCTAGAACCATAGGGCTTAAAAGAGCCCTTGAGAAACAAAAAGAGGAGGAAAATGCCCTTTTCGAATCCACTCCCCTCACTGCATTGCTTGAGCAAGAGATTGAAAACAATAAGGAGGCATGGCTTGAAAGAGCCAATGAACATTTGGAGGGAAAATTGGAGAAGGAAAATAGGGATTTAGAGCTGCAAAGAAGAATAACGAAGCATTACCAAAAGATAAATTAGTTTTCTCGTTGCAAGTTAAAGGCTGCCCAAGTGAGACTAAAGGAGGCTAAAGGGGAGCGCCCGACACGGAAAGTGAAGAAAGACACATCGGGACTTGAAATTTTGGCTTCTGTTTTGGAGCATGTTGATAAGGATCCTTGAGGGTCATACTCACCGATTTTGGGTGCATTTTGACATATTTTGGTTTTTTGGCATTTTTGAGTTTTTGGTCAAAACTCGGGAAATTCGCCATTTAATTTTGGGGATTATTCAAAGGAGGAGAATGGTATCATTGGATGCCATATATTCTGAAGCACACCCTTAGTGATTTTCATAACATTTGGAGATCATTTTCCCCCTCGAAATGGCGAAAAGGGCTTGCTTTTTGCACACTCTGCCCGGTCTATCAGCAGACTGTAATTTTTTGGTTTTTTACACACAAGTGCAGTTTTGGAGGACTTCCACACATCATATTGGGAAAATTGCAATTGTTCCGGAAAGTAGACACTTAGATATTTCCAACGAGCTCTCATGAGCCTCATTTCAACATCGGGAAGGCTGCCAAATGTTGCCGGCAAGTCAGGGGACCTTTTGCTGATAGAAAATTTGAATATTTTTGTAATTTTTGAACCTTCAAAAATTGCTTTTTCCAAATGTACGTTTAGCTATTTTTGCGCATGAAAAATGATGCAAAGTCAATTATTTTTCATTTTTTAGCATTTTCTAGATATTTTATGAGATATTTTGTGCCTTGCGCTTTGCAAAGCCTCAAGGACAAGATTAGATATTTTGATTAGGCCAATAGGATGGCAAGTTGAACCATGAGGTTTTCCTCACTTGAGCCTATATATTCCAAAGGCTTTCATTGTAAAAAAAGGCTGAACTTGAGAAGAGAAGCAATATATATTCATATAAGCTTTGGAAGAAATACTTGTCTTATGCTTTTGGATTGCCTCTTGGATGCTCTTGGATGAATGAAGAAGGACTGTTGTTGGATTCCATGACTTGGTAGAATGGTATAGTGTCTCTTGCTTTGTTGTTGTATTCTAGTTTTCATTCATGAATACATTTTTCTTGCTTGCTATGGATCAGTAGAGAAAAAAATTGAGATATGCCCATGGGGGCACCTCAAATTTCATGTTTCTTCATAGCTTCTTTGTTTTCTTCTTCCTAAGTAACATTAAAGAATTCTTGACTGCTCTTTAATACTTAGGATATTGTTGCTTGTTTCATTCATGGTTTTATACATGCTAAGTATGAATTACGGCACGCCCTGCTTACCTATGGCTAGCTATAGTTCCATCCATGAAATTTCTCTTTGACTGATTAGATTATCATTTTGTTGAACCAAGGAGGCCTAGTTTCGATCTAGCCCTTTGCCTACAACTATGCAAATATTGTTGTTCAAAGTGCCCAATAACTGGAAGTACTGTGTTTAGGCGTTCCGGCATAGTAAGTTAAGTTGTTTTTCTTTCTTAAGTGTTTTCCCCAAAGTCTGATAGCCTTTTCCCAAAGTTAGAGGGTCTTATACTTCTATGCATGGCTTGAATGTTTATTTCTATGTATTGATTAGCTTATAGTTACATTTTGCATGATTAATGGTTTGCTCTACCATGTTTATGTTATCTATTGAACTGGTTATGCTTGAAACTCTTTGTTGTTCACAAACTTGATGTCCATTTACTCCATTTTCCCCAAAGATCCTTTCTACCTTGAATCAAATCGGCCCTTCAACAACCTTGTATCACCGTCTTATAGATTTCTTGACCTTTTCGAACCCATAGCTTGGTTGATCTGACAGATTTTTACCTGTCTTATATCTTTGATCAGTTTCATCCCTCACAACTTAAAAAACCAAAACCAAAAAACTTACTTCATAACTAGCCTAAAATCAGAACAAAATAAGCAAACACATAGATATCCCTTACACATATAGAGAGAGGCCTCTCTGAGTCCAGGAAGGCTAGGTCCTTGGGCTCCAAAGCTTGGTTTGATTTTACACTGTCATTTGGCTTGCCAATCAGCCAAATCACGGGACCCTAACACGATGGACCCCGCTGCATGAAAAATTAGAAATGCATGAAAACATGTGATTGAAATCATTTTTTTCATGTAATTCTCATTTTTTGTGTAGTAGGGTCCATTGAAAGTATGAAACATGGGTACTCCTTGGATGAATAATTAAATTTTGCATCCAATGAGTGCTCCCACTTGAAAATTGAGTAAAATAGGAGGAACATAGGTTGAAAATACGATTTGAAAAAATAAATTTTTATTTCTTTATTTTTTAATCATTTTAATTTTTTAATACAAAAATGGTGGTATTAGAGAAATTTTGAGGTCTAAAATGGGCCTCCTAAGGAATGTTATAAATAATAGTAGAAATAATAAAAAAATTTTAGATTACATCATCAAATTTTAGAGGGAAAAATGAAAAAACTATTTTTTTTTCTATTCGTAGTTTCAACTTATCTCCCTACAGTTTTACTAAAATTTTTAATGGGAATAGTCGTTGGATGCAAAAATTACTTCCTCATCCAAGGAGTACCCATGTTGCATAATTTTGAGGACTATTCTACATGAAAAATGAGAAATACATGAAAACACATGATCACAATCCTATTTTTCACGTATTTATCGTTTTTCGTGTAGTAGGGTCGATCGAAAGTATGTAATATGGGTAATCCTTCAATGAAGAATTAAATTTGTCTTTCAACGAGTGTTACTACTTGAAATTTAAGTAAAACTATAGGGATATAAGTTGAAAATATGAGTTGAAAAGTAGTTTTTGTATTTTTTAATCTTTTTACTTTTTTACTCCAAAAATAGTGAATCATCCCCCATGGTTGACATCATCATCTTGAATCCTATTGGTTTTTATAAATTTTATTTTGGTTGTACATTTTTTTTTGAGACCCATTTTGGACCTCAAAATTTCTCTAATGATCATCCCCCATGGTTGACATCATCATCTTGAATCCTATTGGTTTTTATAAGGTTGATTTTAGTTGTACATTTTTGTTTTGAGGCCCATTTTAGACCTCAAAATTTATCTAAAGATAGGTGTTGTACCCTTCTATTTGACCCTAAAGGTGGCTTTATGAGCTGTAATAGATGATCCCTAATGTATGAGGTCAAAAGAGAAACTGATGGTGAAAACACATTACAATAAGTAGACTAATGAGTGAGCCAAAGAGATAGACCATGAATAGAAGACTTGTAGAGGTTGCAAAAGTTTAGTCAGATACATAAAGAAGTACATCCTTAATCTATGAAAACCCATATTAGGTATTGAGGGAATAGAGCTTGACCCACACAACATATGCAAACTCATGTCATCAAGGACCAGTTATGATACAATATAGATATCTAACACAATAACTATCAGTAGGAATGGACACTAATGTAGGTTCCCCCAATGATGGCCCTAAAAATACATAATACATTCTCCAATTCAACTTGTGGGAGGCAATGCTAATGAGTGAGGTATCCCCATACCCAAAGGTCTTTGAATTGTTCTGATTGTTCAACTATGATACATGCGAATGAATGAGCTAATGTTGAACATGTAGGGAGACCATTTGATTACCAAGAATTTAGGTATCCCATTAACAAAAATTAGGGAGACCACCGATAATGAAAATGGTTTCAAAGGTACCTAGCACAATCTATAGAGTGCGAGTAAAAGATTTCAAGTCAAGCACTCCATAGAATCATTCAAGGGCCAATGATGAAAACCCACTAGCAAAAGAAAGGAAACTTCAAACTAATGAATACAAACTCCAAGGTACTAGACTATTTATAGATATACATCCTAAATAAAGTGTTTAATTAGATGGGAAAATATTTGTTGAAGTAGGGACTTAATGTATCACCCATCAATCAACATAAAAATGATTCCAACATAAGGTCTTTGATGATAGTGGTTGAATAAGTGATGCAAAATTGCATAGGGATGGCTAAGAAAAAAGCTATAATGATACTCATAGATGTATGACTCTAACTAAGACTTCCCATGAACATATAAAATCACAAAAAATAGTGAACCTGGTAGCATAGACTGAAGAATACCAAACAAACACAATGATGACACAAGAGGCATCACCAAATCCCATATAGTGGTACGGTAACCAATCAGGTAAAATATTGAATCAATAACAGAGTGATTTGACTCAAGTTTATGGTGTGGTTCTAAAGCCGAGCAAAGAACATCTATAAGAGAATGACTAAAAAAAGTCCCATGTCAAGGGTGACATACAATTTCCATGATGCAACATGAAAGATTGCAAAGACTCCTCCCTTGCCCCCCCTTTTTGTATAGTGTGTCACCTTCATATTTTAGTAGGCATGAAAGAGAAGAAAACTGAGCTCAATATATTCCTTTTTCATTCCTTTTAAATGAGACTGAAAAAAGTGATAAAAAAATACTCTGAATGGCTCCATTTTTGTGAGTTTTAAAGAAAGGTATAAAAATAGATAAAATTACACTCATGTCCTTCTCATGGTTTAACAATCTTGAGAATGTAAAAGAGATTGCTCACTAACTCTCATCATGCTAACAAGTAGAAAAGGATGGAAAGAACTCTACATTTTCATTTAGGTTTAACGAGCATGAAAACATAGCAAAATAAGCTTGGTATTTTCATTGTTTAATGAGTATGAAAATAAGACCCAAATGAAACTTGTTCCAAAGAGACAAGTGGTATAACATATGCATCTTGTTTTGAGGCTGGCAAAACTGACCTAAGAAAAGAAGCAAGTAATGGAAATCCAACCATCGTAGCGGTCTCTTTGAAAGGTGAAACACAAAGCAAGGTGGAACACAAAGGATGGCGAAACATAAAGGATGGAGGAACACAGAGGAGGCTCTAAAACCAGTGCATAGCCATGCATGTCGGAACTAGGAGGCATTCTAGGAGAATATTCCCTAAACTATTCTTAGAATATTATATGCAAAATCCATGGAGGAATCTTTAGATTCCTTGAGGGGCCATAATTAACAATGTAAGAATGGGGTCAAGTGTATACTCATTTTAACTATAATTTTGCAAATATCGCAATGGTGCATTTTTATTTTTCTTTTGAGAAGTAGATCTAAGGCATCGTGGTATAAACCCACCTTTTTCATTAATTTTTGGGCACAAAGTTTGAGACAACAATGCTCCTTTCAAAATTGGGTCATGTTTATAGTCAAAAGTCTCAATAGGACAAGACAAACTTGATGGTATTATGATTGCTATGTTTTGCGTAGTCAATTTCAAGTCACTCTTGGGAGGGAGGTATAATGGTGTATTTTTCTGTGAAATTTCCTTTTCTTTTTATTAAATGAATGAATCAACCTCCCCAGTATTGAAGTAGGGCCTGGATATGTAGTCCACATTGGACGAACTTCATTATCAAACATTCAAGTGCATTTTATTTATGGTATCCTACATGTTGATTCTTTTGTATGTTTTTGCATACATGGTTTTTACATGCTCTTTCATGCAATTATGCAAACATCACTTGATGAAAATATCATGGATAATGATAGTTGTTATCACTAGAAAATTGGACAAGAAAAGATGACATTATTAAATGTCAAGTAGAAGGATTTACAGGGCTGAGGCACGTTAGAGAATCTGAATTTGTTTAAAAATATCCAAGGTCCAGAGGAAAAATCAAACTGCACATTCAAGATAGTAGCAAAATGTGACTTTGCATGCATTTTTCTTTGATAGGCGTGCCTTTGTGCGAATTTCCCTCCAAAAGTCTCACGGACCTCAGAGTGGCGTAAGCCACTTTCCAAGACCACAAGGCACACTCCAAGAAAATGATCCCACACTTGAGGCCGCCCAAGGAAAACCTCCTAAGCCTCCTTCAAACCTCAAGGGAGCACACAATGGAATCAAGTGGCACATAATGGAATCAACCCCCTCTCTTGGGTCACCATCCATAAATGTACACAGAGAGGGAAATAGATTTAGAATTCATCTGTAAAAGGACACCAAGAGATGAAAAAATGGAGAGCACATTGTTATGCTGGCCAAAATTGCTTTGAAGCAATCCAGCAGTGTGTAATCCAGAGAAGAAGTAGAGAGGGGATTCAGTTGTTGGCCATCCAACAACTCCAATCCTTTGGAGTAGAGAGATAGACCTTGCACCAAGTAGCTAGAAGGTAAAAAGGTCCTTGCATTGGGTCTTAGAACTCCATAGTTCTAAGGGCCCCTTGGCAAGTGTGTAAACATACTATCTTTCTCCTTGATAGCAAACAATAAGAGGGTAAATTGATGCCACCGTTAGTATTATTTTTTTTCTAACTCTATATGAGCTTTCTTGTTTTTGTTTAGTTTAGTCTTGTTTTCTCTCTACATATGCATACTACACCATTATTTAGTGTCTTTAATTTTTTATAGCATGTTCTCTAACCTGCTAAATCTTTTGTTTATCTACCTGTGACTAGAAGCTTAAGAGGTAGCGACCACTCCTCTTAAGAAAGTGTGGATTGGTACACTTGTGCACCAAACCCACCAGCATAGGATTGGTGACTCCACTGATTTTAATTTTTCTAGTTAATGTGGTTGCACCTGTTGCAGGGACCTTTTCTCTGCTCTGGAGTTTGGCTCAGATAGCCCGTCTTCTCTTCTTCTGAGCCCGTTGGTCATTAGTGAGAGGGAAAAATCCAGAAGCTCCAAAAATTTTGTTGCAGGAAATTTGCACGCATTTTACACAAACAGACGCGCCCGACCACACACGTTCAACACTCACCTGCATGATAGATTTCGCGCATGTGTGAGACCTTTGCGCGCGAAAACTAGAGGCATAAAATTTCTACTATTTTCCTTCATTTCCTATTTGTAAGGTGACTGGAAGCCCATAGAAAAACTGCCAACACTGTGTGAGGTGTCCTATGACTATTTAAAACTCACTGTTGGCTGCATTTGAGTAGTGCTAGGTGTTAGTTTTAAAATTTCAAAGTTGATTTTCGCAAAAAACCCACATAATTTAAGTAGGGGGAAATTTACTTGAAATCTGAAATAACTTATTTTTTGCAAACATAGACACAAAAAACACATAGGTAATTAGATGGAGTAAGTGGCACTAGTACACGCATTCTTAGCTAAATTTTTCATTTTTCCTAGTTTATAGTCATTAATTTTAGTTTAATTTTTTGGCATTAGGAGTTGGGACCAAGATCTAATTATCCTTAGAGAGAAAGGAATCTCTTTTTCCTTTGCACCTTTTGGTGACCCTAGGCAAGCATATGAAAGCTCTCTTCTCATACTTTTCCATCTCCCTTTCGCTGATCACTTAGATTAACTAGGCAAAATTTTAAGTGGCCCATATCCGCACATGATTTTCTTATAGAAAGAAACAACCAAACGTAGATTAATAGGGGATGGGTAAAGGATCACCGCATATCCACATGTTAAAACTATGCGATTGTTCACTTCTTGCTCACACACTTTCACACCATAAGTGAATAAAAGCCACCTTAAAACTAACCTAAATACACTCATTAACTCTCCCCACATGGGTGAGAAGAGAAATCATAGTTTAGGTTAGGACCAAGGGGGTAGGCATTCAATAATCCACCTTGGTCAGTTTACATCTTGAAACATAGAATTTGAATTTTTAGGGAGCTTTAAAATCCATCCATTTTCCCATAGAAAAGAAAACTCCAGCATCACAGAGACCCGATTCAGAGGGGGTTAAGCTTAGGCCCAGTGCATGCGGTATTATTTGGGGCTTCCTAACCCATCTAATACTTGGTACTAGTAGCTAATTTACCAAGAAGCTAAAGACTTGAATGCTCATGTGGGACGATGATACTTAGTGGCCAAATCTATGGCATCCTTCCCTATGTGTGACAGTTTAGGCAACACTAGATCCTCTACCCATTACCTTGGTTGATTCTTTGGCTGCTAGAAGTCATCGCCAATTATTTTGAGACGTTAGTCCTAGTACCCATTAGAATATATCTTCGCAAGGCCCATTTACTATTGAGATTGTGAGGACGTATAGGTCTCTAGGATTTTGAGTATCACACGCAAAGACAACCAAATTTTTTTTTTGATTGTTTGATCACATAGATATAATATAAAGGGAAATTAAATTTTATTTTTTCTTTGATTTATTTATGTGGTCACTGTATTTTCTTTGATACTTCACCTCTCATAGAACTGATTTTTTTTTCCAAAACCATACCTAGTTGACACCATAGTGGACCCAATAGGACCTCGTCGATCTAGACGTATTTTGGACCTCCCCCCATTACCGGGAGGAGTTCGAGGTATTTTTCCATTTAGGTGTCAAAGACGAAACTCTTCCATCCTTATCGGTTCATCATTTATTAGGGCATATTTAGTTGGGAACCCTCATCAGTCACCCAATGCCACACTAGTAAACACCCCCACAGGATCACCACATACCACTCCTCCCATAACCCCTAGGGGGAAGAGGAGCGCTACCCATTCGGGAAGGCAAGTGAACTCACAGCCGGGTACATCGCAGACAAACCTTATACCTAACTAGAACACTGTGTCTTCACAGTGTGAAATGGCTCTCAACTTGTAGTCACCATTCTTAGCATCCTTAAACTTGCCGGATATAACCAAGTTAACGAACGAACCTATTGCACACAACCCAAGATGGCCACCCATGCCCATGAAGCTACCTTCGGACATTCCAGAGTTTGAAGGGGACCGAGCGGAAGACCCAGGAAATCATATTATGGCTTTCCACCTGTGGTGTTTGTTGAACAACATCATTTACAATACTATTCGACTGAGACTATTTCAGCACACCCTAACTAGACCAGCCGTGAAATGGTATGTGGAGAAACCATTTGATACACATGGAAATTTTAGAACCCTCACTAATGCATTCCTTACCTATTTTCAGTTACCCATCCACCACGATTCCGGGATGGAATTACTGACTCACTTTAGATAGACACCAACTGTCCATATCTAAGACCATCTCCACGAATGGCGGCAACGTTGTAGTTTGTGCAAAGTCAAACTCGATGATCGAGTTCTGCTAGAACTGTTCCTAAAAAATCTCACTATAGAGATTTAAAAAGACGTAGAAACTCAAAAGCCTTCATCTAAAGAGGATGCCTTCAGTAAGGCCCAAAAACTTGAGCTAATTTACATGCAGTCAGGATATATTTACAATATCGTGCCTAACACCCTGTGCCTACAAACTTAAAAATAATTTTCAGGAACGTCAAACTACACAGACTATTTTATTGGGTTATTGACCCAAAATCACCTAAGAAATAATGTTTAGTACCCCAGTTACGCATATAATTCTAAGCAAAAAATACCGCAACCTAGCTACCAGAGTCTTCATGCACCTTTGCAAAGCATGACCAATAGGGCGTAGTCGTACCACCATCAACAAGGAGGTCCATACCCTCTGGCTAAAGGGACCCTCTACGCAGTTAGAAATGATGATGTAAGAGCTTCCGCCTAGCAACCATTCAAAAACTAGGGAGAGGGGAACTTGGTTGCCTCACTCTCTTGAGTTGTTAAACTTTCCACCCAGGGAGTTTCCAGGCGCAGAGAATTTTGCAGATGTTTTGATCGGGTCTTTGGCTGAAGGTCACCTAAGAAACAGTAATCAGTACCTAGGAGACTCAGGCATTTACCATGCATAACGAATACTGCAGACGGTTGGATATGGGTATTTAGCCCAATATCACCTAGGCAACAATAGTAACCATGATACTCAGGGAGTTACCAGGTAGGTCGAATATTGCAGATAGTTTGATCTGGTCTTTGGCCCAAGATCACCTAGGCAACAATAGTACCATGTGTGTCAATACTGCAGATGATTTGATCTGGTCTTTGGCCCAAGATCACCTAGGAAGCAGTAGTGCTGTGTGCGTCGATACCATAGATGGTTTGATTTGGTCTTTCGCCCAAAATAACCTAGGAAGTAGTAGTACCATGCGCGTTGATACAATAAACTGTTTGATTGGGTCTTTAGCCCAAGGACAACTAGGCAACAGTAATCAATACCTTGGATACTCATACGATTCTACTCAGAACGTATCACAACCTGACTATCATGAAAGTCACTCCAATGCTCATATTCCAACCAGGGACAAGGGAGCTAATATCCCCCATTCCCCGCATAGAATGGACCACTGCCACAACATAACATGTTGGTCAATGTAGTGCAACCTTCCTAGGCTCATCAACAAGCATACAACTAGGAGAATTATGACAATCCTCCAAATGCTACAAAAAGAAGCCAACGAGCGAAAAAAAGGGAGATCCTGGGCATGGGGCAGTAACCAACAACACCCTTTGTGATCTCAGTTTTGGGGCAAACCCAACTAAAATCAAAACCAGGAGCCAAGTAACAAATCCCAAAGGAAAATGGGAGCTCAGAGTATCTGATCAGGAAACACAGTGATCAACACCTCATAACGCGCAAAGGAGGCGCCACACATTCACACCTATGAAAAAATAAATTTTCAGTGCGGACAAGTATGCTCTCTCTCATATTCTTTTCATTTAGCACATGTCTTTCAATAATATTTGAATGAAGAAGATGATTTCACTTGGGGCATTTTGTTGCAGGTATTGTGAAAACCATCCATCACTCCATCCACAGAAAGTACCAGAACATGTATCATTCTACCCTAAGCATGATAGAGTCCCAGAAAAACTCTGCATATCCTAACATATTTTCTCCACAAGAAATTAACCATAGGTTCCAAGAACCTGACCGTGTTTATCATTTCCCCACGTTGCACATGATAAACATCCTTGTTGGTCAATAGAGCCTACCCTTCATGGCACCCGTCACTCAAAGAAAACCATATATCAAAACAATCATGACACCATGGCCATACCACTTCAGTCTGGGAAGCACTTCATGCCCATTCACCCACCATGCATCAAGCCAATTTTTACCATATCAAAATAAAACCCCTTTCCCGGACTACCAGGTTTTGCAAGAAGATCGATAGCACACCACCACACCTCACACTTGGCCTACCACACCTCCATCAACATAGCCCATCTGCAATACTTTCCATTCGATTCATCACCCCCACACAAGAGACCGAACAATGGGGCCCCCACCCTCAGAAAAAAAACCCTCCTCACATCATCAGTGAGTGAGCACTTTCATGTTTTGGGCAACCCGTCTCTGTGTTTTGTACAATCAAAATCCAATTGTTTCATTCTTTTCGTAAGTGTACAAAGACCGCAAATGGTGAACAACATCCCCCACTCATCCATCCATTTTTTCTCCCATGACAACAGTACCTGGTCACCCTTGGTCTAACTATCACACCTTTCACGCATAAGCCACCATGACATTCATAACCAACATATAACCACCTTGGACGTCCTACCGACTCCAGGGGTTTCCCCATGAGAAATAGTTATGATTTCTACCAAGATGATTTTTATACTCTGACCTTGGGTCACTAAATCCCCATCATCAGTTTTCAGCCACCCCTCGCCATCATGCCTATGTTAAAGCTATCACATCCAATATCCTAATCCCTTGCACTAGTGACTCTCTCGTTTGGTTGAGAGTTCCTTTTTGTCGAATTCAAATCCTATTTTCAAAAAAGGAAGCAATACCTTGGATTACCCCTCACCACAATAGGGACATCCTCGGGTGCACTGTGGGAATCATCATTTCCCATAGATGTCATCGATCCTCCTGACATTCGACTATGGCACAAGCTTTCATGTCAAGATGGTACCTTATAACCATTTCACTTTGATAAGATTCATCAAAGACCCGTGCCATTATAGGCATCTCTTTCAGCAATGCTTACACGGGAAGGTCCCAGTGATACACCCATGCATACAATGAGAATCTATGTGCCATAAAAATCTTACACATGTGGGTACCACATTCCACCTATTTTCAAATAAAAAATTTCCCTAAGGGCGTAAAAAATCATCACCATCAACCAAATCAACAGATCACTACCATACAAGTGACAGAGAAGAAAACTATATTTGTCAAATATATTTGTTTAACTAGCCAAAGCATCATGAGCATGTGACATGTCTGCCTCATAGAAAAATTGTATTTATTTTATCATACCATTTCTTGCAGGGTTTCAACAAGACATGGTCACTCTTCGACCCGTTGTAAGGAGTTTCCAACATTTTGCTACACACAGGTCTCTCTCTCTCTCTCCACACAGTACACAGAACAAAAACTATAATGTATTTTGGCTATACAGTTCTTCCTAGACCTCACACATTAGGGGGAAAATGTTATCACTGGAAAATTGGACAAGAAAAGATGACATTATTAAATTTCAGGCAGAAGGATATATAGGGCTAAGGCATATTAGAGAATCTAAAAATTTTTAAAAATCTCTAAGGTCCAGAGGAGAAATAAAATTGTGCACTCAAGACACTAGCATAATGTGCCTTTGCGTGCATTTTTCTTTGATAGGAGCGGCTTTGCGGGGATTTCATTTAAAAATTCACATAGACCTTAGAGTGGAGGAAGTCACTTTCTGGGACCACAAGACACACTCCAGGGAAATGATCCCACACTTGAGGCTGCCTAAGCCTGCTTGGGACCTCAAGGGAGCACACAACAATGGAATCAAGTGGCACACAATGGAATCAACCCCCTCTCTTAGGTCACCATCCATTAATGTACCAAGAGAGGAAGGAGAGTTTGAATTCATCTATAAAAGGCCACCAAGAGATGAAAAAATGGAGAGCACATTGTTATGTTGGCCAAATTTTTTTTGAATCAATCCAACATTATGTAATCCAGAGTAGATGTAGAGAGGGGATTCAGTTGTTGGCCATAATAAAACTCCAATCCTTTGGAGTAGAGAGAGAGACGTTGCGCCAATCATCTAGAAGGTAAAAATGTCCTTGCATCGGGTCTTAGAACTCCATAGTTCTAAGGGCCCCTTGGAAAGTGTATAAACATACTATCTTGTTAATATCAAACAATAAGAGGGGACATTAATGCCACCATTAGTATTATTGTTTTGTCTAACTCTATATGAGATTTCGTGTTTTTGTTTAGTTTAGTATTGTTTTCTCTCTATAATATATTCATACTACATCATTATTTAGTGTGTTTAATGTTTTATAGCATGTTCACTAACACGCTAACTCTTTCGTTTATATGCCTGTGACCAGAAGCTTAAGAGGCAAGGACCACTCCTCTTAAGCAAGTGTGGATTGGTACACTTGTGCACCAAACCCACCAACACAATCGTATCAAAGGAATATCATATCATGTTTGGTATTAGAGCAGTCTTTTTGATGAAGTGAATTGCAAGTGTGAGTGATAACTAGATATTGGAAATGCAACACAAAGAAGGAAAATGGAGAAAGGAAAAGTTTTCTATCAATATTTCTATAGGATGACACACATGGTAGATAAATTGTTTACAGGTTATGAGAAGCGAATAACAAAGAAGTAAAAGAAGAGGAAATATAAAGTAGAGGATAATTCTTCGGTAAATCAAGGTGAAACTCCTTTTCCATATTCAAGTGAATATTCTTCTTCTTCATCCTCTTCTCATGATTCAAATCATCATCACCAGATCATTCGAGCGGAGAATGATGAATTGAGGAGACTACTGCAATAAGAGAATAGAAGAAGAGATTGCAACATTAGTTAAAATTCACAAAAGAGGCCTTGCACTACAAGGAAAAGACCATCTAGCGGATGTTTTTAAGGAACCCCACAGAAAAATACCCCATACATCCATTTCTAGCGAAGGTTGCTAGAGGAGGTTGGTGGGTGGAGGGTTTTGCATATGTTTTCTGATCGGTGCACTTATCATTAAACGTCGCCCTGGTGCTCTGCAATACTAAAAGCACCAGTAGGCACAAAAGCATTGGCACACCGGACATCGTGCACTCCCTACACACCCGCCCAATGCATTGTATTATTTTATAGCATCGGTGCGTCACACATCTTCTGCGCCAGTGCATTATAAAACACTGCGTCAAAACTGAAACTGCCTGGTGCGGTAGAATGAAACCACACTGGTGCATCATAAAACAACGCGCCAAAACAGAAACCCACCGATGTGTTTGTGAGAAACAACACCGGTGCACCTATTAACCACGCGCACCGGTAAAGGGTTAAATTAAAAAATTATGAAAAAAACACGGATTTTTCATTTTTCCAGTGCTCCTGAGCTCTCAATTACCAGTGCGTGCTCTACCATAGAATGCATTGGTGTGCACAAAACAATGGCACACCAAACAAAGTGCGCGATGTACACACCTGCCCAGGGCGTCCAATTACGGTAACGCACCGGTGCTTCAGTACTCTTCCATGCCGGTGCATCATAAAACACCAAGCCAAAACAAAAACATGTCAGTGAATTCTTATCCAAGGGCACCGGTGTGCCTCTAAAATGCACGCACTAGAATAGCATTAAATAAAAAAATTTAAGGCCAAAAAACTGGTGCTTTACGACTATTCCGCACTAGTGCTTTATGAGTATTTCGCCCCGGAGCACCATCAAAACAACGCGCCAAAACTGAAACATCCTGGTGCGGTGTTAGCGAACCACCCTGGTGCATTATAAACAACGCGCCAAATGTGGCACCACTTGGTGCGCTGGTAAGTAAGCATACCGGTGCACCTATAAAACCCTGCGCACCGTAACAGGGTTAAATAAAAAACAATTATGGCCAAAAAACCACATTTTTCACTTTCCTCAGTGCTTTAGAGATCTCAAGCACTGGTGCCATTTCCCATTCTCTGAGATGCCTTGACATCGGTGCTCTCATTATACCCATTGCATGCACTACTGCTCTGCATTGGCCACCAATCTCCCGCTTGCATTTTAAAAAATGGTGGACAAATTTTCTTTTGCAAATTTTACCGTCAATATGCCTCCTCGATGGCGAAATGTACATGTATTTTTCTAGTTTTTCCATAATTAAGCCATTTAGAGGATTAGAATTTGAAATAACCTTAAAAAAAACCATTAAAAAAAAATAAAAATTTGTCGCGCGGTGCGCCAGAGCCATTCGGCTCGCACCGAATTGCAGTTTTGCCTATAAAATTTACAAGTCGCACCGCCACTGGTGCTAATGGTATCTGCACTGTTTCCGGGGCGGTAGCGAAAGGCACCCCGTATAATTTTAAATTAAAAAAGTAAAATGTGGTGCGCTCATTTAGACAGGTGCACTGTTGACCAAGGGAATCCTAGTGCGATGCATTGACAGTATTATTCGCCCCGGTATATGTCAGTGCACCACATTCTGCATTCCAAGAGGGTTAACGGTGTAGCGGGGTAATAGACCGCACCATCGACTATGTAATTGTTATGAAGTCGGTGCGCTGACACGACTATATGCTCAGCGCACCGCTATTCTGAACCTAGATTTAGTCAACGACGCTTGAAAAATAGACATCTGCACTGAGGCTTGTGCATTTTATTTCATTAGGGGCACCAGGAATAGGGCACTACAAACTTAAGCCGCATCGCCCCCGGTGCATGACTATTTTTGTGGCGCACCGACTGGTCTGTTTTTTTTTTTTTTCAAAATATATATATATATATATATATATATATATATATATATATGTATATTCCTATATACATGTCTCATTTAATAATTTTTTTTATTTAATATGTCAATGATTCAGAGAGAAGAGGAGGAACAACAACAAAAACAGGCTGAATAGTATGACATGATTCGCCAATGGGAGGCCCAAGAGAGGGAGAGATATGCATACCCTTTGCCTATTACAACAGATACTCAGGGGATCCTTAGGTAGGTAGGCTTTCTCAAGTTCTCCGAGGAGGCTACTTCCCTAAAGGCCCATAGTGTGTTTTTGAGATATCTTATCCGCAGGTGGAATGCCCATTGATAGGCTTTCCAGGTTGTTCCTAATCAGTGGTACACACCCACTAAGGAAGAAATTTATTTTATTATAGGACTATCGAGGAGAGGGGTGGATTTTCCCTCATTCCCATACATGCCAGCTGGTTGTGTAGCAGGGATTCAGTTAGTTTACTCCCAGAGATACATTGGAGCATATGTACTATCTCCTTAAGAGTTTCAGGTGCTTGGAGGTCAGTTACGTATAGGTGCATTTGGTATACAGGACGTGCAGTGCCTCTCACTTATAATTTCGACCATTTCACACAACACTAGTGATAGGAAATGCATTATTTGCTCGCTTTTATATTATGTTGATTCTTTAGTACAATAGCCATGACTTGTTAGGTGGTATGCCATTTTTTTACGGTAGTTTTGTACGACCTCATATAGATGTTGTTCTCATGCACAAGGGAGGGTCAAATTCCCTTTTGCTTCAGAGTTGTTGTGTTTATTTTTTGAGAGGTTTCCATAGATGAGACCTAGTTTTGTTCGACAGCCTCGTAGGCCGATGTTCGAGGCCCAGATGCACATATGGGGGCAGATGATGCCCAAGAGGGGAGACACTATGTTTATAGCTAGGATATCACATGATGCATTAGAATTACTAGCTAGTGTTGACAGGCTGCATCCCTTCATTTTGGTCCCATGTCCTTATGCTAGATTATATTGGCGAGGGTGTCCCAACATCCTCTTCACAGATGATGAGCTGCCAAATGATAGAGGTAATATTAGTATTGTTTTATTTATATTTATTCTAACGTGTTCTTTAACTTTTTTTTATTAAATTGTGTAATGAAATTGTCTAATTATTGCTGTGTACTTGTATATATTTTGCAGACATTGGCTCTTTTGATGGTGAGGAGATGCCGGATCCACCACATGATCCAGGTGTCGATCCCGATGATGATCAGGACATGGCTAATGCCCACGATGATCATGATCAAGATGAGGCTGGTTCAGTAGAGAGAAGTGCTCCTGCTCATGGTGCACTAGTACCACCTTTTTCTGGGCATGGTCAACTAGAGACTAGATATAGGATGGAGTTGGGCAACCAACTCTGTGAATTAATTGTTGATGCGGGCATCAAGCCCGCTCATTACAAAGACATACAGGCTGATGATAGGTTGTTATGGATTTGGAGAGGCATGCCGCGTGACATGTACGGCCTGATGTGGCATGTCATAGGAGCTACGACAGCCATTACGTGACTGAGGAGGAATGTCCGTAGCTATAGGCGTACTAGTCAAGCCGCGACGCGTGATGGATCGTCCGGGAGGAGCGACTCACATGCATGTCATGATCGTTCACCTCGCGCCATGACTGATGAGCATGAGGCTGATCCAGTAGCAGCATATAGCAGTCATCATGGAGATGAGGCTGGACCATCGGCCACATCTAGTCAGCAACCTATGGCGCCATCTGTCAATACTAGTCATGATCATGAGTAGGCTGGACCATCGACTGTCGAGGCTGCACTATTGACTGAGTAGGCCTCCACTACTACTGCTTATATTGATGTTGTACTAGTACCACCAACTGATACATCCATCAGTACTAGTGATCATGATCATGAGTAGGCTCGACCATCTACCGTCGAGGCTGCACGCTTTACTGAGCATGCCACCTCCATTTGTACTGATATTGATGTTGTTATACTACCACCAACTGATCCATGACATTTATATTACAGTTGTATATTTTTAACATTATTCAATTATATATATATATATATATATATATATATATATATATACATGGTCCATGTATTTTATGTTCATGTTGCAGTTCTACATAATTTACATGTTGGTGATCATCATGATGTGGTGCATATTGTTAGGTCATGTTAGATATGCTCATTTAATGTTTAGCTTGCAGATAGATATGTATATGTCATAGCATGAGTTATTTGACATGAGATGTATATTTGATGTTTGTGTTGTGATGATGTTAATATATAATGTTAATTTGATTTTTGAATGTGTTTTTTAGTCGAATATGATGTTTGTACGATGGTTATCATGATTGTGATGATGTTTATTAATTAATTTAATATTAAATGACCATGATATTTATTAAATATTATGTCGTGATTGTAATTTAAATTTAAATTTAAATTGTATGTAAAATTGTAAAATTGTATTTGTATTTGTATGAATTGTAATTTTAACTGTAATTGTATGTAAAATATTTATTAATGTAAAATTTTAATTGTAATTGTAATATTTAATTTATTGTAAAATGATTGTAATTGTATATATGAAAAATTGTAAAATTGTAATTCTAATTCTAATTGTATGTAAAATTCTAAAATTGTAATTGTAATTTTAATTGAATTGTATGTCAAATATTTGTAAAATTGTAATTGTAATTGTAAATGTAATTGTATGTAAAATTCTAAAATTGTGATTGTATTTGTAATTGTAATTTTAATTGAATTGTATGTCAAATATTTGTAAAATTGTAATTGTAATTGTAAATGTAATTCTATGTAAAATTCTAAAATTGTAATTGTATTTTTAATTGTCATTTTAATTGAATTGTATGTAAAATATTTCTAAAATTGTAATTGTAATTGTAAATGTAATTCTATGTAAAATTGTAAATGTAATTGTATGTAAAATTAAAATTAAAATTGTAATTATAATCGTAATTCATGTAATTGTAAATGTAATTTTAATTGTAATTGTATGTAAAATATTTGTAAAATTTTAATTCTATTAATGTGAAAATTTTAATTGTATTAATGTGAAATGATTTTATTAAAATATTTAAATTTGTAAATTTGCAAATAATTGTAAAATAAAAAATATAGAATAATACGAATTTTTGTAACATAATAAAGTTTAGAAAATAATGAAAATGAATTCATGTACTTTAGAATTATCATTATTTTATTATGATCTTACATACAAAAAAAAAACTTTATACACTCTTCTGCACCGGTAACGAATAAACGCAAATAAAAAAATGCAACTCTATTTTCTTTAAGTGAAAAAAATTCGGCAATTTGAAAAATGGGCGGCAAAATATTTTCAAAGATCTAATTTCATAAAATAATTCTTTAAATACAAAACACTTTAAATTTCATAAAATATTTCTTTAAATAATTTCACTATTTTTGCTAAATTTTTCAACCAGATATTTGCAGGAGACAGACCTGGAGCAAGAGAGCTCGAGGGCACTGTGGAGCAGTGAAATACGTTCAAACATAAGTATTCAGGCAATCATAAACCAAACCTCTGGTGATTCAAACCCTATATCATAGAATTTCAAACCATCTCGTGGTTAAATTTGATTATTTTTTTAACTTTTTTCTTCAATTGTTTTACTTTTTTTGCACTTTTATCCATTTTCACCCCAAACCCTTCATTTTTTTTTGTTTTTGCGCTTTTTTCTCCCTGTTTTTGTGATTTAAAAATTATGGTTTTTCATTTTAGATTGATTTCCAACCCACGGGATGAATTTCATAGTCAGATCCCAATCCATTCGGCCATTGCGTGAATTTTTGGAAAAAATGGATTTTTCTTTATCGGTGCGCCCTGCGCACGCTACTGCACCGGTGTGTTGTATTATACAATGCACTGCGCAAGTACTGCATCGTAAAAAAATTGAAAACATTTTTTCTAACTCCATGCGCCATATCTGAAATAGGGCACCAGTGCTCCATGTAACGAGGATAACATTGTATGGTGTATTACACCGTTTTTGCGGTTAGTTTTTAAGACCCCACGCGTCGTATAGTCTATTATGTTATTTTTGCGGTGCATTTATAATACCCCACGCACCTTATGATCTATTATACTATTTTGCGGTGCATTTTTAATATACCCACGCATCGGCTACGGTGCGTACTTCATGAAAGGCGCATCGGTGTCTTGAGATTTATTTTCTACCTGAAAAGTTGAGAATTTATTAATAAATATATTAATGAATGATATGGTACAGGTGTCAGATTGATAAAAAAATTACTAACAAGAGATCAAGTAACAAAAACACTGTTAGCACATCAAGAAAAGAAAAAAAGGCAAGCTCTTTGTAAATTCTTTATAAAAAATATTATTTTGAACTATATGTAATTTTAACTAATATGTATTGTTTACTGTGTATCATGCAAAGGCACAAAATAATAAAGCTCGATATGATTATTTCTGATCTAGGGCCAGAAGAGCGTAAAAGTTTAATGGAAAAATTGCAAAAGGATGAATCAGGTGAATGAAAAAATACTATCGATCCAATATGAGCTTCTTTTTTTAATTATCATTAATAATATACTTAAAAATATTAGATAACATGTGTCAAACAGTATACTAATTCACATCTGTTTAATGTTCTACAGGGACCAACAACTCAGAAAAGGAATCTTGTTCTAAGAAAAGAAAAAAATAGAACATGCAAATGAAAATGAATTGCTCCTTAGCTCATCTGGAGTGGTGCTGGAAGTTAACGAAAAGGGGAAAATTTTTTACAAAAGTTTGAGGGATCTAGTAGAATGAATGTATAGATGTTATTTCCACTTACAATACAAAAATCAATTCAATGATTCCAAGAGCCAAATTTTGTCTAAACTACAGGAAGAGTTTCCAGATAATTGGTTAATGAGACATGTGAGACTTTTAATACCAAAAACGTACAACAACAAAAAAGAAGGAATGAAAAAGTAATATTCCTTTAAATGATTGTCTAGAATTATTATAAATATCACTTTTGTTATATTTATTTTTCATATATTAATATAAAAATTAAATATTTTATTGTCATGTTACATTTTCAGGAATATTATGAAAATATCAAAAGATGAATGAGTTGATATCAGAAATATGCCAGTAGGAATGTCAAAAAAGGTGTACAAGGAGATGGTCAAAGAAATGGAAAAAATTACATCGCAGGAGGAGCCATCTCAACAACAACGTGCTTCAACTCTAATATGTAATCATTGAATTTTTCGATCATTAGGTACAATAAATAAACAATTTAGCATTAAATATTAATTTTCAAGAATTTTCTTGTAGAAAAGAAAATAAAATGGAACCCATTCAGCACATTAAACAGGACGACAAGGAAGAAAAGGGTTGATCTCTAAGTTTGTGAGTAATTGTTACTTCCTTATAACAAATTAACTAGATTTCATTTTTGTATTTTTTAAGTTGTTTTACAAAAATGATCATTGACTGTCTTCAAACAGATGCTAATATACAAAGAAGAACCATCAGACGGATTGATTGAAATTGGGTTAAATATGGGTTGTGTGTATATGTTGGCATATCAGAATTTAATTATGGAATTTGTAAGCATCTATCAATCTTTTTTTACTTAGCTCCGTCTATAATTAATAGAACAAAAACATATTTTATATTAAATATATGATTTGTTATAGGGTATAAAACTTGCAAGAAGCAAAGTATGGAACTGCGCCAACAGATGAAATTTTGAAAGATGGCATGATACATGGTTTTGAAAGAATGTGTATATTTTATGAGTCAATTGTTGCTATGGTACGTCATTTTTCTTTTTGATTTACATTGATGTATATTATTTAATATTGAAATTTTCATTATTCTCACCAATGTATATACACTCATTTCAGTTTATTTTTATGTTTGTAGATGGAAGGTGAAGAAGAAGAAAACAAGAAACGTTGTGAACAAAACATTCTTGAAAATAATCCAAGTCATGGAAGTAGCTCTATCAGTGACAGCAGTTCAAGCGAAGAATGATGATCACTATGTTTGGATATCAAAGCAAGACATTTTATTTTTTGAAATATGTCTGTGAAATTAGACATTTTGTTTAATGTAATGGACATAGTGTCCCAATTGAAAGACAAAGGGATACGAATAATTGTCCCATTTTGTATGATAAAGACTGTCTTATTCATATATATATATATATAATCATAAAATATGTTTTAATTTATTCTATTGCATTCTCCATTGTCATTCTCAAATGCACTAATAAAAATTTAATTCATATGAATATTATTATAAGATATATATGTGTAGACTGTTGATGAATAATGAATTTTAAAAACCCACAATAATTATGATATGATATAACAAATTAATCCAAACGACACATTCAAATGCATTAATAAAAATGTAATTAATATGAATATTGTTATAAGATGTGTCGACTGTTGATGAATAATGAATTTAAAACAATCACAATAATTGGACTATCACAGGTCGATGTTTCTAAAAAAAACAAAACGAAAACTGATGCATGTCAGTAACTATCGACCGGTGTGTTTATGTGTCTATATGCACCGGTGCCATTGTACGATCTATGGGCACCACACAAATATCGATACAAGTTATAAATATCGATGCGCTTGTGTGATACTGTGTATCGGGGAATTTATGTATCTATAAGCACCGATGGATTTGTACGATCCATGGGCACCACACAAATACTGACACCAATTATAAATCTCGGTGCCTTTCTGTGATATGGTGCACCGGTGTGTCATAAAGGCATACACACCGGTGGATTTGTACGATCCATGGGCACCGCACGAATACCGACGCCAATTATAAATCTCAGTGCCTTTCTATGATACAATGCTCTGGTGCATCATAAAGTCATACACACCAGTGCATTGATACAACCTATGGGCACCGCAAAAATCCCAAGAAAAATTAGAACAACCCCATGTATTGTATGACCAACACTACGCCCAGTGCTGTTTTACACCTAAACGTCCCGGTGTGTTCGTTCGATTGAGGAAGCCCCAGGGCAGCATCTTCATGTACGCATCGGTGCGTTAAATCTAGAGTAGTGCACCGATGAAAAAACATTTGTAATAACCTTCGATTGTCCTTTTTTTTTAGTTGTGTTGAATTTTTGTTAAAAGCTCTGCCAAAACCTCCATAACCATAAACGGATGTTGTAGAAAATGCTTTTTTGAAAATTTTGGCCAATTTTATAACACTAAAAAGCTTCTTTATAACCTCCATTAGAGGGTCTTTTCCTTGTAGTGTTGGTAAATTTGTAGTGTAATGAAGGCTTAACGAGGCCATCATCACCCACTCAAAAATTGGCAACTAACATAAACAATGTCAATGATTCTTTATTTTAATGTTCTCATTATGATGATGATTTTGGTGATTTTGAAAGGCACAACACAGGTATTGGCTCAATTCTAATGAAGAATATTGGATATGAAGGAAAGGGAATAGGAGTTAATGGCCAAGGCATTGTGAATACCATCCAAATAGTAGAATTACTTAGATATTCAGGATTGGTCTATGTCAGAAAGGAAGAGATAGGAGAGTATTTAAGGGATACCTATGAAACCACATCACGAAATTCCAGTGATAGTGATAATTTAAAAGGAAGTGCTAAGGAAAGCTCTCCTCTCCAATGTTGTACCAAAGAAAACCATTCAAGGAAGGTTATGCCATCGAGGAAGGATACACAAAATAAGGTAAAGGAAGTTTGGAGGAAGAAGAACCACTGTAGCCATTGCACAAGGGTGGACATCAAAGATCCACACATTCAAAACTCCATCCAAAGCTACGCCCAAACAAGGATAGGGAGCGTATGAAAGAATCTATTAAGGAGCCAACTAATGATGCAAGTCCAATAAGGAAGTAAACTATAGGAAGAACCCCATTAGCTTGGTTAGGTAAGAGATGGGTAGCCTTCTTAAGTAGTTGAGCATGGACACCATTTCAAATCACATTTTGTTAAAATGTTTGTAAAAGTGATGAATGTATAACAAAAATTGTATATGTGACTATTTATGTCCAAAGTTGACATCACCAACATTCGGGAATCCCCCTGGTCAAGGCCCCAATTTTCCATTGAAATTGGTGGTTCCGACTCGTTCAAATGGGATTCTAGTTACCCGTTCAAAATAAGTGTAGTTGAGGTGAAATGGATGATAAAATTATTATAAAAGTGATATGTGAAATTTTAATTATGTAAAAATAGTATATAAACTATTTATATTACCCGGGTATACAAATCACATGTGCTAAAATGATGATATTGATTTATAAAAATAGAAATAATTACAAAAAAATATTAGAATAACAATTTAAATTATTGTTTTGATTAGATAGTTGATAAAAACAATGTTAAGCTCTCCACACATGAAAACTTGTATATTTTGTTCTTTGCAATTAAAATAATTAATCTTGACACATTCAAAAGTGATGAATGACATAATTAATATATAAGAAAGCATAAACAATATTGAAATATTTATAACAATTATTTTAAATAAAGAATGTACACAGACAAGATAAAAGTACCATGTATGATATCAATCTACTCATTTCCATAATTGCAGTGGGTAAAATATATATTAAAAAGAAAAAGATGAGTACAATAGTGCAGCAAAAGCTTCACTTTCATTCAAAAATATAGAACCATTTACTAAGTGCATGAAAGGGGTGTTTATAAGAGTTTTTTGACAAAAACAAGAGATGAAAATAGATCTATGGGAAAGCTTGACTAAATTTAACAAAATATGCATAAAAGGAAATTTGTAGTAAAATAAACTAGGGCCATTGAAATTGAACCAATGGTTCTTTTCCAATTCTCATGGACTTCGAGTAGTAATGCCATTTCTTGAGGAATCTGGGGCTTCATCAAGATTTGAAAACTAAAGATAGGTGCTTTTAATTGTGGCATAATTTGAGTGGTTTTTTTTGTTAGTGATTTTAATAGAAAACAATGACACTAGGAATTTACCATATATCACCAATTGTCATCTAGATTTACCTTTTTCAATTGCTTGATTTCCTTGGTAACATCATTATGCTTTTCATCCAAATGCTCTCATAATATTTGCATATATGGCAAGGAATATTTACGGTGTTTTGAAATAAGATGGGCTTCGAGTAGTGAGTCATTTATTGCTTCTACTGTGGGGTTGGAAACATTGTAGGAATAATTGAGAGACTCCTTAATTGCATGAATTATTGATTTTCAACCTGTAAGAACAATGTTGGTTTGTATTTAATCAATATTTGGTTCATTTGATGTTCTACCCTCATCGTTGTTTTGTCATTTTAACAATATTTTGAGCTTCTTCCTTCATCATAAGAATTACTTATGTCCACTAATTCACCAGTTAAATTATTACCAAATTTGTATTATATCTCCATTAAATTGATCTTTATAATGAATAATTACTGCTACTTCTTGAGTTGATTGTTAAGTTCAAGAGCCTCATGCTTCAACTTATCCAACTCAAATGAGCTAACATGTAGCTATTTTACCTGCCTCTGGGATTCATTAACCTGGGTTTCTTTTGCATTAATCTCTTCTGCATGTTGATTTTTTAATGAAGGAAGCTTGTTTTATAGCTTTGTAATGGTATTATCTTTTAATATTAATTCTGTCTACCATTGAAATTTGAGCTGTTATTTTTTTAAATCCTACTATATATTAGCAACTTTCTCATTCTTTTCCTTGTCTTGACCCTATACCTCAAATAATTTCTCAATTATAGCAGAAGCATATGAATCTGTAAACTGACTCAATTTTCCTAAATTATCAATAAAATCAACAAAGGATCCCTTCCACGAAACTTCAACATATGTGACTTGAGAAGCTTTACCAGTAACTAGGGCCTAAGAGTCCTCAATTTTCCTCTTCTTTCTTCCTCTTCTGAAAAAATCTTTGTGTTCTAGGCTGTAGAAAATCTCTAGAGGAGGTATTTCTTCAATGTTAAGGAATACTCCAGAAGTGGGATGAACTGAAATAACTTATATATATATATATATATATGTTATTTCAATTTTCTCTTTATCCTTAGGAGTGTTCTAGATAGTAACATGACCACTCTGAGTTGTAGTCTTTTGAGAGTCCATTTCAATTTTTAAATCTACAATTTCTTATTTTTATGTGGTTTTCTTACCTTTTAGAGTTTGATCAATTTCATCCCATAATTTCTCCATCTTAGGCAATGTAGAAATTTTACTTTTAGGCTCTGTTGAACTTGATGTTCCTATTTGATGATGTTAAACTACAACTTCTTGCTGTGTGGATGTTGGTGTGGCCTACTAAGTAGATATAGTTGGATTACTGTCATGGATAGGCTCTTGTGTAGGAAGTGCTAGTGCATTCACAGACAATGTTTCTAATATGGAAACTATGAAAACAATAATTGATCACATTCTTTAGCTGAAAATGTATCCATCACTTTTTGCAATATTTGCTTTAAAGAAGAGGCCTAAGCAAATATATCATAAAATTTGTTCTCCCCATGAATATATATTCTTATACAAGGCAAAGTAAATTATTTTATTTGCTACTTTATAAAGGCATATGTCTGGAAAGGAATAATATCCAATTTGAGCTATTCTATAAGTGGTATTTTTTTCTCAGCATGTTGATAATTTTCTAAATAAAAAATGACAAATGGTAATGGAAACTGAGCCTAAGATCTTTTTCTTCTTTCTTTCAAAGCTCTAGTTAAACCATGGATGGACAGTTGATAGGCCACTTCCCTGTAAAGCAACTTATCTGGAATATAAAGAGGTAGAATGTGTGGTGTTGCATAACTCTCCCAAACCCGAATACAGGTAAAAAAATCTGCAACAAAACATGTTCCAATCTTCCTCAGATTATCCATAGCCTCATGGGATATTCTTGGTGGTAAATAGGAATCCTTACCCTATGGAAAATTTGGTAAAACTATGAAAAATAGTTGGTTTCCCATAGGTAATTATAATAAAAATGAATGGGAAAAGGATTAGAAAAAATCCAATTCCATCACATGGAGGGGAAATCCAACAAAATCATAGGCAATCCATTACATAGGAAAACATATAAAAAGGGAGAATTTTGTTTTAGAAACAATGCAGGATTTACAGAACACAAAAATATGTTTGGATAAATTATCAGACAAGATAGTATCCAAGTCAGAAATGTCACCTTCTAAGGCACCATTAATTATGGGAATCCAATCATCTTGGAATTTTGATACATTTGGTGATGCATATAACTTACATAACATAACAAAAATTTGACCAAAAAGGGTTGCAAGAGAAGAAATTGTGTACATACCATCTGCCTCAATTTTTTGCTAGTTAGGATAACATCTCCAATATTTAATGAAGGTTGATGGTACTTCATGTTTTTTGGTAAACTCCTCTACATATTGTTTATTATAATGATATTGTGGCTTTGGAAGTTGATACATAGCCTGAAGGTCTTCAACCATGAATGAACCAATAACCTTTCCCTTATTGGTAATAAATTTCCTTTCTTTAACTATAACATCCTTAACCACCCATCTTATCATGTACATATATGGAAAAAGCCTAGGTCTGGCAGAAATTTTGTGCAAAAATGAATTCACTACATCCTATGCAGCGGGATCAAAAGTAGGAGTTTCATCAGCTCCTCATCCTCAAAAAAATTATATATGTTCTCCCATGATGAATTTCTAGAATCCATAGTACAAACTGTGTTGGAGAATAAACCTACCTCTGGTGATTTTTCATCTACTATCTCTCTTTATGGGCCATTCAAATTAAGCATATGAGTCTTCTTCTTTGATTTATATTTCTTCATCTCTCCCCTTGTATTATTGTTCCAATTCACCTGTAGTAGTAAAATAGTTTTTTAGTAGAGTAGAACGATTTGCTACGGCAATAATGAATGAAAATGAGGGTAAAACAGAGTTAAAGTGAAAACCAAATTTTGACAATTAATGTTCTAGATTGGACCATTATAAACCATATTAATTAATGTGGTGATGACGGGAAACCAAGTAAAGTGCTGTATGAATAAACCACATCATATCCCGAATATTAGATCCTAGAACTTCTTTTAAAATTGAATTATCATAAAATATCCAAGGTTAGAAGTTTCTGAGGACATTTAACTAAAATATCGATATTTCTAACAATCAAGAATATATGTGGGTCATTCATTAAAAGGGTGATGTGGATCTATTGATGGAAAGAAATGTCTGGCCAACACTAAGGGATCTCCCCCGTATAAAGCCCTGATTAGACACTAAACCATTTGTTATAGGGATCCCGTCTAGGGTGTGGGTCTGGCTACCGCTAAATATTCCTTTTCTCGGACACAAACGGGCCCTACAGACTTATGAACACATGATTATTTGAATAATACAAGACAAATGGCTGATGAGTCTAAATGAAAATAAAACACTATAAATAGCAAAGCGAGTTAAAGCATGTGGCCAAAGGAAATGTTGTTAGCAGCACATCATAAGGGTCATGCTTGTAAATTTGTTCAAACCACAAAATAAATAGTTCTTTATGGTCAAAAAACACCCTTCAATTCCTCAAGCGTTTACAAGGATAAGATAATGTTAATAAAAAAGTTGCTAACATCTCCCAATTAAGTAATCCTATACCATTAACACATTTAAGTGAGGTTAAACATATAAATGATATAAGCAGAAAACAAAGATCAATTAATCAGAAATATATAAAATACATGAGACAGAATATTCATAATGTTAACACATGAGTCCTCATCAAATCCAAGAGTGGAATCAAAACATTTTTTGTATTCATTCTTAGAAATATGTATCAAATGCTATAAAATTCTCTTTGTTCCTTTGGAGTCCCCCAAAAAATATCCTTTACAATTTCCCGGATGGAGTATTTATAGAACAAAATTGAACCTTGGGTGTCCCTCACTTTTCGCATTCTCGACTGTTGACATACTCTACGACTTGAGGAATATTTGTGACCTGTGACCTCATGTCCTGATGTGACCTGCGACCCTTTGGCTGTCGCAACCTGCGACTTGTGCCCTTTCCTTGGTCAAGCAAGCAACTGTATGATTGCGAGGTCTAGTATGTCTACATGTAGCTGATCTTTGAGGTAATTTTTCCATGGTAGGTAATCTGCAGCAATCGATGTTACCTAGGGAGTATCTTCTTTTATTCCATCGAAGCATTCAAGAGCATTCGGGAAGAAAGTGCGTCTTTTCACTGCGATCTGATTTGACAATGAAGCTTGTTTGGTGTAGATTCGAACCAGAGTAACGATGAACTATATGAGATTTTCCTATGAGATTGGGAGATCCTGAAAGGCAGCTGCTTGTCTCATGGGTTGCAAGAATGTTTAAATGTCTTGAGCAACTCCTTCTCTTGTTTTCTCAGTGTCCAATGTACCCAGAGAAGGAATGTGGTGAGTTTCTGACATTGAATCAATCCCACTGATCAGATGCTTGTATGAAGACATTAACTTTTCCATATCATTAACCAGCTTGTCTTTAGACTGTATCTTCATTAGAATCTGAACCCTATCATTCAGGGTGCACACCCAGTCCTTCCTAGGCAGAGTGTCAGGAGCCTGTGGGTATATGCTTGACCATTCTAGCATATTATCCAAAGCAGTAGAGGCCTCGCTGTGTGGTCCTCCATTTGGTTTCCGCTTGTGCTATCAGTAATGGAGCGATTGTATGTTTTATTGTGAACATCTCTTCATATACCTATTTCATAGTGACTTCTAAAGTTCCCAACTCCCTTTGAATGGTGAGTGGCAAGTCGTTCGCTTGGGTGCTTGTGAAGTGTAGCATCTGAAATTCTTCCGCCAGCCCCTTCTTATCCTGTTCAGCTTGAGTTGCTCTCTACTCTGAAGTTTGCAGCTTGTTTTGTAAAGAGAGGATCTCTCTGCTCATTCTACTAATTTTTTCCTTCGTGGTCACTGCAAAGGCGGTTCTCGCTGATGTGATCATTATTGGATTGGTCTTGGTATCTAGGACGATGTCCCTTTCCATTGTGGCTGCAAGAGGGGCGAAAGGGTTCCGTGTGAGGCATCTTCTCTTCTATTGCTTGATCTTGTGCGTGAACTGGTCATATGTTAGCCTTGTCAGATCCAAGACTTCATCTTCCTGTTCCTCGAAGGTGACAAGTTACGAGAGAGTAAAGCGCGCACTTGTCGTAGGGGTTGTTTGAGGAACCTAGATGTGTGGTAGCTCTGTCTGTTTCCTGTTTCTCGAGGAGGTGTCATGCTACCTTTTGCTTCCTTGGAGGAATATTCCCTTGATTTCTAACTTTCTTCCTTCTTTATCCTTAGCTCAACTTCTGCTTTATCCTATTTTTATTTTAACTAGCGCTCAACTTCTGCCTTGTCCTACTCTTCCTTTAGCTTGCGTTCGACTTTTGCTTTGTCCTGCTCTTATTTTAGCTTGCACTCAGCCTCTTCTTTGTCCTACTATTATTTTAGCTTGTGTTGAGCCCCTTTTCGCTCTTCCTCTTATCTCCTCTTTTGTTCCTCTTCTTCCTTTTTCCAGTGGGCTTCTTCTGCCTATTTCTTCTTCTAATCTTCCCTCAGTTTTTACTTTCTCTTATCCCCCTCCTTTGTTGTGCTAGGGCATCTTGAGTTATTTTAAGTTCCTATTCTTTTGCTTTCTCTTTGGCTTCTTGATGTGCCCTATCCCCTTTGTCTCTTCGTTCCTGTTGCTATTTGGAAAGACTACCGCCTGCATCAGTCCTTTGTTTCTTGGCTTTGGAAGATGAGGCTCCTCCTAGCTTGTTGATTATTTCCTCTAAAGTTTGATCATCTTGTTCCTCTTGATCAATTGATTATTTTGGGGCAGCAAACCTGTCCTTGTTGTACCAATTCTTAATTCGATCCTTAGCTGGGCACTCTGTGTGCTGGAAAATCCATTTGAATTTGGCCTATTTGCAATGTGCGGGGATGATTCTTTCAGGATTATATGTCTGGTGTGATACAGGTGGAAAATGAAAACCCTTGGTTTCTTTAGCCTCTGCTTCTACTTCTCTGAAATATCTGACTGTGTAGGTGCCAATAGTAAGTGGGAGAGTCAGCCATGGTTTTTTCTTGCCCTTGGTGAGAACCTTGTAAAACCCGCTCGTCATTTGGTAACACACTTCTTACAAGAGCAATTTATCAGTGATGAACTGAGGTAGTGTGTGGGGTGCCTTGTATGAACCGAAAACCCTGATAAAAGTACTATCTGTAACGGGAAACCAGCTGGCCACTTTGTGACTTGGAGACTTGCGATTAGGTCGCTGGGTCGCTAGGTTGCAGGGTTGTGAGGTGAGCTGATGTAAGGTGGTGAGTGACTTCGCGACCCAGTGACCAGATCGCGGGGTCACTTAGTCACAGAGTCGCGGGGTCACACTAAGGCTTTATTGATGGGTTTCATGGTGATTTAGGTCCACGGGGTATAAATGTTGAGGCTATGAAACACATCAAGTGGAAAACACACATCAGGGCCTTTAGGATTTCTTTTCTCCAGGTGGGTTAGGAAGGGAGCTCGAGACAGACTAGTGTAAGGAGAGTTTTCAGAGGAGGCAAACATGAAAGTAAAGCCAAGGGGAGGGTGCAACCTCTACACAAAGTTCTTGAGTGGTTTAAAGGAGCTAGGATGAGGTCTAATAGATAATAGAAAGGGTAAGGGAGGAAAAAATAAAACAAAAAGGAAACAATAGTAGGATTAGGTAACTTACCCGGAAAAACGGCGCTCCAGCTAGCTTGTTAGAGGTGTTTTCTTGCTCTGTCACACAGGTTGAATGCGACCTATGCGACCCTTTTATTTAGAAAGCGGTCGCACATGCTGTCAATTAATGAGGGTTACATGGTTGAAAATTAGGTCTAGTTGAGGTGATGTGCAACCTTGTGACCTTGCAACCATGCGACCTAGTGACCTAGAGGTCGCAAGGTCGCAAGGTCGCCTGGTCACAAATTCTTAGGTTTTATATTTATATGCGACCTTGCGACTTGGCGACCTAGGGTTCACAAGGTCGCCAAAATTTGGTTTAATCAAATTTTGACATTGCAACTTGGCAGTTTAAAAGAGTGGACCTAGATTAGACTCTATCTTTACCAAAAGGTTAGGGGCTCAAAAATTTTAAAAAGGGGAAATTTTTTTGAGGGTGTTGTAGCGGCTATAACAAATGGCAATTCACTAATAGGGCCTAGGATCTTTGTTGGTGCTTCATCTTGAGGGGGGCGGGGGGCTTAGTAGGTTGTTATTTTCACCTCATGGGTCCCACTACCTTCATCTTCAGACCTTGCGCATTTACTCCACCTCTTTGCATGTCCTAGGGTGTTGGTCCACCGTGTTTTCATTCCTACAGACTAGACGGAAAGGGTTGGAGTAACTTCAGGTATTTCTAGGATCCAGTATAGTTACTTCGTCCTCCTTTTCTTGCTCTGCTGCCAGCGAAACTGGTGGTCCCGGCGGAGTCACTGCCTAGGAGTCATGGATGTTGCTCCGCTGCCAGTGAGCCTTGTCAATACCTCGGTGGAGTCGTCGTATTGCCTCTCTGCGCAGGAAGCCTTTCTCAATCATTTACCCTTTATTCATGTGATAATCACACTTATTTAAATGTGCTCAAGGAACTTATTTGACTGTGCTAAAGGCACTTATTTGATGGCGGCAAGTATTTCTTGGGCGGATGAGGGATCCTGAATTATTTTACTTGCAAGAGAGGTTGCTCCTTGTCTATATGAGGACTTTTGGGTTTTCCCAAATATCCTTTTGTCACCTGAGGTTTGCCCTGTCCCCTTTTTTTCTAGTGACTAATTTCACCGAAGCTTTCTTTTGTACAACAATCCCTTGGGCCAGCATACTAGGTAAGCTACCCGCGCTTGGTTCCTAGGGCTTGGTCATGTTTTCCCCATTGGGTGCCTATCACAGGCAAGCTCATGCCACTTTTTCATTCCAGGGGTGATTCTTCATCAGCATAGATTTTGGCACAACATGCCAATTGAGTAGCTTCTACATCTCTCCTTCAACTTGAGTTGCCAAAGGGAAAAGGGTTATTGAGAGCCTGCTCGAAACAAGTGATTTATTGAAAACATAAATAATGAAAAATAACATAAGAAACGTGAATATAAATATGGTACAAGGTATGATAATGCCCCTGGGGCTATCAGGTGAAATAGTGTTTAAAGTCATGCCCATTTACTGGGAGGACCTCAATCCTCCCTTCAAGGGTATGTAGCCTGTAAGTGTGGGAGCCGACCTTTTCATTGATTTGGAAGGGAACTATCCATAGGGCCTGGAATTTGGAGTGTTTCCCTTTATCTTCATGGGATTTATCCCATTTGAGGACAAGGTTTCCTACTTCAAAAGCCTTATTTCCAGTGGACTTCTTATCGAACCATCGTTTTATCCGACTTTGGTGGATGGCGAATTTTTTCTGGATTTTTAGCCTTTCCTCCTCCAGTTTTAACAATGTGTCTATTTGGGCTTGTAAGGCAGGGCAAGGAGTGCCATGAGTTTCTTGAGATAATTGAAGGGTTGGGAGAGACAAGTTGGGAGGAAGGATAGCCTCTTTTCCATACACTAGAAAAAATGGGGAGGTTCCCAAAAATTATTTGGTTGTGACCTGATCAGCCCATAGGGCATTCTGGAGTGCATTATGCCAATTTCCTTGTTGGGAAAACATAGTATTTTTAATGATGCAGATGAGGTTCTTATTGGTTAAATCAGCTAACCCATTTCCTTGGGGGTAATAGTTGGCAGAGTGTTTGAGAACTATACCATTTTCTAGAGAAAAATCATATAATTTGAATGATGAAAAATACGTCGCGTTATCAAAAACAAGGGAGGTTGGAACGAAAAACCTGGTCATGATGTGTTGAGTGATGAAAGCTATTACCTCTTGATCATTGATTTGACGCAATGGTATTGCTTCAACCCACCTTGTGAAGTAGTCTGTAGCTGTGAGGATGTATCTATGTTGCTTGAAGAGTGTGGCTCCCTGATCACGTCAAGTCCCCACTGCTGGAAAGGTTCTTCCACTGTGACGAACTGCAACGGGGCAGACGACTATATTTCCCTATTGGTGAACTTTTGACATTGTAGGCATTTTCGAACATAAGCGTGTGCATATTTGGACAGAGTAGGCCAATAGAAACCAACATGAATGATCTTGTGAGTGGTGGTGTCTCCTGCATAGTGCCCACTAGCCGGACCATCATGAAGTTCTGTCAAGACTTTTTGCGGCTCATTATGTTCCAAACAGTGTAGCAGAACTTCGCTATGGTGCTTGCGGAACAACTTACCTTGCACTAGCTAGCAGGATGCAACTTTCAGTATTATTACACGTTTCTGCTGGGCGGTTAAAGTGGGGTCCATGATACCACAGCTCAGATATTGCTAAAGATCAATGTACCAGGAGGATGTATTTTGTTGGCATGTACTATCAATTTGATACATTTCAATTTCATATTTCCAACTCTCCTCTTCATTGCCTCACGAGTCTGCGTCTTCTGCAACCATCCGGCATAGTCCTTGGCCCTTTATAGTGTGTGCTGGCTTGAATTCTAGGTCATACTCTTGAAGGAACGTCATCTAATTGCCTCGTCTCCCGCCTAGCTCTTGCTGTACGAAAAGTGAGCGAACAACTGGGTGAGGTACAAGTACTGTGACATGAATTTTCAAAATATATGGCCTGAAGTGTTTTACTGCCTTATACACCACGTAATATTGCTTGTCAATATCTGGATAATTTAGCTCGGCACCTTGCAATCCTGCACTCATGAATGATATGGGCCACTCATCATTGTTGCCATCTTTCTGAGTGAGGACAGCTGCGAGAGATGAATCTGAGGCAAAGGATTACAAGATAAAGTCTTTTTTGAAATCCAGACTATGAAGGGTAGGTGCTTCAGCGATGGCCCGCTTGATATTATTGAATGATTCTTTCTTAGGAGAATTCCATTTGAAGTTTGGGTTCTTCTTGATCATACCTTGCAGAGGTTTCACTATTTTGGCGAAGTTTGATATAAATTTTCGCACGAAGTTGATTTTTCAGAGGAAATACTGCATGGCCTTCTTGCCACTTGGGGGAGGAATATGGCCGATGAATTTTGCGCATTCTGGATCCACTAATATACTATCTTGGGTTATGATGTGTCCTAACATATTTCCTTCGGAGATGGCGAAAACACTTTTCTTTGGATTGAGTGAGATCTCGTATTTTTTGCACCTTTAAAAAATATGCTTGAGGTGGTGTAAATGGTCACACCTACGCTTTGAAAATACGGTGATGTCGTCAAGGTATACTACCACGATTTTCCCCATTAGGCCATAGAAAGTGATGTCCATGGCTCTTTGGAAGGTTGCCCTAGCATTGATCAGGCCAAAGGGCATGCGTCTGAACACAAATGTCCCCCCATTTAGTTCTGAATGTGGTTTTCAGTCAGTAGGGCTCAGCCACTAGTACTTGGTTGTAACCTGAAAAACCATCTAATAACAAGAAAATTTACGACCCTTATATTGCGTGAAGGATCTTCTCCACAGGGGGCACCGGGTAGTTGTCCTTGTTCGAAGCTTTGTTAAAATTTCGGAAGTCAATGCATAAGCAGATTTTGCCAGATTTCTTACAGACTAGAACCAAATTTGACACCTAGGTTGAATGTCGGACTTTGAAAATTATATGCGCATCCAAGAATTTCTTCATTTCCTTTTGGATCATCGGCTCTAAATTAGGGTGTACTTTCCTCAGCTTTTTCTTGAACGGTTTCACTCCTCCTTTCATGGGTATCACATGATCAATGATTCACGTGTCATAGGTTTGTAGCTCATCATATGTCCATGAAAACACATCTCGGTATTTCTTGAATAACTCAGTGAAAGATTTTCTCTCGTGAGGGGTGCATTCATTACCGAGGTTGACAAATTTGGGTTCCTTCTCCATCCCAAGGTTTATTTTTTGGTGTGCTAACGTGGAAATATGCACCTTCATGTTGGGAGGTCCTCAAAAATGGTTTTGTAAATCAGACAAATTTTCAAGTGACACAATACATTTGGGTATGGGATTTCCCTTACGATCCCTTTTTTCCTTTTGCAAGGCTTGATCATGATCCTCTTCTTCTATAACTGCGTCCTTGAACACGTCTGTATTGAGCATGAAATATAGTACCTACTAATCATCATTAAAAATGTGTAGGTTAGTGACATTGTTTGTTACAGATGGCTTGTAAATAATTTCAATATAAAATCCATCTCTAAGTGGGGTGAACCTAGCAGCAGCATTGGAAAGTGTATCAGCTACTACATTGTGCATTCTAAGTATGGATTTAATACCAAAAAAGTCAAAATAAAAAATTAAATGCCATACCTCTTGCTCGTAACCTTTCAAATGTAGAGACAAGAAATGGATGGTGTGTGATAATCTCAGAGTCTCCAATTACCTTTAAACAATAGAATTTGAGATCCATGGCTTTCTTGAGCTCGAGAATCAATGCTTCATACTTGACTGTACTATTTGTGCACTCGAACTCTAGCCGACAGGAGATTAGAAACTTGTTCTTCTGAGCGTCCAACAGAATACAGACCGTGCCAGCCCCATCATGGGTTTTGGAATTGTCGTAGTACAAGGTCCACTTTTCATCTTCTGATTTGACAAGGCTATCTGAGCACATAGTAAACGTACTCAGGGCAGCGGGTCCTAGCGGGCCCTTTTTTGAGGCAGAGTGGCTGTTAGTGACCAAAAAAAGTTCTAGCTAGACGTCTTGAGTGATCAGAGCTTGGTGGGTTTGGTAGCACCCAAACATGGATTCCAAGAAACACATGCTGATTTCTTCCTATGCGAAACTGACTAGTTCATTAGATACGTCTAGGTCGGTCACTGTGTGTTTCATGTAAGGTTCGCTTTCGACCTGGATTTGATTGTTTATGCCTTTGTATGGGAGCCAGAGATGGGACCAGTCAATGGCAAAGTATCGTTGCATCTTGCTAGACCAATCTCTTCTCAAAAGAAGACCATAGGCTTCGGGGATGTCCATAATCACTATGTCTATGCACTGATGTACCCTACAGTTAGAGGATAAGCGGATGATGACGTTATTCAACTCGCCTACTGTGGGAACCTGAGATCTATCGAGTTGAATGATCTCGGCGTCAATTTTCTCGGGGCGGATGTTTAACTTCTTGCATACAAACAAGGGCATAAAATTTGTGGATGCACCAGAATCGACGAGGAAATTGTGGACATCGAAGCTGAAGATCTTGAAGGAATGGAGGAAAGGGGGTGTGGATCCCCTAGAGTTTGCATTAACGGCATTCACGATAGACTAGGGACTTGCAGCAGCTTGGGCAGATGTGGTAATCATGGGTTTGGCCGCCGGTGGGTTAGCAAATGATTTAAGGATAAGATCTCATTGATTAGAAATGCGAGTGAGTTTGTAGAGGGAAATGTTGGCCCACTTTTTCTTCATATCCTCAATAATGTTATACTTGGAATCTAGGTGTGAGATAGGTTCAGTGGAGGCTTTCAGAGAACTTGATGATGATCTTGCCTTTTGGTTTACTCGGGCATTGGTTGGGCCAGATTTCTTGGGAGTCGTGGTTTGGTTCTCTATGTTTTGTGGCAGGATTTTCCTTAAGAAAGCTTTTCTCTTTTCCTCGAAAGACTGTTCAGGGACTAGGCATTTTCTCCTTAAGGTATAGTTTCGAGGGGGTTTGGATTTAGGGTCGTTGGCCAAGTTTATTTCAGTTGTGGAAGGGGGGCTTTCCCCATGGACCACCTCTAAGGCAAGGATAGTGGAACCCATATCCTCATCCAGGGGAGAGGCTTCCTCTTTATCTGAAATAGCCTCCTCCCCTAAATCCCTAGGGGTTTGATCTTCTAAAAGTTGATTCACCACAATGGTCATGCTATTGTTCCACTGGGGGAAAGTTTTATCCGAGTGGGAGGCTTGATGGAAAGAAAAAAATTTATCCTTGCCGATTTCTTCAACGTTGAGGCCAGCACTCGAGTTTTATGAAGGTCGGTTGATTGTGGGGTTATTCTTTCTAAAGAAATGTTTCTGCATTTTGGTACCTGAGGTAGAGTCATTGTTTTTCCTCTTTAAATCAGATACTTCATTCGTTAATACCTTGAGAGACTTTCTGATGCTTTCGAAGTCGAAAGGGTCTTTGTCTTTGTATCCAGACTTATGAGTTTATGATTGGGCTCTCTTCGTGGCCGGCTTTGGATCATCCCGACCATCATGGTCAATGGATCCTATGGATAGCATGTCCTTTTAGACAGCAAGGGCGGTGGTGTAATTTTCTACTAGGGTAGCTCTTTCTTCGCATTTTATGAACACGGAAATATCCCGAGGGAGAGCCCTTGTGTAGTAGTCAATGGTGATGGAATCATCTAGGGCCATGTTCAGAGGGAATTTGTTCAATATAGTAGCGAAGCACTAATTGAAGTCTTTGAATTTCTCCTTCTTCTGGCATTTCAAAGTATTAAGTTCTGTGAGGAGCATAGAAGGATTTTTGTCTTCCAAAAACTTTTGGAGGAAGGTACAGCGAAATTGCTCCTAGGAAGAAATGGAAGCAATAGGGAGAGACTGGTACCATGTAGCAGCTTTATTTTCTAAAGTATGAGGAAAGAGCCGGAATTCTACATCGTCAGACTGCACTTTCATCATTTGTAAGGCCAGGTAAAAGTTACTTATGTGATCTTCAGCCAGTGTACCCTTTTAAGGGTCAAACTTAGGGACGTGCTTCTCAGATTTTCTGGGCATGCCATGGAGGGGAAAATGGAGAGATAAGGGGGATTGTGCCTGTTAGCTCCCTGTAATTAGAAATATTGGAAAAATTCCACTGCAGGGAGAAACACTATTTCAACCACTTTGGGATTCTAGGATCTAGCCCTCCTGAATCCGGAGAGGGATCTCTCCAATAAGTGCAAAGATGAATTTATCTTTAAAAGCTTTTGGGTAATGATATTAGGCTAGTTATGAATTACGAGGGTTTTTGTTTGTTTTGGATGGTTGAGCATGATTATTATTTGAGTGGAAAGTCCTAAATGGAAAGAGTTTCAAAGGTGTGAAGTTGCAAGAAAATAGAACAAGCTTTGGCTAAAAAGATGGATATTTCACTAGTTTTAGTCCATTGGGCTATGGAGTCATAATAGGGTTTAATTTAAAAAACCAGGTTCAAGAGTGGTCCATGGGGAAAGTCATCTATGTCTAAGGATCTCTTTAAAGTTTATTTTATGGAATGAAATGATACAACAAGAAGGGGAATTAAATAAATGAAGAACAAAGAGCAGCCCAAGATCTGGTAAGTACTTTGAAACTATCCAGCTTTTGACATACACTTAAGAAAGACATGAAAGTAATTAAAGATCTAGTAAGTACTTTGAAACTAGCCATATTTTGATACACTTTCAATAGAAAACATTTAAACACAAAGGAAACACAAATGATAACAAAGAATGGTCTAAGATCAGGTAAGGACTTTGAACCTAGCCTGCTTTCAACACACTCTTAGAGAAAATTTCAGACAGTCTTTGGGGAAGAGACTAGAGGACAGGGCTAACCATAGAATTTCCTAGTTCATCTCTACTTAACATGAACTAGAAATAACATTCAAGAATAAAAATCAATCTAGACATTAGGACGAGGGAACGCCAACATTCCTAACTGCTTAAACTGAATTAAATCATTCCTAAACAACATAGTTTGGAAGAAAACATGTAGATAAAGCTTATCAGTCAAAGAAGGGTACTGATATATAGTAAATCCTAACTCTATGCTTGCTGTTATTTATAAGAGAAAATGAACAAAGTGAAAATAGAAATAAAACAACGATTTACAATAAGAAAAACATCATCGTCGACATAGACCAGGATCCCATAAATTAGCTTGTATTGATGCTTCAAACCAGTTACAGCTTTAAGTCCAGTGTTTCAGGTCAGCAATCATCTTCACTTCTCACCCTAACTATTCTATCACAAACAGAGCTTCAAGAGCCTTTGAACACTATTTGTAGGTAGAAAATTCAAGCACAAGTATATTTCAAAGTTCTGCAACCAAAATTTTCTCATCTTCTACAGAAGTATTTATAGAAGGAATGAGGAGGTGGGATCTGATAAAATATCTCTCGGGTTCAATTAATACAGATTAATGCTTCTTGGCCTTTGAGGGGCTCAATGGAGAACTGTACAGATATTTTCACTGTATTAATTGATTTACATTTAAGAATTAAGCTCGATGGGAGCAGTCGTTGACTTTAAGGCTCTATTCCATGTTGTAATAACTCTGCTGATATATATATATATATATATATATATATATATATATATATATATATATATATATATATATATATATATATATATATATATATATATATATATATATATTTGCATTAAGTTCCTTTGGCAGAATTAAATATTAGGTTATGCTGAGGCATATATCTTCTTTCTGATCAAATAACTTCGGCCTTTGTTGAATGATTTGAGGCTACAGGTGGCATTGGGTAGCTGAGAGGAATTAATTAGCCTCGGATGTGGCGGATTACGAATTTTATGTTTGATAATATTTTGATTTGTCTTTAATTTTGTTTTAATTTAGAGGATTAGGCTTTTGATTTTCGATCTTAGCCATAATCCTCGAAACTGTGAAAACAATCTTCAATCCTCTGTTCTGCTGTGTTTAAATCTCCTACACTAATACTCTTTGTCTTGATTTTAATTCTTTGTGTCTTGTTGACATGCAGGTTCTGCAATGGGTCTATATGGCATCAATTCCCATGAGGCATTAATGAAACGTGGTGTGGAACCCTTTGATAAACGAAAGTCTGGAGGATCATCACCCTCAGCTTTAATTTACTTTATTATAATGGGAAAAACCTTTGAAACCTGAAAAATATACACAAATGTTATAAAATCCTGCATTATTTGGGAAAAAATTCTTAGGAGGTTTCGGGTGAGAGCATGGCTGTTGGATGGCAGCATCCAAAAGTGAATATTTGAGCATAGTGGTCAAAAGGAGAATGGAGGGAAGAAATAAGTCAGATTCGTCGATTTGCAGAGATCGACGGTCAGGATTAATCAGGAGAAAACAAAATGAAAATGGTCACATTATGGAAATTCGGAAGAAAATCAAAGGAAATAGGAAAAATTTCCTTTGGCAGAGGTAAAATGCATAAAAATCGAAAATGGGGTTTCAGGATGATCGTGGGCCATCGGATGAGATCGGCCCTACAAGATCAACGGTTGAGGAAGCACGCGATGAAACACAATGGAAGAGAGGGAAAATGGTTTCGAGTGAAGAAACCACAGGTTTCGCGTGGTGAAAGGGCAGGGAGGTGGTTTTACCTTTTTGAACGCGATATGCGTTCCCGCTCGACACGTGTCTGTGAAACACAGCTTATATCACGCGGCCTTTGGGAAATTAACCTTCGCGCTTGAAGTCACGTGATATTGAATGTCGACCGTTAGGTCTAGGGCCTCAAATCTAATGGCGGGGAAACGAGCACAATATGGGATAGATGTGCGGGAAGATAGCGGGGAGGGCAGTTTCAATCTAGGATGTTGGATCTAAGATGGACGACCGAGATCAAAATTTGAAGAAAGCAGGACCCACAAGAGGCAGACCTGTCGGGTTTAATATGAGCCATTGGATGTGAGGATCAACGGTGGAGATTGCATCTAGGGATCAAATGATAATGATAAAAAGGTGGAGAATGTGTTAATAAGGGCCGTTGATCTACAGAGATCAAGGACTGCGATTGGTCGAGAAACATTATGAGCGGGGAAGTATGCTTTTAAACCAAAGTCGGGAAATGTAATTTGGATAGTCCGATCTGGACACATGGACGATCCAGATGCAATCGGAGGCATGCGATCAGCAAGGGGAAGAACTTGTATGGCGCCGATGCGATTGAGCGTTGGCCGTCAATCTGTAGATGAGATCGATGGTGGGAAATAAATCATGGGGGTTTGAAGGTGGAGGAAAGGTTTGCGATCAGAGAAAATGAGTGTCGTCGGATTAGAAATATGGTGGATGGATCCAATGGTGGAGGATCGATTGGGGGTAGTCAATCAGAAGGGGGAACAAATGCACGCGGCGGAAAATTGCGATGAGATACTGCGCGGGCCATTTGATCGGCTTAAGATCAACTACGAATATTGTTTTAATTCATGCACCAGCAGAAAAACCCTTTAATACTTGTGAAAACCAAAAATTAACAAAAAACAAAGGTTTTATGTATCGGGGCGGGATATATTATATATATATATATATATATATATATATATATATACACACACACATATGAAATGGTCTGGTGCTCGACTCTGGGGCCATTGGTTTATATGGAGTGTGATAGGCCCAGGGCTTATATATATATGAGAAAATCTCATTGAAACTTCAGCGCCGGTCTTTCAATCTAACCATTTTGATTTTCTCTGATGCGATTAGCGCTTTGGGACTTTTAACCCTTAGTCTCGGGTGCAAGTTATATGGAGTAAAGTGGAGGGCAGGAGTTTATACAAATTGGGCTCAATCGCATCGGAATTTTGATGCAGGACTTTTCAATCTACCCATTTACATTAAAAACATTGCTCCGGCAGGTTTTAGACCAAAAATTAGGAAAAAATGGGTTTTTTACAAAGGGAAAAATGCATCGGACATGGATTTATATAGTGTTTAAGCGCCGAATGCGGGCTATGTGGTTATATGAAATAATAATAAGCTCGGGGGTTTATGAACAAAGGGCTTAATCGCATCGGAGGTTTTAACATGGCAAATAGATCTGCGCACTCCAATTTCTTTGATGCGATAAGCGCCAAAGGATTTTAGCACTTGGTTCTAGAGTTGGGGCACATGTGGGGAAGTGTTTAGGAATTAGCCAAAAGGGGCTTAAGTATTCAATACAAAAAGTGTATTTTTATGATTTTTTCAGAGTTTTTCGATGGATTTGGGGGTTGCGACAGAGTTTAAAAAAGGAGTTTGAAACTCTGTGATGTGGATTTTATGAAGGGGAAATGGAAAGAATGGAAAATAGAGGAAGTTTATGAGAAAAAGTGGAGGAAAAATGAAGGTTATTTTTGAGGTGGAGGGGAGGGAAAATGGTGTTTTGCAGCAGTATTTTCTCTATGAAATCAACAGAATTCTAGAGTTTAAAATGGAAACAGCGGTGAAGATTTGGACAAGGGCATGATGTCTCCATGAGTCTTCAAGAGATAACACTTTTAGCAATAAAACCTATTTCTTGAAGGCTCCAAAAATGTTTTAGCCACCATTTGATATGACAAATTTTATTGGTGGCTAACAGTGGCTCCACTTGGGGATGGTGCCTTCTTGAAGGCATCAAGAAATTCAGACTTGCATTCTCTGGGAGGCTGATCAGTGCCTTATCCATTGGGTTGCCTCTCTTTACTTGGATGATCTCCTTGTTCTGAAAAATGTTAGCAGACATGAAAAACAATGGATCTTTATCAATACAAGCTTTCTACCTACCCAATCCTACTGATCTAACATTTTTTTCTTCTTTAGAGTGCACTTGGATTGGAAAACTCTTTTCTCAACATTTTTTCTTTTGAAAGCATAAAAATAATCTAATTCTACTCCTTATTTCTCCATGAACTCATATTAAATAGTTGATTCCATATGCTTCTCTACCTAATCTACCAATCTGTTAGGATTAAATAGTCTAACAGATTTTTATTCTCTAATTTATAAAACAGAAATTCAAAGGCATACAAGTCAGGATTGAATAGTTTGACTTGATGTTGATATATGGCATGAAAAACAAGCTACACATAGATATTATTTTGCAGAAAATTAAATCAAAATGGAAGGCTTAAGATCTGAAATTTCAAAGCACTTCCTTCATCTTTTTTCAGCTCTGTTTTTACTCTTGTGTGAGCTATTTTTCTTTGTCTGACTGGTTCAGTTTTTGAGCTGATTAGAACCATTTTTTCCTCTGTTCATTACTCAGAATTTGAAATAGATCAGAGTCACTCTTGTTTGGAAACTTAGGTTCAGATTTTAAGCTTGTTTGAACCTTTAATTTCTAGCCTAATCTACCTACTGATAAGCCAAGATTAAATAGTTTGGAAAATTGAATTCACTAACCTATCGGCAGTAAATTTAAAACTAATTAGTCAAGATTAGGCTGTTTGACTAATTAGAAGTGTGTTTTCAGGAGTGGCATTTAATTTTGCACACTTTCAGATTTGTTTCTTTTTTTTGTATGGGGTTGTACCTTTATTGTTTTTACAATCTGCCCTCTTTTCTTTCTTTCATTGTTTTTGTATTTTTGTGATTTTTCTACCTTTGAATGCAATGGTGGCTGAAATATTTATAATGGTAAAAAAATATAAAAAGGCTTTCAGAACATGATGGATCAAGAGAAGTAATGTTTGAGCATCTTGCCATTGACAGGACCCCTAAACAATTCTACTCCATTCAACTCTTGTAAGAAAAAGGCATTATTACCAGTAGCTAAATGAATGAAGTAAAGGCCAAGTCATAAGTTTTCAAATTTCCCATGCTTGCCCTTGTCCTCTCTCCTAAAGTCCCACTTTAAAACTTTGTCCCCAACATTGAAATTGCTGGCCTTTGTTCTTCTGTCAAAAAGCTTTTTAATGTTGTCCTGCTTCTGTAATGCTTTGTTATAAACCTCCTCTCTAGTTTGTTGAAGGTGAATAGTCTGATTTATCCTTCTGATCATGTCATTGTCTTCAGAATGAACCTCTTGAATCAACTTCATAACTGGCACACCAAGGCTGGTAGGAAAAATCGCATCAGTGCCATACACAAGCTGGTAGGGTGACATGCCAATAGATTTCTTCAAAGTCAATCTGTCAGCCCAAAGTGCATGCATAAGCTTTGTGTGCCAAGACATTTTTTTTTCCTTCAACAACTTCTTGATTATTTTCACTAAAATCTTGTTTGAGGATTCTACAAGTCCATTACCTTGAGGGTAATAGGCAGTGGAATGCCCCAATGTTATCTAATATTTATGATAGAATTCAACCATCTTCTTTGATCCAAATGCTGCTGCATTATCAGTGATAATCTTGGTAGGACAACCAAATCTAGATAGAATATTATTCTGCATGAATTTTATGATAACAAAATCATTGGCTTGCCTTCAGGGGATGGCTTCTATCAATTTAGTGAAGTAGTCTGTGGCAGTGAGAATCCATCTATGCTGGGCATAGGATGGTGGATGGATTTCTCCTATGAAGTCAAGTCCCCACTGTTGAAAGGGGCTTCAACAGTGATTGGATGCAGAGGCAAGGGTAGCAGCTTCCTTTTGCCTTCAAAAAGTTGACATTTATGACAGGTACTGATAATCTTGTGTACATCAAGAAAGAGAGTAGGCCAATAGTAACCAGCCCTTAGGATTTTGTTGGCTGTTGTCTTCCAGTATAGAGGACCTCCACACTCTCGTTCATGGAACTTGTGCTTAACCTTCTCTGCATCACACTCAGGAAAACATTTAAGCAATATACCACTTGCATTTTTCCAATAAAGACATCTATCTATAATGCAATAGTTTACATCTTTTAATTTTAAAAACCTTGCCTTTGTTTTTGTCAAGCCAGGAGGTGTATTAAAATGAAGAAAAACATAAATAATATCAGCATACCAAGAGGAATTCATAAAATGATCTTCAACAATGGGAGTTTAGAATTCCTCTTGTTCATCCAAATCATTAATCATATTAATATCAAGAACTTCAAAATTCTATTCATCCATCAATCTAGCTAGACCTTGGCCTTTCATGAGTTTAGTGGGATTTATCTCTAAATCATATTCAATAATAACAACAATCCACTTACCTCTCTTACCATCTGGGTCCTGTGTTAGAATGTCTTTCACAACTGAATTTGGGACGAAGGCAATGATGTGGGAGTGCAAGATGTATACTCTGAAGTCTTTTAAAGCCTTAACCAAAGCAAAGGCTTGCTTTTCCATAATGTTATACTTCAAAGGGGCATCCCTCAAAGCCTTGCTAAAGAATTCAATAGGCTGGTCTTGTACTTGTCATTTTTCTATAAAAGGACAGCAGCTATTGTATGTTCTGATGCAAATGAAAAAATATAAAAATATTTTGAAAAATCAGGACTTATTAGAACCGGTGTTTTTGTTAACGCTTGTTTCAATAGCTCAAAGGACTTATTTGCTTCAAAGGTCCATTTTACCCCTTGCTTCTTCTGTTAGGAATATGTAATCAGCAAGATTGGAAAAGTCCAATCACAGAAACAACATCGTTTCAACCAACTTTGGGATTCTAGGATCTAGCCCTCCTGAATCCGGAGAGGGATCTCTCCAATGAGTGCAAATATGGATCTGTCTTTGAAGTTTTGGGTGATGATATTAGGCTAGTTATGAAGACCAAAGGTTTGTTTTGGTTTTTTTTGGATGGTTGAGCATGAATATTGTTTGAAGTGAAAAGTCCTGAATGCAAAGAGTTTCAAAGGTGAGAAGTTGCAAGCAAATAGAACAACTTTGGCTAAAAGATAGATATAACGCTGTTTTTTAGTCCATTGGGCTATGGAGTCATAACAAGGATTTAATTGAGCAACAAAATCAAGAGTTATCCAAGGGGCAAGTTATCTATATCACAAGATCATTGAGATTAAAATGATGGAATGGGAACAATAAAGTGTTGGAGGGGTGGAAACTGATAATAATTTCACAAGGGATTTATAGTCAGTCCAAACAAAAAAATCCTCTTAAGTAACTGTTTAAAACCAACCAAGGATAGGGCTAACCATAGAATTCCTGGGCAAGTTTGTATTAAAGCAGCTTAATTGACAAACAATCCAGTAATCCGCATAATTACCTTCAGAAAGTATGAAAACACATAAGAAAAAACAAAGTGTAACCTAAGATCAGATAAGGTACTTTGAAACCTAGTTTGCTTTCAGTCAAACACCCAAGGAAATCTTCAGAATCTACCTTTGGAGGATAGAAACTAGAAACAAGGCTAACCATAAAATTTTCTATTCTAACTTTAATAAGAAAATGATGAAAATAACTTTCAAGAACAATGTTTAAAGCAAACAGTAGGATGAGGGAACGCCAACATTCCTAACTGCTTAAGTTGTATTTAATCATTCTTAAATAAACAAATTAGAGGAAAACATTGAGATAAAGCTTATCAGTTAGAGAAGGGTACTGATAAACAGTAGATCCTAACTCTGTAAATGTTGTTCTTTATCAGAGAAAAGTGAACAAAATGACATACATAGAAGGAAAAAAAATAACAAAGAAAGGGGCACTTCACCAGCGATATAGCCCAGGATCCCAAGAAACAGCTTGTTATTGATGTCAAACCAGTTACAGTCTTCAAGTCCAATGCTTCAGTTCAGCAATCATCTTCACTATTCAGCCTAACTAATCTAGCAAAAACAAAGCTATAAGGGCCAGTGAATACTATTTACAATCAGAAGTTTAAGCTCAAATGTATCTCAAAGTTATGTAACCAACAGTTTCTCATCTTCTACAGAAGTATTTATAGAAGAATGAGGAGGTGAGATCTAATAAAAAGATCTCTCAGGACAATTAATACAGATTGATGACTTCTCGGCCTTTGAGGGGCTTGATGGAGAAGTTTACAAACATTCTGGTCTGTATTAATTGTTTTACATTTATGAATTAAGCTTGGTGGGAGCTTTTATTGAATTTAAGGCTCTGTGTCATGTTTGGAGTAACTCTGCAGATATTTTTAGCATTTAAGTTCCTTGCAGAAGTAACTCTCTGGCTGCGTTGAGGAAAATATCTTCATTTCATCAATAACTTTGGCCTCTGTTTTGAATTCTTTGAGGCACAGGTGGCACTTATGGTAGCTGAGGAATCAATTCGCCTCAAATGAGGCAGTGGAGGCCTTTCTGTCGGTTAAACACTTATGATTTTATTTTGACTGTGTTTTAATTTGGGGGATTAGGCTTTTGATAATCCATCTTAGCCGTAATCCCTGCAAATCGGTCTTCAATATTCTATTCTATTTTTCTCTGTCTTCAACATTGATACTCTTTTAATCGGTACTTAATCATACAGTGTCTTGTCGATGTGCAGGCCGCGCAAGGCTCGTATGGCATCAATGCCTGTAGAATGGAGCCCTTTTAGTCCCTTTTCCTTTGATAACCAAAAGGCTAGAGGATCATCACCCTCGGCTTTATTTTCCTTCATAGTATGGGAAAAAACCTTCGAAATCTGCAAAACAAACAAAATATTATGAAATCCTGCATAATTGGGGAAACTGCTTCAGAATGGCGGAGGAGGAGCGTAGCCGTTGGATGGAAGCATCCAACGGTGGAGATCTGCGTAGAAGAGGAAAAAAAGGAGAGCGGGGAGAAGAATAAGATGGAGTGATTTTGGATCGTCCGATCTGGACACGTGGACGGTCCAGATCCCATCGGAGGATCGCAATCGGGGGTGGCAAGAAAATGCACCAATTGAAAAATGTGATGTGATTAAGCGCTGGTCATCGAACTAAAGATCAGATCGACGACAGGGAGTGAATCGAAGGGTTTTGAAGCGGAGGTAAGACTTGTGGTTGGAGGGAACGAGGACCATTGGATCACGGAAAGGTGGGGAGGAGATCAACGGTAGACAACCAATCGGCGATCGACAATCGGGGGTGGTAAATAAACGCGCCCGATGAAAAGTTGCTATGCGATTGAAACTTTGGGATGCGATTTTGCGTGGGTCGTTGATCATCTTTTAGATCAATGGTCAATATATTTTCAACTTTGCACCGGCGGAAACCCTTATAATTTTATGAAAAACCCACAAATTTTAATAAAACCAAGGTTTTAGTGGATCTGGGTGGAAAATATATATATATATATATGAAGTGACTAGCGCCCGATTGCGGGGCCACTGGATGTATGGAATACAATGGGCCCGGGGCTTTATATAACAAGGGCTAATCGCAATCGGAGCTTCGGGCTTGGGCTTTTCAATCAACCCATTAGAAATTCCCCGATGCGATTGCATGATCGGGTCTTTTTAATCAACCCATAGGAATTTCCCTAATGCGATTGCGCGATCGGGTCTTTTTAATCAACTCATAGGAATTTCTCTGATGCGATTGCGTGATCGGGTATTTTTAATCTAACCATTTATATTAACACGTGACTTTGGCTCATTAGATAAAAAGTTTGGATAAATGGGTTTTTTGGTTTTACAAAGAAAAAATAACGTCGGGGAAGAAATATTATGAGGTTTTAAGTGTGGAAGGCGGGCCCATGGTTTATAAAAAATAATATAATCAGGGTTTATGACCAGAGGGCTAATCGCATCGGAACTTTTTAAAACATGGTAACAGACTTGCGTGCTTTGGATTTTTGCGATGCGATCAACGCCGAAAGGTTTTAGCGCTTGGTTCCAGGGTGTGGGCATGTGGGGGGAGTGGTTAAGACTTAGCCCAAGGGGGCTTAATTCCTTAGTAAATAAAACTTGTTTTTTATGAAAATTTTCAGAGTTTTCAATGGATTTGGGGGTTTCGATATAGTTTAAAAATGAGTTTTAAACTATGTAAAGATGATTTTCATGAAGGGAAGAATGGGAATCATGAAAATGGAGGAGTTTTATGGAGAAAAAGGGGAGCAAAAGGAGGTTAGTTTTGAGTGGAGGAAGGGGAAAATGATGTGTTTTCAGCAGTCTCTTCTCATGAAATCAACAGAACTTCTGAGCATAAAATGGAAACAGTAAAGAAGATTTGGAAAGAGGCATGAGGCCTTCAAGAGTCTTCAAGAGACAACACTTTTTAGTAATAAAATTTGTTCCTTGAAGGCTCCAAAAAGTCTTAGCCACCTTTTGCTATAAAAAATTTCATAGGTGGCTAACAGTGGCTCCACTTGGGGATGGTGCCTTCTTGAAGGCATCAAGAACTTCAGACTTGCATTCTCTAGGGGGTTGACCTGTGCCACATCCATTGTGTTCTCTGGGAGGATGATCTGTGCCTCATCCATTGGGCTTCCCTTCCTTTTCTGGGATGATATTTCTCTGAAAATATATTAGCAGCCATGAAAACAATGGATCTTTCATCTACAAGCTTTCTACCTACCCAATCCTACTGATCTAACATTTTTTCTTCATCAGAGTGCACTTGGATTGGCAAAATCTTTTCACAAAATTTTAGTCTTTTAAAAGCAGGAAATCTAATCTATTTCTACTCCTTATTTCTCCATGGACTCAAATTAAACAGTTGAGCCCATATGATTCTCTACCTATTCTATCAATCTGTTAGGATTAAATAGTCTAACAGATTTTATTCTCTAAATTCTACAACAGAAATTAAAAAACATTCAAGTCAAGATTAAGCTATTTGACTTGCTGTGATCTATGGCATAAAAACAAGCTGTGCATAGACATTTATTTGTAGAAAAATTTAAAACAAAATGGAAGGCTTAAGATCTAAAAGTTTAAAGCACTTCCTTCATCCTTTTACAGTTCTGTTTTGACTCTCGTTTGAGTTGTTTTTCTTCTATCAACTGGTTCAGATTTTGAGCTGATTAGAACCAGTTTTCTTTGTTTCTGACTGAAGAAAATAGAACATATTTGATTCATCTCTCTTTGGAAACTTAGGCTCAGATTTTGAGATTGTTTGAACCTTTAATTTATAGCCTAATCTATTTACTGATAAGCCAAAATAGTTTGGCAAATCGAATTCACTATCCTATCAGCAGAAAATTTAAAACTAATTAGTCAAGATTAGCCTGTTTGAATAACTAGAAGTGTGTTTTCAGGAGTGGCATTTGAGCTTGCACACTTTCAGATTTGTTTCTCTTTTTTGGTATGGGGCTATACCTTTCTTATTTTCACAATCTGCCCTCTTTTTCCTTTTCTATTGTTTTTGTATTTTTCTTTTTCTTTGGAGACAAAAATCAACAACTATATAACTGCTCAACACTGAGATTTATTGACATTCCTATCTAACCTATTCTAAACATGGAGTATTTACATATTCATATGATACAAAAGTGCCAATGCAGCCAGCTGAGTAATGTCAAGAAGAAGAAGAAACTTTGGCTGCTTGTCAGAGGTATCCATAGACCATATTGAAGATTAACCTTCAATACCAAAAATATCACAGGAGGTGACAGATTTTCATGTCTCTGGCTCTTGTAAAGGGTCACTGCTTGATAATTTGAGCTAGTTGCGATTTCCACACACTCTTCCATAGGATCAACAAAGAAAAGATGAAGATTCTCTTCTTTTTGGCCCTCCATGTGTGGTATATTATTTGCTTCCAAGGCTTCAGCTTTGAGGAGTATATCTTCAGAAAATTGCTTGGAAGCTTCATCATTCTTAACAGAAAATGAAGAATATTCTTCTTGAGAAGATGGTATATCCTCAGTAGGACAGTCTTCTATTTGTTTCTCTTCCTCTTCTTCATCATCATCTAAACTGGAGGACTCATCATATTTGGCAGTGTTGTCCTCTTGTAGCCCTGGTAAGCTCTGGTTTAGTGGACTGTACTCTATGAGGAGGTAATTATATTCTGGAGCAGGGGTATGTTCAATTGCTTCCTCCTTTTCAAGAGAAGGCTCGTTGATTTCAACCTGCTCAAAAATTTCTTTGTTTCTTTCCTCCTCATCCTTTGAGCCGAAAGTCTGCTGAGTCCCAATTATATGGAAATAATGATTGATGATCTGAAATGAAGTAGAGAAAAGATCGAATGAATCTTCACTCACTTCTAGACTTTAAAAAATTTCATCATCAGTATCGTAAATAGTCTGCACCGTCTCATTACTTCTTTGAAGAAACTGATCTTCCTCGCATAAATATGCTAATGATGATCCTGCAAAATTAATATTTGTTTGGGAAGCATCATCACTAGGTAAATCAAAGTTAGGAGAATCATGAATATAAGTAATACTACCAATCAAACATACTGGGTTATCAGCAGGTCCTTCTTCATTCTGATCTACAAAAGAACTTTCTAAATCTATACAACAAAGTTCTCTATGTGAAGGGGCAGGAGTGTTTGTTTTGCAAAGAGTTTTAGATATTGACTGTTTATAAATAGTCTGATCTATCTCATTTTCTGTCAAAGGGAAGGATGTTTCTACGTTCCTTTGAACAGGAGTACAACAACTCTCCGTCTCTTTTGAAGACTGATTTTGAGGCTGAATGTCTTCTTGAGCCTCGGTTATAAGGGATGATGAATCAATATTTGAGTTTTCAGGGATATCTTGAGGAATTTTCTTTACTGCTTGGATCATCTCTTCCTCACCTGATTCATCTATGTTCTTAAAATTTTTCAATAGGATTTTAAACTCATGAATGGCTGTTAAAATATATTTAGGATGCATCTCTCCCAAAGCTTCCTCATTATCTATAATGTGTTGGGGGATGTTTTGTGATGGATCATAATATATTGCACCCAATGATAATGATGTAGTGTTTTCTTTATAGTTCTCATAGAACACATATTCAAGGTCTCTTAAAGAAAAAAAACTACTAGATCTTAAGCATTCATACCAATCCCTAGCTTTTCCTTCTAATGTTAACATGAACATCTTCATTAGGCAGTCTTCATGCCATTCAAATTTTAACCTCCATACATGTATATGAAATTTTATGAGATGTAATGGAGGGTCATCAAAATTTTCACCTTGAAAAACATGCAGGTTTTCATCCCAATTCACCTGGGGCATCTTGTGTGGAAACCCAGGGATATGATATCTACTCATTGGGGAATATCTTCGTTGTATTCTTGGAATCATGTTTGTAATCAAGAAAGAGGTAACTGTGGCTATTCTACCAGGTCAGGGTCCTCTACCAGTGGAGTCATTTGGTCTTCTGGGAGTTTCAGAGTGTGGAGTCACCAGGTGGAAAATTTTTAGCTCGTTTGGAGGTAAAAGGTTTTATGGTCCACCACCATGTTTATTGAATTCCAATTTGAAATATTTTTGGGTTTTTCTGAGTTTCTGTGGTTGTATGGAAAACTAAAGAGTCTATAAAATCTGGCCAAGCAACTATGAACTCAAAAATCTCCCTAGTGGAGTCGCCAGAAATGTTAGGAATCTATAATCAGCAAGATTGGCAAAGTCCGATCACGAAAACAACATTGTTTCAACCAAATTTTGGATTCTAGGATCTAGCCCTCCTGAATCCAGAGAGGGATCTCTCCAATGATTGCAAAGATGGATTTGTCTTTGAAGTTTTGGGTGATGATATTAGGCTAGTTATGAAGACCAAAGGTTTGTTTTGGTTTTTTTTTGGATGGTTGAGCATGAATATTGTTTGAGGTGAAAAATCCTGAATGCAAAGAGTTTCAAAGGTGAGAATATGCAAGCAAATAGAATAGCTTTGGCTAAAATATAGATATAATGCTGGTTTTTAGTCCATTGGGCTATGGAGTCATAATAGGGCTTTAATTGAGTAACAACATCAAGAGTGATCCAAGGGGCAAGTCATCTATATCACAAGATCATTGAGATTAAAATGATGGAATGGGAACAATAAAGTGTTGGAGGGGTGGAAACTGAAAATAATTTCACAAGGGATTTATAGTCAGTCCAAACAAGAAAAGCCTCTTAAGTAACTGTTTAAAACCAACCAAGGACAGGGCTAACCATAGAATTATTGGGAAAGTTTGTATTAAAGCAGCTTAATTGACAAACAATCCAGTAATCTGCATAATTACCTTCAGAAAGTATGAAAGCAAATAAGAAAAACCAAACCTAGTCTTCTTTCAGTCAAACACCTAGGGGAATCTTCAGAATCTGCCTTTGGAGGATAGAAACTAGAAACAGGGCTAACCATAAACTTTTCTAGTCTAACTTTAATAAGCAAATGATGAAAATAACTTTCAAGAACAATGTTTAAAGAAAACAGTAGGACGAGGGAACTCCAACATTCCTAATTGCTTAAGCTGTATTTAATCATTCTTAAATAAACAAATTAGAGGAAAACATTGAGATAAAGCTTATCAGTTAGAGAAGGGTACTGATAAACAATAGATCCTAACTCTGTAAATGTTGTTCTTTATCAGAGAAAAGTGAACAAAATGACATACATAGAAGGAAAAACAATAACAAAGAAAGGGGCACTTCACCAGCAATATAGACCAGGATCCCAAGAAACAGCTTGTTATTGATGTCAAACCAGTTACAGTCTTCAAGTCTAATGTTTCAGTTCAGCAATCATCTTCACTATTCAACCTAACTAATCTAGCACAAACAGAGCTTCAAGGGCCACTGAATAATATTTACAATCAGAAGTTTAAGCTCAAATGTATTTCAAAGTTCTGCAACCAACAATTTCTCATCTTCTACAGAAGTATTTATAGAAGAATGAGGAGGTGAGATTTGATAAAAAGATCTCTCAGGACAATTAATATAGATTGACGACTTCTCAGCCTTTGAGGGGCTCGATGGAGAAGTTTACAAACATTCTGGTCTATATTAATTGTTTTACATTTATGAATTAAGCTCGGTGGGAGCTTTTATTGACTTTAAGGCTTTGTGTCATGTTTGGAGTAACTCTGCAGATATTTTTAGCATTTAAGTTCCTTGCAAAAGTAACTCTCTGACTGCACTGAGGTGAATATCTTCATTTGATCAATAACTTCGGCCTTTGTTTTGAATGCTTTGAGGCATAGGTGGCACTTATGGTAGATGAGGAATAAATTCGCCTCAAATGAGGCAGTGGAGTCCTTTCTATCGGTTAAGCACTTATGATGTTATTTTGACTGTGTTTTAATTTGGGGGATTAGGATTTTGATAATCCATCTTAGCCGTAATCCCCACAAATCGGTCTTCAATCTTCTGTTCTATTTTTCTCTATCTTCAACACTGATACTATTTTAATCAAGACTTAATCATACAGTGTCTTGTCAATGTGCAGGCCACGCAAGGCTCATATGGCATCAATGCCCGTAGAATGGAGCCCTTTTAGTCCCTTTCCCTTTGATAACCAAAAGGCCAGAGGATCGTCACCCTCGGCTTTCTTTTCCTACATAGTATGGGAAAAAACCTTCGAAACCTGGAAAACAAACAAAATATTATGAAATCCTGCGTAATTGGGGAAACTGCTTAAGAAGGCGGGGGAGGAGTGTAGCCGTTGGATGGAAGCATCCAACGGTGGAGATCTGCGTAGAAGAGGAAAAAAAGGAGAGCGGGAAGAAGAATAAGATGGAGTGATTTTGGACTATCCGATCTGGACACATGGACGGTCCAGATCCCATCGGAAGATCGCAATCAGGGGTGGCAAGAAAATGCATCGATTGAAAAATGTGATGCGATTAAGCGTTGGCCGTCGATCTAAATATCAGATCGACGGCGGGGAGTGAATTAGAGGGTTTTGAAGTGGAGGTAAGACTTGTAGTCAGAGGGAACGAGGACCGTTGGATCATGGAAAGGCGAGGAGGAGATCAATGGTGGACAACCAATCAGGGATTAGCAATCGGGGGTGGTAAATAAATGCACCTGATGAAAGTTGCGATGCGATTGAAACTTTGGGATGCGATTTTGCACGGGCCATTGATCAGCTTTTAGATCAATGGTCAATATCTTTTCAACTTTGCACCAGTGGAAACCCTTATACTTTTATGAAAAACCCACAAATTTTAATAAAACCAAGGTTTTAGTGGATCGGGGCAGAAAATATATATATGAAGTGACTGGTGCCTGATTGCGGGGCCGCTTGATGTATGGAATACAGTGGGCCTGGGGCTTTATATAACAAGGGCCAATCGCAATCGGAGCTTCGGGCTTGGGATTTTCAATCAACCCATTAGAAATTCCCCGATGCAATTGCGCGATCGGGTCTTTTTAATCAACCCATAGGAATTTCCCTGATGCGATTGCGCAATCGGGTCTTTTTAATCAACCCATAGGAATTTCCTCGATGCGATTGCGCGATTGAGTCTTTTTAATCTAACCATTTATACTAACACGTGACTTTGGCTCATTAGATCAAAAGTTTGGATAAATGGGTTTTACAAAGAAAAAAGAACGTCGGGGAAGAAATATTATGAGGTTTTAAGCACGGAAGGAGGGCCCATGGTTTATAAAAAATAATATAATCGGGGTTTATGACCAGAGGGCTAATCGCATTGGAAATTTTTAAAACATGGTAACAGACTTGCGTGCTTTGGATTTTTGCGATGCGATCAGCGCCAAAAGGTTTTAGCGCTTGGTTCCAGGGTGTGGGCATGTGGGGGGAGTGGTTAAGACTTAGCCCAAGGGGGCTTAAGTCCTTAGTAAATAAAACTTGTTTTTTATGAAAACTTTCAAAGTTTTCAATGGATTTGGGGGTTTCGGTATAGTTTAAAAATGAGTTTAAAACTATGTAAAGATGATTTTCATGAAGGGAAGAAGAGGAATCATGAAAATGGAGGAGTTTTATGGAGAAAAAGGGGAGAAAATGGAGGTTAGTTTTGAGTGGAGGAAGGGGAGAATGATGTGTTTTCAACAGTCTCTTCTCATGAAATCAACAGAACTTCTGAGTATAAATTGGAAACAGTAAAGAAGATTTGGACAGAGGCATGAGGCCTTCAAGAGTTTTCAAGAGCCAACAATTTTTAGTAATAAAATTTGTTCCTTGAAGGCTCCAAAAAGTCTTAGCCACCTTTTGCAATAACAAATTTCATAGGTGGCTAACACCTTCTTTAGCATGTTTGTAATATTTCTAAGGAGCTCAACCAAGTTGGGGATGAACCTTCTCAAAAAGTTAATCTTTCCAATGAAAGATTGCAACTCCTTGTTGTTTTGAGGATTAGAGATTTGCAATATGGCCTTAATCCTTTTTGGATCTATCTTAATACCCTCTTTTGAAATAATTTTCCCAAGAAGTTTACCTTCTTGGAGATCAAAAAGTGTTTTCTTAGGGTTCAAAGATATCCCAAACTTTCTGCATCTCTCAAAAACTGTTTTGAAATGTTCTAAGTGCTCATCATCTGTCTTTGAAAAAAAAGTGACATCATCCAGGTAAATAATGATGAAGTAGCCCAGTTCTTCAGAGAATGTTATGTCCATGGCTCTTTGGAATGTTGCACTCGCATTCATTAGACGAAAAGGCATTTTCACATACATGAAAGTGCCCCATGGTGTAGTAAAGGCTGTCTTTAATTGATCATCAGGGTGAACTAAGATCTGATTGTACCCTGAATAGCCATCAAGCAAAGAAATTATTTTAGACCCCACCACCCTTTGTAAAATATGATCCATCTTAGGTAAAGGGTAGTTGTCTTTCAATGAAGCTTTATTTAAGTCTATAAAGTATATACAAAGCCTGATTTCTCCTGTTTTCTTCCTAGGAGACACCAGATTAGAAATCCACTCAGAATATCTAATATGGAAAATAAGACTAGCTTCATACATTTTCTTGATTTCCTTCTCAACCAAAGGTAGCTGAACAGGGCTTATTCTGCACAGATTTTGGCTGAATGGATTTTGGTTATCCTTGAGAGGGATTTTGTGTTGTATTATTTTAGTGTCATAGGATTTAAGATCTTTGTAACTCCATGCAAAAACATTAGAAAATTCTTTAAACAACTCTATGTATTTGAGTTTAATGTGAGCTGGTAAAGTCTTAGACAATTTAATCATCATAGGTTTTAGTTCACTGCCTATATTGCACTCCTCCACTTTAGTCTCTACATGCTCCAGTTTCGACTTCTTGGCCACATCGTTAAAATCAAACAACTCTTCTAAAGGGGCCAGACCCTTAGGCAAACTCTAATCTTTAGACTGTAGGGTTTCTAACTTCTCTGCTTCTAACTCTGCACTCATCTCTGGTTTGTTTTCAAGTTTGCTAGTCAAAAGATTAATATTAGCAAGCTCAGGAGATTGTTCTTCTTTATCAAGAAAATTTTCTTCACTGTTGCAGTCTGTATCATAATCTGAATCTGAAATATGTAGTTCGAATTCATTTCTCAATTGCATGAAGTCTTCTATTTTTTTGTCTTCGTCGAACACTTGCCAATATTTTTCATTATCAGGAACGACTGGTCTGAATCTTGTCTAAGTTGTGCAGTCTTTGGTTTCATATGGCATTAAGCAAGTTCTAGCTGCGAAAGTTAAGCTGTGGGCCGCAATATTTCTTTTTCTTGGGACAAAAATTACCTGGTACTCCTCAAAAGTTTTAAAAAGGTCCACGACATCGTTTTGATAGGCCCTAAGTCTTGGGTTATTTGCGTTGTATTCCCCGTTGACCTACCTAATGATTAATTCTGAATCCCCATGCACTTTAATTCTTTTGGCTCCTAGATTTTTCAACAAATGTAAGCCTAAAAGCAGGGATTCATATTCCACTATGTTATTCGAACACTGGAAGTTTAATCTACAGGAAATGCTTTCTGTGTGGTTGTTCTCAGTGTTTCATATCCAGACACTTGCACCAACATTGGTTCTAGTGCATGACCCATCAAAGTTCATACTCCACAGAGGACTAGTTTCAGGTTCATCTTGATCATTGTCCTCTTCAACTAAAGTTCTTTTGGATTGCTCTTGAATATCAGTACTTAGTTGAATTTGTTTCGACTCCTCAGATTTTTCACTATGTTGAGGGTTGCTTTCTTGACTATCAAGGTTTAACAGTAATGGATGCATGATTTGTAGTTCAAGACCTGTGTTGGGTTTGCTAAATTTTTCAAATGTAGAAAACTGTTTTGACATTTCTGTGTTGTGCTCTTCTTCCTCTCTTCCGGCCAATAATTCTGTTAAAGTGACTTGTTCACCATGAGTTTCATCATTAAACAAGATAAAAGAATCGAGGCCTGTATTTACAAAATACAGAGGAGAGTTTTGGGGTCTGTCTTGGCTTATAACCATGTATTTCATTTGGGACTCCCTGTAAAGTCTTCTTGTCTGATTGAAAATAGGGATGGTTGCATAGGTCATGTCCATCTGCATAGTCCATTGTAACTTAGCCCCCAAGATCTTGATAATAGCATTCCATACTTTGGGGGCACATCAGCCACAACAATATCCATGACTAAGAATTTGGCTAGAATCTGGGCTAAGTTCACACACATGTCTTTAATTAATCCTAAACATTTTACTCTGCTTGAGTCAAAGGAGTAAAGGTATTTATAAGGTCTGGTGATTTCTAGACCCAGGCTCTCCATCATAGCTTTGGACATTAAATTATGAGAGGCCCCAGAATCATGCATAGTGTTATGAAAAATCTTTTCATGAACATTTAAACTTACATAAAAGGGAGGAACATGTCCCTCTTGATATTTACCGTCAATCTTCATACCAAAAATAAATTCTGGTTGGTCATCATTAAGATTGAATGTATTATTATTGTCCTCTATGTTTAAAGCCTTAAAAATTTGGTTTCTATAGAAATTTTGTGAAGTTAACTCCGTAAAGGGAATAGAGATCTAAATTTTGGAAATTTCCTGCTCTAGGCTGAAAGGAATTTGATTATTTGAAGTACTTGTCTCAACCTTATTAACTGCCACTCTGTCAGCAAAATCTATTTGCTGATTTGTTCTATTTACATTTGAAAAAATGGTTTTCACAGGAGTACTAGCTGAAGTGTTAGTACTGCTAAGGTATGCACTCTGCTTTGTAACGTTTTGAGTGCCTTTCTCTTTACCTTTATCAGAATTCACAGTCACTGTTTTGTCCTACTGTTTTACAACTTTGGTTTACTTACAATGTTGTTTTGGGAAGATTTGTCAGAGGTATTGGTGTTGGGAGTTTGTTGATTGGTTTTACTTCTAAGGTAATATTCCCGTTGAGACTCTATGATGACATTCTCCATGTCTTGATAATGACTTTCATCATCATCTCTTTTTTCATCATAGGAAGTGTAAAGACCTTGTTTTCTATAATAATGAACTTCAAAGTCATCATTATCTACTCCCAACATGTTGATATCATCATCCTCTATTTTCTCATCTGTTTCTTCAACCTCACTCACATAGTTTTGATGAAAGGGAGGAGTGATCTGTTGATCATCTTCCCTAGGTCTGTTTTGAGGCTAGTTCCTTCTGAAATTCTAATTTTGGTTCGGGTTTGGAGTAGTTTGGTTTTGAATTTATTGTGCTCTCTCAAGGATGCTCATTTTTTTCATCATCTCCTTCATCATTTTTTCCATCTTTGAGCTGGAAGTGGAAGGGGTATATTCCTCTCTAAAGGAAACTCTCTTCTCATTTTTCATTCTTGCTCTTTTCTCCATCAAGTTAACTTCCACAGCAAGAGATCCTTTTTTCATATCCTCAAGAGTTGCAGCATCTCTTTCTCTCAACTGATAGGCCATCTTGAGGTCAAACCCTTCAGGAAACTTGTTTAACGCTGAGCCTTGTGGAGGTTTTAGATCTGGGGAAAGTGCATTATACACACTGTTAAATCTAGTGCAGTAAGCTTGAACACTTTCCCCAGTGTTTCTATGGAGGTTCTTATAATCAGAAAGGACTTGGAGAGGATTCTTCTTCACTTCCCATTTGTTTAGAAAATTCTGATGGAAGGCTTGGAGATCATTGATACTATGGGGGGTTAATCCTTTAAACCATTTTCTTACTTCTCCCCCCAGACTTTGAGAAAACAATCTAAGCTTGACAGATTCATCGTCAATTTCATTTCTATCAAAGTAGTCATTCATTTTATCCACATGTTGTGATGCAGTAGTAGCATTACTAGCATCATATAATGGAATTTTGGACTGATAGTCCTGTGGAAGATTGACTAATGGTACAAGAAGGACTAAGGGAGCATACCATGCTGCCATGATATGTGGTGGAGGTGGATTTACAAGAGGTGTATTAACAAGAGAAAAAGTGGGTTGAAGTGGAGTGGTTTGAATAGTGGATGTAGGATGAACACATGTGGATGGACCAAGAATAGATTGTTGAGCTGATCTTGGATGAGAGACACCTAAATTGAAAAGGAAAGGTGAATCAGGTGGTGTTGTTTCTCTACTACTGGGATGTTCACTTGTTTCAGGAGATGAAAGTGAAGACTCAGAATCTAGATGATCCAAATCATCAAGAGAACTAGTTCTAAATGGATTTATTAAGTCTACTTGTGATTGTTGTAGAGCTGCAAGATTTCCAGGAACTGAATTAGCTCTCAAGGGTGATTTGAAAACAGTTGAAAAAATTGTCTTAGGAGACTTCCTAAGAATACTTTCTGGGTTATCAACTATCTCAGGTGGGTTTGGGTTAGGGTAGGCTCTAGTATGAATCTTTCTAGGAGCCACTATGCTGTGTTTTTAGACCCAACTAAACAAGAAAAGTTCAACTAGATATGACAATCTTTAAGAGGTTAACTGATCTGTTTTTACACAAATTTTAATCCTACATTCCTCTAACTAAGTTTAAATGATACTACAATGATAATGGTTCTTCCCAGTGGAGTCTTAAGGTCTGTTAAGGATTGTGGAGTCGCCAAGTGGAAGTTTTTAGCTCTTTTGGAGGTAAAAGGTTTTATGGTCCAACAACATGTTTATTAAATACCAATTTGAAATATTTTTGGGTTTTCTGAGTTATTTTTCAGTCCTGTGGTTTCTAAGAGTGTCCTAAATCCGTTTCAAAACTTAGCTATGGTTATGAGACAAAGACAATCTACTCTTATGGCTAAGCTAGCTAATCCTTCAAGGTTAGATAAACTCTTATGAGAATTCTAGGGTTTTCCTAGTTTGTCACTGATTCAAACAAGTTTCATCATGATTACCATTACTTGGTAGTGCTTGAAAAGGTTGATTTTTACTCACAAGGTTTTATGAAGTGTTTAAGGGAACCTAAGATGAAAATTTGACTCAAGTCCCTAGCGGAGTCGCCAGAGATGTTAGCTCCCTGTAATTAGCAAGATTGGAAAAAGTCCAACTGCAGGGAGAAACACTATTTCAACCACTTTGGGGTTCTAGGATCTAGCCCTCCTGAATCCAGAGAGGGATCTCTCCAATAAGTGAAAAGATGTATTTATCTTTAAAAGCTTTTGGGTAATGATATTAGGCTAGTTATGAAGTCTGAGGGTTTTTGTTTATTTTGGATGGTTGAGCATGATTATTATTTGAGTGGAAAGTCCTAAATGGAAGGAGTTTCAAAGGTGTGAAGTTGCAAGAAAATAGAACAATATTTGGCTAAAAAGATGGATATTTCACTGGTTTTAGTCCATTGGGTTATGGAGTCATAATAGGGTTTAATTAAAACAACCAGGTTCAAGAGTGGTCCATGGGGCAAGTCATCTATGTCTAAGGATCTCTTTACAGTTGATTTTATGGAATTAAATGATACAACAAGAAGGGGAATTAAACAAATTTAGAACAAAGAGCAGCCCAAGATCTGGTAAGTACTTTGAAACTAGCCAAATTTTGGCATACACTTAAGAAAGACATGAAAGTAATCCAAGATCTCGTAAGTACTTTGAAACTAGCCAACTTTTGATACACTTTCAATAGAAAACATTTGAACACAAAATAAACACAAATGATAACGAAGAATGGTCTAAGATCAGGTAAGGGCTTTGAACCTAGCCTTATTTCAGCACACTCTTAGGGAAGCTTTCAGACAGTCTTTGGGGAAGAGACTAGAGGATAGGGCTAACCATAGACTTCCCTAGTTCATCTCTACTTAACATGGACTGAAAATAACACTCAAGAATAAAAATTAGTCTAGACAGTAGGACGAGGTAACACCAGCATTCCTAACTTCTTAAACTGAATTAAGTCATTCCTAAACAACACAATTTGGAAGAAAACATGTAGATAAAGCTTATCAGTCAGAGAAGCGTACTGATATATAGTAAATCCTAACTCTATGCTTGTTATTTATAAGAGAAAATGAACAAAGTGAAAACAGAAATAAAACAACAATTTACAATAAGAAAAACATCATTTTTGACATAGACTAGGATCCCATAAATAAGCTTGTATTGATGCTTCAAACCAATTATAGCTTTAAGTCCAGTGTTTCAGGTCAGCAATCATTTTCACTTCTCAGCCTAACTATTCTATCACAAACACAGCTTCAAGAGCCTTTGAACACTATTTACAGGTAGAAAAATCAAGCACAAGTATATTTCAAATTTCTGCAACCAACATTTTCTCATCTTCTACAGAAGTATTTATAGAAGGAATGAGGAGGTGGGATCTGATAAAAGATCTCCTGGGTTCAATTAATACATATTAATGCTTCTCAGCATTTGAGGGGCTCAATGGAGAAGATATTTTCACTTTATTGATTGATTTACATTTAAAAATTAAGATTGGTGGGAGATTTTGTTCACTTTAAGGCTCTGTTCCATGTTGTGATAGCTCTGCTGATATATATATATATATATATTGCATTAATTTCCTTTGGTAGAACTAACTATTAGGCTGCGCTGAGGTAAATATCTTCTTTCTGATAAAATAACTTCGGCCTATGTTGAATTCTTTGAGGCTACAAGTGGCATTGGGTAGCTGAGAGGAATCCATTAGCCTCTGATGTGGAAGTGGACACTTTTCTGTTTGATGATTTTTTTATTTTTCTTTAATTCTATTTTAATTCAAAGGATTAAGCTTTTGATTTTCGATCTTAGCCGTAATCGTTAAAACTATGAAAACAATCTTCAATCTTTTGTTTTGTTGTGTTTAAATATCCAACACTGATACTCTTTGTCTTGATTTTAATTCTCTGTGTCTTGTTGACGTGCAAGTTTTGCAAAGGGTCCATATGGCATCAATGCCCATGAAGCATTGATGAAACGTGGCGTGGAACCCTTTGTAGTTCTTTCCCTTTGATAAATGAAAGTCTGGAGTATTTTCACCCTCGGCTTTCATTTCCTTTATTATAATGGGAAAAACCTTTGAAACCTACAAAATATACACGAATGTTATAAAATACTGTGTTATTTTGGAAAAATTTCTTAGGAGGTTTCAGGTGAGAGTAGGGCCGTTGGATGGCAGCATCCAATGGTGAAGATCTACGCATAGTGGTCAAAAGGATAATGGAGGGAAGGAATAAGTCAGATCCGTCAATCTGCAGAGATCAACGGTCATGATTAATAGGGAGAAAACACAATGCAAATGGTCACATTATGGAAATTTGAAAGAAAATCAAAGGAAATAGGCGAAATTTCCTTTGGTGGAGGTAAAATGCATAAAAATCGAAAATGGTGTTTCAGGATGATCATGGGCCGTAGGATGAGATCGGCCCTACGAGATCAACGGCTGAGGAAGCACGCGATGAAACACAATGGAAGAGAGGGACAATGGTTCCAGGTGAAGAAACCACGATTTTCGCACAACGAAAGGGCAGGGAGGTGGTTTTGCCTTTTTGAATGTGATATGCATTCCCGCTCGACACGTGTCCTTGAAAATAAACTTATATCACGCGGCCTTTGAGAAATTAACCTTCGCGCTTGAAGTCACTCGATATTGAATGTCGGCCTTTAGATCTGGGGCCTCAGATCTAACGGTGGGGAAATGAGCACGATATGGGAAAGATGCGCGGGCAGATAGCGGGGAGGGAAGTTTTAATCTGGGTCGTTGGATCTAAGATGGACGGCCGAGATCAAAATTTGAAGAAAGCAGGACCCACAGGAGGCAAACCTGTCTGGTTTAATATGAGCCATTGTATGTGAGGATCAATGGCGGAGATTGCATCTAGGGATCAAATGATAATGATACAAAGGTACAGAATGTGTTAATAAGGGTTGTTGATCTACATAGATTAATGGCTGCGATTGGCTGAGAAACATTATGAGCGGGGCTGTATGTTTTTAAACCAAAGTCGAGAAATGTAATTTGGACCATCCGATATAGACACGTGGATGGTCCAGATGCAATCGGAGGCATGCGAACGGTAGGGGGAAGAACTTGTATGGCGCCGATGCGATTGAGCCCTGGCCGTCGATCTGCAGATCAGATCGACAGTGGGAAATAAATCGGGGGGGTTTGAAGGCGGAGGAAAGGTTTGTGATCAGAGCAAATGAGGGTCGCCAGATCAGAAATATGGTATATGGATCCAACTACGAAGGATCGATCGGGGGTAGTCAATCAGAAGGGGGAACAAATGCACCCAGCGGAAACTTGCGATGTGATATTACGTGGTTTGTTTAATCAGATTAAGATCAATGCTAGATATTTTTTTAAATCATGCGCTGGCGGAAAAACCTTTTAATACTTGTGAAAACCAAAAATTAACAAAAAACAAAGGTTTTATGTATCGGGGCGGGATATATATATATATATGAAATGGTCTGGCGCCTGACTGTGGGGCCATTGGTTTATATGGAGTGCGATAGGCCTAGGGCTTATATATATATAGGCCAATCGCATCGAAACTTCAGCGCCGGTCTTTCAATATAACCATTTTGATTTTCTCTGATGCGATTAGCACTTCGGGACTTTTAACCCTTAGTCCTGGGTGCAAGTTATATGGAGTAAAGCGGAGGGCGAGAGTTTATACAAATGGGGCTCAATCGCATCGGAATTTTGATGCGAGACTTTTCAATCTACCCATTTACATTAAAAACATTACTCCAGTGGGTTTTAGACCAAAACTTAGGAAAAAGTGAGTTTTTAACTTTACAAAGGGAAAAATGCATTGGAGATGGATTTATACAGTGTTTAAGCGATGAATGCAGGCTATGTGGTTATATGAAATAATAATAAGATCAAGAGTTTATGAACAAAGGGCTTAATCGCATTGGAGGTTTTAACATGGAAAATAGAGCTACACACTCTGATTTCTCCGATGTGATAAGAGCCAAAGGGTTTTAGCACTTGGTTCTAACGTCGGGGCACATGTGGGGAAGTGGTTAGGACTTAGCCAAAAGGGGCTTAATTCTTCAATACAAAAAGTGTATTTTTATGAATTTTTCAGAGTTTTCTGATGGATTTGGGGGATTCGACAAAGTTTAAAAAAAGGATTTTGAAACTTTGTGATGTGGATTTTATGAAGGGGAAATGGAAAAAATGGAAAATAGAGGAAGTTTATGAGAAAAAGGGGAGGAAAAATGAAGGTTAGTGTTTAGGTGGAGGGGAGGGAAAATGGTGTTTTGCAGCAGTATTTTCTCTATGAAATCAGTAGAATTCCAGAGTTTAAAATGGAAACATCGGTGAATATTTGGACAAGGGCATGATGTCTCCATGAGTCTTCAAGAGATAACACTTTTAGCAATAAAACATGTTTCTTGAAGGCTCCAAAAAAATTTTAGCCACCATTTTATATGACAAATGTTATTGGTGGCTAACAGTGGCTCCACTTGGGGATGGTGCCTTCTTGAAGGCATCAAGAACTTCAGACTTGCATTCTCTGGGAGATTGATCAGTTCCTTATCCATTGGGCTACCTCTCTTTTCTTGTATGATCTCCTTGTTCTAAAAAATATTAGCAGCTATGAAAAACAATGGATCTTTATCAATACAAGCTTTCTACCTACCCAATCCTACTAATCTAACATTTTTTCTTCTTTAGAGTGCACTTGGATTGGAAAAATATTTTCTCAACATTTTATTCTTTTGGAAGCATAAAAATAATCTAATTCTACTCCTTATTTCTCCATGAAATTATATTAAACAGTTGAGTCCATATGCTTCTCTACCTAATCTACCAATCTGTTAGGATTAAATAGTCTAACAAATTTTTATTCTCTAATTTCTAAAACAGAAATTCAAAGGCATACAAGTCAGGATTGAATAGTCTGACTTGATGTTGATCTATGGCATGAGAAACAAGTTGCACATAGATATTATTTTGCAGAAAATTAAATCAAAATGGAAGGCTTAAGATCTGAAATTTCAAAGCACTTCCTTCATCTTTTTTCAGCTCTGTTTTTACTCTTGTGTGAGCTATTTTTCTTTGTCTGACTGGTTCAGATTTTGAGCTGATTAGAACTAGTTTTTTCCTCTGTTCATGACTCAAAATTTGAAATAGATCAGAGTCACTCTTGTTTGGAAACCTAGGTTCAGATTTTGAGCTTGTTTGAACCTTTAATTTCTAGCCTAATCTACCTACTGATAAGCCAAGATTAAACAGTTTGGAAAATCGAATTCACTAACCTATCAGTAGTAAATTTAAAACTAATTAGTCAAGATTAGTATGTTTGACTAATTAGAAGTGTGTTTTTAGGAGTGGAAAATAAGCTTGCACACTTTTAAATTTGTTTCTCTTTTTTGGTATGGGGTTGTAGCTTTATTGTTTTTACAATTTGCCCTCTTTTATTTCTTTCATTGTTTTTGTATTTTTGTGATTTTTCTAACTTTGAATGCAATGGTAGGTGAAATATTTATAATGGGAAAAAATGATAAAAATGCTTTCAGAACATGATGGATCAAGAGAAGTAATGTTTGAGCATCCTTCCATTGACAGGACCCCCAAACAATTCTGCTCCATTCAATTCTTGTAAGAAAAAGGCATTATTACTAGCAGCTGAATGAATGAAGTAAGGGCCAAGCCATAAGTTGTCAAATTTCCCATGCTTGCCCTTGTCCTCTCTCCTGGAGTCCCACTTTAAAAATTTGTCCCCAACATTGAAATTGCTAGTCTTTGTTCTTCTGTCAAAAAGATTTTTAATGATGTCCTGCTTCTGTAATGCTTTGTTATAAACCTCCTCTCTAGTTTGTTGAAGGTGAATAGTCTGATTTATCCTTATGATCATGTCATTGTCTTTAGAATGAAACTCTTGAATCAAATTCATAACTAGCACACCAAGGCTGGTAGGAAAAATCGCATCAGTGCCATACACAGGCTGGTAGGGTGACATGCCAATCGATTTCTTCAAAGTTAATATGTCAGCCCAAAGTGCATGCACAAGCTTTGTGTGCCAAGACTTTTTGTTGTCCTTCAAAAACTTCTTGATTATGTTCACTAAAATCTTCTTTGAGGATTCTGCAAGTCCATTACCTTGAGGGTAATAGGTCGTGGAATGCCCCAATGTTATCTGATATTTATGATAGAATTAAACCATTTTCTTTGATCCAAATGCTGCTGCATTATCAGTGATGATCTTGGTAGGACAACCAAATCTAGTGAGAATATTATTCTCCATGAATTTTATGATAACAGAATCATTGGCTTGCCTACAGGGGATGGATTCTATACATTTATTGAAGTAGAATGTGGTAGTGAGAATCCATCTATTTTGGGCAGAGGATGGTGGATGGATTTCTCCTATGAATTCAAGTCCCCACTATTGAAAAGGGGCTTCAACAGTGATGGATGTAGAGGCAAGGGTATCATCTTCCTTTTGCCTTCAAAAAGTTGACATTTATGACAGGCAATGATCATCTTGTGTACATAAAGAAAGAGAGTAGGCCAATAGTAACCAGCCCTTAGGATTTTTTTGGATGTTGTCTTCCAATATAGATGACCTCCACACTCCCGTTCATGGAACTCGTGCTTAACCTTCTCTGCATCACACTCAGGAAAACATTTAAGCAATATACGACTTGCATTTTTCCAATAAAGACATCTATCTATAATGCAATAGTTTACAACTTTTAATTTCAAAAACCTTGCCTTTGTTTTTGTCAAGCCAGGAGGTGTATTCAAATTAAGAAAAACATAAAGAATATCAACATACCAAGAGGAATTCATAAAACAATATTCAACAATGGGAGTTGAGATTTCCTCTTGTTCATCCAAATCATTAATCATATTAATATCAAGAACTTTAAAATTCGATTCAGCCATCAATCTAGCTAGAACTTGGCCTTTGATGAGTTTAGTGGGCTTTATCTCTAAATCATATTCAAGAATAACAACAATCCACTTACCTCTCTTACCATCTGGGTCTTGTGTTAGAATGTATTTCACAACTAAATTTGGGACGAAGGCAATGATGTGGGAGTGCAAGATGTACACTCTGAAGTCTTTTAAAGCCTTAACCAAAGCAAAGGCTTGCTTTTCCATAATGTTATACTTCAGAGGGGAATCCCTTAAAGCCTTGCTAAAGAATGCAATAGGCTGCTCTTGTCCTTGTGGATTTTTCTGTAAAAGGGAAGCAACTATTGTATGTTCTGATGCAAATGAAAAAATATAAAAATCTTTTGAAAAATCAGGACTTATTAGAACCGGTTTTTTGGTTAACGCTTGTTTCACTAGCTTAAAGGACTTCTTTGTTTCCAAGGTCCATTTTACCCCTTTCTCCTTCTTCAACATGTTTGTAATATTTCTAAGGAGCTCAACCAAGTTGGGGATGAACCTTCTCAAAAAGTTAATCTTTCCAATGAAAGATTGCAACTCGTTGATGTTTCGAGGATGAGAGATTTGCAATATGGCCTCAATCCTTTTTGGATCTATCTTAATACCCTCTTCTGAAATAATGTGCCCGAGAAGTTTACCTTCTTGGAGACCGAAAAGTGTTTTCTTAGGGTTCAAAGATATCCCAAACTTTCTGCATCTCAAAAACTGTTTTCAAATGTTCTGAGTGCTTTTCATCTGTCTTTGAAAAAATAGTGACATCATCCAGGTAAATAATGATGAAGTAGCCCAGTTCTTAGGAGAATGTTATGTCCATGTCTCTTTGGAATGTTGCACCAACATTCATTAGACAAAAAGGCATTTTAACATACATGAAAGTGCCCCATGGTGTAGTAAAGGCTGTCTTTAATTGATCATCAGGGTGAACTAAGATCTGATTGTACCCTAAATAGCCATCAACAAAAGAAATTATTTTAGACCCCACTACCCTTTGTAAAATATGATCCATCTTAGGTAAAGGGTAGTTTTCTTTCGATGAAGCTTTGTTTAAGTCTCTAAAGTCTATACAAAGCCTGATATCTCTTGTTTTCTTCCTAACAGACACTAGATTAGACACCCACTCAGAATATCTAATAGGGACAATAATACCAGCTTCATACATTTTCTTGATTTCCTTCTCAACCAAAGGTAGCTGAACAGGGTTTATTCTACATAGCTTCTGTTTGAATGGCTTTTGGTTATCCTTGAGAGGGATTTTATGCTGTATTATTTTAGTGTCATAGGATTTAAGATCTTCATAACTCCACGCAAAAATATCCCTGAATATTCCTTTTCTTGGACGTAAACGAGCCCTGCAGACTTATGAACACATGATTATTCGAATAATATAAGACAAATGGTTGATGAGTCTCAATGAACATAAAACACTATAAATAGCAAAGTGAGTTAAAGCATGTGGCCAAAGGAAATGCTATTAGTAGCACATCATAAGGGTCATGCTTGTAAAGCTGTTCAAACCACAAAAGAAATAGTTCTTTATGGTCAAACAACACCCTTCAATTCGTTAAGTGTTTGCAAGGATAAGATAATGTTAATAACAAAGTTTCTAACATCTCCTAATTAAGTAACCCTATACCATTAACACATTTAAGTGAGCTGAAACGTATAAATGATATAAGCAGAAAATGCAGATCAGTTGATAAAAAAGATATACAATACATGAGACAAAATAGTCATAATGTTAGCACATGAGTCCTCATCAGATCCAAGAGTGAAGTAAAAAAATTTGTTGCATTCATTCTCAGAAATATGTATCCAATGCTATACAATTCTCTTTGCTCCTTTGGAGTCTCGAAAAAATATTCTTTACAATTTCCCGGAGGGAGTATTTATAGAACAAAATCGACCCTTGGGTGTCCCTGACTTTTCGCATTCCCGACTATTGACATACTATACGACCTGAGGAATATTTTCGACCTGCGACCTCATGTCCTGATGTGACCTGTGACCCTTTAGCTGTTGCGACCTGCGACTTGTGCCTTTTCCTTGGTCAAGGAAGCAACTATGTGATTGTGAGGTTCGGTATGTCTACTTGTAGTTAATATTTGAGGTACTTTTTCCATGCTAGGTAATCTGCAACAACCAGAGTTACTTGAGGAGTATCTTCTTTTAATCTATGGAAGCATTCAGGAGCATCTGAGACCAAACTACATCTTTTCACGATGATCTGAATTGACAACGAAGCCAGTTTGGTGTAGATTCGAACTGATGTAATGATGAACTATATGAGATTTTCCTGTGAGATTGGGAGATCCTATGAGGCAGGTTCTTGTCTCATGGGTTGCAGGAATGTTTGAATGTCCTAAGAAACTCCTTCTCTTGTTTTATCAGTGTCCAACATACCTAGAGAAGGAATGTGGTGAGTTTCTACCATTGAATTGATCCTGCTGATCATATGCTCGTATGAAGACATTACCTTTTCTAGATCCTTAACCAGCTTGTGTTTGGACTGTATCTTCATTCGAATTTGAACCTTATCATTCTGGGTGCAGACCCAGTACTTTCTAGGCAGAGTGTCAGGAGCTTGTGGGTATATGCTTGACCATTCTAGCATATTATCCAAAGCAGTAGAGGCCTCCTATAGCTGTGAAGTCCTCTGTTTGGTTTCCACTTGTGCTTTCAGTAATGGATAAACCATCTATTTTATTGTGAACATCTCTTCGTATAGTTGTTTCATAGTGACCTCTAAAGTGCCTAAATCCCTTTGAATTGTGAGTGGCAATTCATTGTCTTGGGTGCTTGTGAACTATAGCCTCTAAACTTCTTCCTCCAGCCCTTTCTTATCCTGTTCAGCCTGAGCTACTCTCTGCTCTGAAGTTTTCAACCTGTTTTGTAAAGAGAGAATCTCTCTGCTCATTTTGCTAATGTTTTCCTCTGTGGCCGCTGCAAAGGCGATTCCTGCTGATGTGATCATAATTGCATTGGTCCTAGTATCCAAGATGATGTCCTTTTCCATTGTGGCTGCAAGAGGTGTGGCAGGGTTCTGCGCCAGGCATCTTCTCTTCTCTTGCCTGATCTTGTGTGTGAACTGGTCATATGTTAGCCTGTCAGATCCAAGTTTTCATCTTCCTGTTCCTCGGAGGTGTCAAGTTCCGAGAGAGTAAAGCACAAACTTGTCGTAGGGGTTGTCTGAGGCACCTCGATGTGTGGCAGCTCTGTCTATTTCCCTGTTTCTAGAGGAGGTGTCTTAATGCCTTCTACTTCCTTGGAGGAATCTTCCCTTGATTTATGAATTGTTTCCTCCTTTCTCCTTAGCTCAGCTTTTGCTTTATCCTGGTTTTCTTTTAACTAATGCTCAGTTTATGCCTTGTCCTACTCTTCCTTTAGCTTGTGTTCAGCTTCTACTTTGTCCTGTTCTTCTTTTAGCTTGTGCTCATCCTCTGCTTTGTCCTACTCTTCTTTTAGCTTGCGCTTAGCCTGTTTTCTCTTTTCCTCTTCTCTCCTCTTTTGTTCCTCTTCTTCCTTTTTCCTGAGGGCTTCTTCTCCCTATTTCTTCTTCTGCCCTTCCATCAATTGTTTCTTTCACTTATCCCCCTCCTTTTGTTGTGCTAGGGCATCTTGAGTTCTTTTAAGTTCCTCTTCTTTCGCCTTCTCTTCAGCTTCTTGCTATGCCCTAGCCTCTTTGTTTCTTCATTCCTATTGTTGTTTGGAAAGACTATCGCCTACATCAGTCCTTTGTTTCTTGGCTTTGGAAGATGAGGCTCCTCCTAGCTTATTGATTCTTTCCTCTAAAGTTTGATCATCTTGTTCCTCTTGATCAGTTGATTCTTCTAGGGAAACCTCTCTATCCTTGTTGTACCAATTCTTGATTCGAACCTTGGCTGGGCACTCTGTGTGCTAGCAACTCCATTTGAATTTGGCCCATTTGCAATGCGCAGGGATGATTCTTTCAGAATCATATGTCCGGTGTGATACGGGTGGAAAATGAAAGCCCTTGGTTTCTTCAGCCTCTACTTCTACTTCTTTGAAATCTATGACTGTGTAGGCATCGATAGTAAGTGGGAGAGTCGGCCATGGTTTTTTATTGCCTTGGTGAGAACCTTGGAAAACTTGCTTGTCATCTAGTAACACACTTCTTGCAAGAGAAATTTATCAGTGATGGACTGAGGTAGTGCATGGGGAGCCTTGTACAAACCGAAAACCCTGATAAAAGTACTATTTGTAATGGGAAACCAGTTGGCCACTTAGGTTATTGTCTCCATGGCTCGCCTAGACATGCACATGGCATCCTTTCCTAACAGCTTTCCATAGAGTGTGGGGATGAAGTTGTGTGACATTGAATCTATATCTTGTTTATACTTGGAGGCCCAGAACACCTATAACTCCTTATGGATTGGTCCGCCACGCTCCACAACCCAGTTGTGCACCCATCCTTCAAAATGACACCTTGCACATACTGCGTCCAAAAGGTAATAATCCATATAAAACTTAGATGTGCATCCTTCATCGGGTTCCTGTGCCACATCAATGTTTGACCTGAGGTCTGCTATTATCAAGCTCGCCCAGTTGAAATGGGTATCTTATATAGTGATGACGTACATGAGAGGGATCCAAGCACCATTGAACATAGTGGCATTTGGTTGGTCGTACATCCTGCATAACATTGCTGCCGCCAGCTTGTAAACTTTCCTTAGACCCTCGGTCTTATATTCATGATATTTCTTAAACCTGAAATTTTTAGGGTCCTCCCACCACCCCTTCAAATCTTCTACTACAGGTAATGCATGAGTGGATGCCCAATCAGTGTTGAAGGTCTGTTCTCAGGGGGAAGTGCATAGTATACTTCCGCATCTTGCCCCTTTACGTTGGCGAATGTTCCCTGAGTGATCACGGCTAACCCACATCCTGGAGTTGACCTTTTGAAAGATCCATTCAACAATATCTGCACATGGAAATATAGGGGGATGGGCACTTGCTTATTGGAGTTATGACCTCTTGACCTGGATGTACACCTCCCGGTCTGGAAGCTCTTCTGGAAACTCAAGCTTTGTGAATTCCTAATATACCTGGTACCAAATCATCTTGTCCCCTTTTCTGAGCACACAAGCAGTGTCTCCATAGATATGGGGAGGAGACGGAGGCATTCCTCCTTCAAAAATTTCAATCTCAGGGCTCTTGGTTCTATTTCAAAATACCGGGGGCCCCATATTAGTTTAGGCCGAAGAGATGGACACACACTCAATATCAGCTTCTTTTTTCCCTAGCATATTCATGAAACAGTCCCACGATAAGACATATGTAAGGTGGTGAGCAACTTCTCGATCCAGCAACCAGATCATGGTGTTGCTTAGTTGCAGAGTCATGGGGTCATGCTAGGGATTTTTAGATGGTTTTCACAGCAATTTAGGTCCAAGAGGTATAAATGGTGAGGTTATGCAACACATCGAGTGGAAAACACACATCAGGGCCTTGAGGCTTTCTTTTCTCCAGGTGGGTTAGGAAGGGAGCTCAAGATAGACTAGTTCAAGGAGTGTTTTCATAGGATGAAAATAGGGAATTAAATTGAAGGGGAGGGTGCAACCTCTACACAGATTTCTTGAGTGGTTGTAATATCCCTTTTTTAGGAACAAATGCAGATTGGGAATAACCTGAGTTATTACCAATGTGGCGCTATATAAATATGTCTGATACATATGTAAAAACACTTAAAATTCAGTTAAACATGCAGAAGAAACCTTATACAATGTTTTTTAGACCAAAAGGTGGGGAAAAGTGATGATTTTGGCCCTAAAATGAGTGTATTTAGAAATATGCATAAAATAAAGGGAAATGGCGGGAGGTTATTTACGATTAGGTTATGAGGGAAATATGATCCGAATTTTAGCTCAAAAAAATAATTATAGCTAAGTTAAACAATTCCTCCTTCCCCAACTAGGCTTAAAAACCCTGATTCCCCATGACTTAGAGTATGCAGATTGGAATGAAGCTTTAGAAGCATGATTTTCTGAAGGGTTAGATGAATTTATGTAGGAATAAAAGTATGGAAAGTTTATAATATGATCCAATAGTTTTACATGAGAAAATACAGCTCTATACATGAAGAAATGCCTCAAAACCCAGCATTATAACACAAGGATGTGGAAGATGAACCAGAAAACATAATTTACAGGAATATGTAGTAGTGTTGTATTATGTTTCATATCTATACTAGATCAGAGTACAAAACTATAGATCTAAGTGGGATCTATATGCAAAAATGACTTTTAAGTACATTCCCCTTGGGGATCTCAGTAGAACATGAAGAACACTGAATAGATCTGAGATCTACACCATGGATTTGCAGTAAAATTTAGAAATTTCTTAAGAATATTTTACACATTAGATCAGATCTGAAATATAACATGGATTGGTTGGCCAATCCACGGATCACCTCAGTGAAGGAAAGGAGTCCTTTCACCGGAGATCTCTCCTCCAAACTACTAACAAATGGACACTGCAACTCTGCCTGCAAAATAATGTAGTTTCTAAAGCTAACTACGTAGATGAAGTAAAATACACTTTGGCCTCATGCCAAGATGGAAATTTGAAGCTCTAAGTAGCTATTGCACTCCTGCCAATGGTTTAGATGACGTCCCCACTGAAAGGATGCACTAGAACTCTTCAGATCTGAATAGATATGAATCCACTTGCTGTATCTCTCTAAAAAGTGAAGCCCTAATCAGGATTTACACTGTCAAGGGAGGTGAAGCTTGGAAAAAATGCCAGATAGTGGATCAATGTAGCATAATCTCCTCCAAGAGACCGTCAAGGAAGGAAGATGAATTCCTAAACAGGAAATCCCTCTCTCTCTCTAGCTAAACAGCCAAGAGAGTTTGAGTTTATCCAGCAATATCAAAAGTGAAATATCATCAACAACCTCTCTTTGAGTCTTTTCCTTCCTTATATAAGATTAGTGTTTGCAAAACCCTAAACCACCTTCATCCATTTGTCCCTTTTCACATGGAGGACCTCCTCATAGGACTGCGCTGATCATCTAGGAAGTTCATTTTATTTGGACTGCTTTATGATTTGGTCCTATTGACCCAGTAAAATAGCTTGAATCTGTTTCACATAAAAGTGGATTTTATTAAGCAAGCCCTGATTTGACTCTGTTCACATTGGGCATTGATTTATTCTCATGTTTAGGAGTTTTTATTTGTTCTCCTTAAAATTTTATTTATAAAACATAAAAATAAAATGACATTGAATATTCCTACTAGCTTGGGCTAGTTAGGAATATTACAGTCCTCCCCCTTCAAAATGTTGCTTGTCCTCAAGCAACAACAGGGTAGAACAAAACTTCTCCTTCCCTCTTCTTGTGGCCTCATCAATGGACCCCACCATGGCTAAAAATGATAAGCAATGAATTTTTCCTCCAATGATCTCCTCCAAGTGTAAGATAGCAAGTGTACATCATGATAAAATGGAAGGTGCAAGTGTTGATCTCCATGTTGCTCAATGGCCTCATTAAGGTAGGAGTGATGAAGAGCATGGGGAAAATTTCTCCCAATGAGTGTCTCCCACACCCATGCTATCATTGTTAGTATGAATCTTTCGTCGTAAAATATCACTTTAGCTACGCATAGCAAATAGCCCTAACATCGATTATGGCTGAAAAATATCTTTAAGTCTACTGCACAAATCCAGATCTAAGCACAAAAGACATTAAGAAAATAAAGTATAATATGGCTCCATGCATCCAATAGACAAGACAAGAACAATGTATTTAAAAGAATTTTATATTATATAAAAGAATGGGGAACCTGAGAGGAAAACAAGAAAGGTGTTTTCCGGTTCTCCTCAATGGGATGGGTTCTTGAAAGTCCTCAGTGTTTTAGATCTAAAATTCCTCTCTCTTATTGATGTGGAAAACCCAGACAAACAGGGAACTCAATGGGAGCTCACAAAGCAAAAATGGAAAATGGTGAGCAAGAGTAGGTCTAGAGTGATTTAATGCAATGGAGGTGACTAATGAATGGGGAAAACCCTCCTATTTATAATAAAATATTAGGGTTATCTAGAAATTGTTGCATTAATAAAATATTATTAATCAAATTCTAGAACCACGCTTTAGGAATATTTTATTATATTTGTTGGAGGGAAAAGGTCTTTTGACTTGGGTCAATTCCTTTATTTATAAACATTAAATAAATAAATGAATTATTTATTATTCTAGGGAGATGATGGGGATATAATTAAATAAATAATGATTTATTTAATTATTTAAAAATGATTTAGTCAAATTTAACTAGGAATATTATTAAATAATGGTTTAAATAGCTTATTCCTAGGAAATAATTAAATAAATAATGATTTATTTAATTAATTTCCTTGTTTTGGGTTAAATGTGACCAGGAAATATAGACAAAAGTTATTTTACATGGGGAAAGCAATTTTACTTAAGGTAAAATTTGTCTTAGATGGTGTACTTGGGTTCATCTAATAATAATGGGTTAGATGAGCAAAAAAATGGTGTAACAGATTGCCCCCCAACGTATGAGTGTTAGGAGAAAATCGTATGACCGAAGTACATTGTAAGAACTCAATCACTAGGTATCAAGAGGGAAGTGAGAGAGAGAAATGTAAGGTAGTCTAATGTGCTAAAGGACTAGACCCGGAGGAGACGAGACTTATAGGTGCAACAAGTCTCTAGGTGATGAAGTAGTACCAATGTTAAAGGCAGCGGGGGAGGCATACCTATGCCCACTGATACAATAGTACACAGAATAAGGCGCCCGAAAAACCACGGAACGCAATAATGAAGCATGTGATGGCCTAAACATGAGCCAGATAAATAAAATAATGAATCCCACATACATGCGATGCCTGGAATAACCTTTTGGACTTATACAAGAAGATTTTAGTACATGAGATACAAATACACCCAAATGCCCCCTACACACGGGGAAGGGCTTGCAAAATCGGACTGATACATGCAAATCGAAGTGGCACTGCAAGCGGTTGAGGCCGATAAATGAGAGGAGCTGCATCAAGGGCGGAAAGGAAGAATTCATCCGGGCATGTGGGGGGATACCTGCAGGGCCACCCCCTCATGAGGGTTGAGACATCTCACACACGCCCGGGAATCACCAATAGTTGTTGTTGTATCACTGGACGATCAAGTGTATAGATCACAATCATGCTGGGAAGAGCTCGAACCAAGGTACATTGCCCCCTATACCTGGCTTTTGGAGTAAATGAGTTGATGTCGACAGAAGTAGGTCCACCATAGGTGAGGCAATAAGGGAACCCCAACTACGGCATGAGGGAAAATAGTAGAGCGATGAACAGAGAGACACTAATGACGATGATGGAATGCGGGATACGGAGGAGCGGTTGGACGACTTCCCTTGTTAGAGCATAAGGGGCATGAATGGCTTGGCAGCGACTGACACAATATCAAGAGGGATAGGGGACAAGGGTACTGAAAGCCATAATGTGCAACACGAGAGAGGGACCAAGCAAGAAAGGATGGAGGACTATAGTAGGGTATAAAGGGAAGCGGAATGGACTCCATGAATGTGAGGATGACTCGACTCAGATGCTCTAAACAATGGTGACTCGATGGTGCTTCCTCATAGTAAGGGTCCAATGGGGGACCATAAAAGCATGAGTACAAGAGGGTAGCTCATGACGAAAATCAGCACGAACGAAGACGAGTAAGGAGTCAAAGTGGTGCCCCAAGTACAAGGTTCGTTAGTGAAGAATTTCGATTTTGAGAAGAGGTTAATAGACCCTTCATGGACCAAATGTGTCATGGTGAAGTATCAAAACATGGAAAACTGACAGATACCCATTTGAGTGCTCGGTGATATCTTTCCAACGGCGTGGATGGTATGTCAAACGGGGCTACGATTTGGTCGCAGTGGGCGAAAGAAAAAACAAGGGTTTTCTTCTAATAAGGTGTTTTCCCTCCAAAATCATTCATTTTCTTGTGTAGCTGTGGTGAATGTGGAGAGGAGAGAAGGCCCTAAATCTTGCGGCGATCGTAGCGTACAAACCGACCGTTGGAATCGTAATCCGTCAGTTGTAGGTAAGAGGCCTAATCTTACTCTTTGTTTTTGATGGACTCAAATTTCATATTAGGGTTTTAAATTTCAGTAACTGCCCCCACGTCTTCATTACGGTCGGGTCACACTTTTTGCAGCAAAAGCTGCGACCTGGGACACAGGTTTTGGCCTGAAAAGTGCGACCTACCCCAGGATTTGTCCAAAAAGTCTGACCTGTTAGATGTGGGAAGTTTCAGTGCTGTTATGGGCTGAAATTCAGTTTTGATGTAAGTTAATGCAGTTTTGCTAATCTGTAGACTGAAAAAACTAATGGTTTTATGTAGATATGTCAGATATACGGATCAAGTGGAGAGAGAGAGACTTAGGTACATTATGGACGAATATCTAAGCGGATCAGGGTGTCCGTTGTGCACTGGCTAGGTATGGGGTTCTGAAATTTTTGGAGAACCCTTTGATGCGGGTTGGAGAGCCCTTGTTGGCCCGGATTATCAGTTATTGGGATCCAGATCATGAGGCGTTTATAGTGTAGGGGCATAGGATTGAGCTGATGGTCGAGGATCTGTATTTCTTGACTGGTCTCCCACCATTAGGGATGGTGGGAAATACGCAGCCAGTGTTACCACAGGGGCGTAAAATTATGGAGTTTGTTGAGTGACAATGTCGCCTAGGTGTCCAAGTCAAAGGGACTTGGATATTCATTGGGGATCTAGAGAGGTTGGAGACCTGGGCAGTGGCCGCAGCAGTGTTGCGGGTCGTGGGTAGCTAGGCGTTCCATCACATCACTGGAGGGAAAATGATGATTGTAGAGAGTGTGTTGGGGGGGACCCACTATGGGTGGGCCCAGATGATGTTGGTGTTGGTGAAATGACAGTTGTCACTATGCAAGCGGCAAGTGAATCATGATTGTGCCTATGGGACGGTTTTGTGCTCTTTCTTCTTTGAGAAGATCCTGACCTTGCGACCTCGTATACAGTTACTTGACGGAGGTTCGAGAGAGCCCCAGATGTGTCTTTGGGGACGATTACTGTGTAGAGGAGGCGTAGGGGTGGTCAGATGGGTGTTCCATCCAGAGTTCTTCACCCATTGGGATTAGATGCCATTATACATAGACGAAATCGGAGATTCTGGGTTTGATCCCTAGTGGAGTCGCCAATTGTTAGTATGAATCTTTCGTCGTAAGAGATCAATTTAGCTACGCATAACAAATAGCCCTCACATCAATTATGGCTGCAAAATATCTTTAAGTTTGCTGAACAAATCCAGATCTAAGCACAAAAGACATTAAGCAGATAAAGTATAATATGACTCCATGCATCCAATAAACAAGACAAGAACAATGTATTTAAAAGAATTTTATATTATATTAAAGAATGGGGCACCTGAGAGGAAAACAAGAAAGGTGTTTTCTAGTTCTCCTCAATGGGATGGGTTCTTGAAAGTCTTCAGTGTTTCAGATCTAAAATTCCTCTCTCTTATTGATGTGGAAAACCCAGACAAACAGGGAACTCAATGGGAGCTCACAAAGCAAAAATGGAAAATGGTGAGCAAGAGTAGATCCAGAGTGATCTAATGCAATGGAGGTGACTAATGAATGGGGAAAACCCTCCTATTTATAATAAAATATTAGGGTTATCTAGAACTTGTTGCATGAATAAAATATTATTAATCAAATTCTAGAACCACCCTTTAGGAATATTTTATTATATTTGTTGGAGGGAAAAGGTCTTTTGACTTGGGTCAATTCCTTTATTTATAAACAATAAATAAATAAATGATTTATTTATTATTTTAGGGAGATGATGGGGATATAATTAAATAAATAATGATTTATTTAATTATTTAAAAATGATTTAGTTAAATTTAACTAGGAATATTATTAAATAATGGTTTAAATAACTTATTCCTAGGAAATAATTAAATAAATAATGATTTATTTAATTAATTTCCTTGTTTTGGGTTAAATGTGACCAGGAAATATAGAAAAAAGTTATTTTACATGGTTAAAGCAATTTTACTTAGGGTAAAATTGGTCTTACATGGTGTACTTGGGTTCATCTAATAATAATGGGTTAGATGAGAAAAAAAATGGTGTAACAATCAGCCATAAGAATCTAGTTACCTCCAGATAAGGAAACTTCAGGTAATTCCCTTCCACCTCAAGCTCCAACAATGAAGGTGGGCTGAAAATCTGCAAGTGGTAAGCATCATAGCCTACCCCACACTATTCACCTCTCCACTTATAGCAAGTGTAGAGTGAAATTTGATCTTGGGCTGCAACAAGGCGGCCCTCAAATGGTAAGAATAAGTTCAGATCTCCAAGGATCTTCCCTCCTACATTGTGAATCAAGCTGACCCACTGCTCCCCATATGTGATGGATAGGAGGTCATTATCATCATATGGCACCCTATCAAGCACATGGCTCACTTCAAGAAAGAAAAAATGTTGAACTATGGTGGCCACATCATCTCCCATGCTCCCATTAGAGCATGTCCTGCAAAAAATATGGGGATCTTCTCCCCCAAAGGACACATTCAACCCATGTGCCTCTCTCCCAATCATGCTCCTGAAAATAATGTGATCAATAGCATCATAAGGAGCCATAACGAAAGTCATGCTGGCTTCCATATGTAGCAAGTGAGTAGGGAAATGATCGTTCATATGCAACCAACGCAGTTTGAGCATAAAATGCAATAAAGAATGACAAAAGATGTGGTTTTTCAACCACCAGTTTGTTGCTACATTCCCCTTATGTATTTGGAGAAAATGAGTGACGTATGATGCATGGTGAGCATGTCCTCCAAAATAAAAATCTCCCCAAAGTCCACCAAGGGAGTGGTTATCAACATTGCTCATGGCCTCAAGTAGACCATGCAGCCTCAAAGTAAGAATGCTCCTCCTTGGAGCAACATCATGCACATATATGGTTAAGGAATCAATATGTAAATTAGCAAGTAAACAAACAATGCCCTTACCATAGCTTTTGATCATGAAAAAGGAGCAGCTCATAGATGAGTCTCCTTCCATTCTCAAGGAGAAATGAGGTGACTGAGTTAACTCTTTCAAAGAGTTAGGTGCATAGACAGCTCCCATGCCAAATGTATAAGTGGGAAGGTTGCTACTATTCCCCTGCTTCTCCTGCCACAGCACAGAAACTGAAATGAGAGTAGGTGTGGATGATGTTGAGAGACTGCTTCTCTCCTCCTTGAGTCTACCCCAGACTCTCAGTGTTGTATCAAGACCTTCCAAGGTCTCTACTCTTCTGAAATCAATGATTTGTGCCTCAATAGGTGAAGCACTCATCCTCCTTTGCTGATCCAGTGGTCTCCTTAGTGCAATGCCTCCATGCAATGAGACATCATCAACAAGAGGTGACTGAACATATGAATGGAGAGAACCCTTCATGCTTGCATTACGCAATCCAATCACCTTCTTATGTGCATCAGCCTTCTGCAATTGATAGGAATGTGATTGGCTCTCTTCCCTACCTTCACCTTGTGTCTCCCTGGCTCTACACCTTCTCATCGATGGCACATGTAGATCATGAATTGTGCCTTGATCTCCATACATAAGACCTTGGGGATTTTCTTGCCATGCCACAAGAATCCATTTTGTTGGTGCAAAAGCTCCTTCTACCTCTACATGAGGCACTAGATCAGATCTAAATCTAACAGCATTGTTGCCCTTTATCTCTGCAACCAAATGGGGCATCCTCCCAATGGAATGATCCAACTTTGAAGAAGAGACATCTCTGTTCTTTTTTTCAAAGGTGTGGGAAGGTAGTCTTGCCTCTAGCAAGGCATGATGAAAGTTTTTAGCCCTTTCCATGTGTTTCTGAAATGGATCTACGTTTTTATGTGGGGATTTCATTTGAGTTCTCTGGTTTGACTTCACCATATGTTTTACACGAACTGTCTTATCAAACCTCTTCACTAATTCTTTAGTGAAACTTATGTATGATGAATTTTTTACATTTCTACAAAAGAGAAACTCAAATTTCAACCAAGCATAGGCATTACCTCCCAAATGTAAGGCTGCAATTCTGATGGCTTCTTCTTCAGGAATTTGGTGCAGTTGTAGGAAGGTGTCCAGCTCTTTCACCCATTCTTTGGCTGAACATGTAGGTGACCATTCAAAGGTCAATAGAGTGAATATATCACCCTGCTTTTTGCTCTTCACCTTGGCCTTTGCAATTCTCTGAAAAACAGAACTGATTTTTGAGTTCCAGGGCTTGAGACTCATCTTTCTTCAAGAAATCACTAAGAGTTCCCCTCTTAGTCACTTCTTCTTCTTCTTCTTCAATCCATCTCAGGGCAGATCTGGGATTAAGACTACGTTGTATATCACAGTGTGTGGCTGCATGCTCACACTCACTGTGTGAAGATCTAGAGTTTAACTGAGATTCAAACCCTTTTGGAGATTCTTCAGACATCTCCCTTCTGATTTGCTTGAGATATTGAGGAATGCTCTAAATATATTTAGGAAGAAGTTTTGTGAGTCTATCTTCCTTCTTTCCTCCAAAATTTGGAGTCTTCCTCCTGCTTCTTTCTCTGTCTTCTTGATTAGAATAGGAAGTGCAGCGTACTTCCTCTTCTGTTTGCTCATCCTCTTTGGGGAGGTTCTTCATGTATCTGAACATTGATGAGAGTAATATAATCCTCTCCATCATTATTATCTCTATTCTTATTTTCTCACTTGCTGTAATGTCCCCTTTTCAGGAATATCAAAATTCTATTCCAGAGATTGACTACAGGGGCATTTACTGGATATGTCACATTTGAAAAAGGATGAGATCCAAAGGCTACCTGGCCATCTGTAGAATCTGTCTATAGAGCTTGAAATATTAATCCTTTAAGGATTCAACACTTTGGCTTGAAGCCACATTTTGAGCCAAAGATCTTGCTCTAATACCACTGTAATATCCCTTTTTCAGGAACAACTGCAGATTAGGAATAAAATGAGTTATTACCAATTTTGGGCTACATAAATATGTCTGATACATATGTAAAAACACTTAAAATTCAGTTAAACATGCATCAGGAACCTTATACAACATTTTTTAGACCAAAAGGTGGGGAAAAGTGATTATTTTGGCCCTAAAATGAGTGTATTTAGAAATATGCGTAACATTAAGGGAAATGGCGAGAGGTTATTTCATATTAGGTCATGAGGGACCTATGCTCATAATTTAAGCTCAAAAAAATAATTATAGCTAAGATAAATAGTTACTCCTTCCCCAACTAGGCTTAAAAACCCTGATTCCCCATGACTTAGAGTATGCAGATTGGAATGAAGCTTTAGAAACGTGATTTTATGATGGGTTAGATGAATTTATACAGGAATACTAGCATGGAAATTTTATAATATGTTCCAATAGTTTTACATGAGAAAATAAAGCTCTATACATGTAGTAATGCCTCAAAACCCATCATTATAACACAAGGATGTGCAGGATGAACCAGAAAACGTAATTTACAAGAATATGTAGTAGTTTTATATTATTTTTCAGATATATAACATATCAGACTATAAAAATATAGATCTAAGTGGGATCTATATGCAAAAATGACTTTTAAGTACATTCCCCTTGGGGATCTCAGCAGACCATGAAGAACATTGAATAGATCTGAGATCTACACCATGGATCTACAGTAAAATTTAGAAATGTCTCAAGAATATCTTACACAGTAGATCAGATCTGAAATAGAACATGGATTGGTTGGCCAATCCACGGATCACCTCAGTGAAGGAAAGGAGTCCTTTCACCGGAGATCTCTCCTCCAAACTGCTAACAAATGGACACTACAACTCTGCTTGTGAAATAACGAAGTTTCTAAATCTAACTACGCAGATGAAGTAAAATACACGTTGGCCTCATTCCAAGATGGAAATCTGAAGCTCTAAGCAGCTATTGCACTCCTGCCAATGGTTTAGATGACTTCCCCACTGAAAGGATGCACTAGAACTCTTCAGATATGAATAGATCTGAATCCACTTGCTACAGCTCTCTAAACAGTGAAGCCCTAATCAATATTTATGCTGTCAAGGGAGGTGAAGCTTGGCCAAAATGCTGGATAGTGGATCAATGCAACATAATCTCCTCCAAGAGACCCTCAAGGAAGGAAGAGGAATTCCTAAACAGGAAATCCCTCTCTCTCTAGCTAAACAACAAAGAGAGTTTGAGTTGCTCCAGCAATCTTAAAATCGAAATATCATCAACAACCTCTCTTTGAGTCTTTTCCTTCCTTATATAATATTAGGGTTTGCAAAACCCTAAACCACCTTCATCCATTTGTCCCTTTTCACATGGAGGATCTCATCATAGGACTGCGCTGATCATCTAGGAGGTTCATTATATCTAGACTGCTTTATGATTTGGTCCTATTGACCCGGTCAAATAGCTTGAATCTATTTCACATACAAGTGGATTTTATTGAGCAAGCCCTGATTTGACTTTGTTCACATTGGGCATTGATTTATTCTCATGTTTAGGAGTTTTTATTTGTTCTCCTTAACATTTTATTCATAAAACATAAAAATAAAATGACATTGAATATTCCTACTAGCTTGGGCTAGTTAGGATTATTATAGTGGTTTAAAGGAGCTAGGATGAGGTCTAATAGAAAATAGCAAGGGTAATGGAGGCAAAAATCAACTAAAAAGGAAACAGCAGGAGGATTAGGCAACTTACCCAGAAAAAATGCGCTCCAGCTGGCTTGTCAAAGGCATTTTCTTGCTCCATCGTGCAGGTCAAATGTGATCTACGTGACCATTTTATTTATAAATGGATCGAGCATGTGTTCAATTAATGAGGGCCGTAGGGTCGCAAATTAGGTCTGGTTGAGGTGATGTGCGACCTTGCGACCTAGCAACCTGGAGGTCGCAAGGTCGCAGGGTCACATGGTCAAAAAATCTTAGGTTTTAGATTTATATGTGACCTTGCGACTGGGCAACCTGGGGGTCACAAGGTTGCAAAAATTTGGTTTAATCAATTTTGCAACTTTGTGACTTAACAGTTTAAAAGAGTGGACATGGATTAGACTCTATCTTTACCAAAAGGTTAGAGGCTCAAAATTTTTAAAAAGGGGCAAAATTTTGGAGGGTGTTGTAGTGGCTACAACACCCTATCAGCTTCCTAGATCTTGTAAGGTTTACAAAATGCAATAATAAGTAATCTTTGGGATTACAGGATTCCAAGTTATTCAAGGAGCCAAGAAGAAAAACATTGTGGGAAAATGTTTAAGCAGGAAAATAGGTAGCGAGCACATTTGTTGAAAATCCCAGATCCTTGATCCTGGATCATGGATGTTATATAGAATTAATTTTTTTGGAGTTATGGGATCCAACTGTTTTCGGATTTCGGGATTTCTATAAAACAAAGTGTTTTGTAAAGTTATTTTCAAGATTTATTTCATTGAAGAGTGTGGCTAAGCCTAGTTCTATAGCCCTTTTATTCCTTAAACAATTAACATTAAGGAATTTTGAAAAAAAAATATTGTCAATAAGAGAAAATCAATCACTAAGAGAAAATTTTAAAGGGTCCCTATTTTTTATTAAAAATAAAAACCAATGGGGGTTTTTTGTATGCTACAACAATTGGCGATGCACTGGGTGAAACAATTATCTCTGAATACAAGCTATGAAATTTTAAACATAAAATAAATAGAATTGAATGGTATAACGATAATAGAATTCAAATTTCTTGATATAAGTTTCCCTCATACACACAACTCAAATAATTATCATTTTTCATGAACTTATAATAATCTGCCTCCTTATTTGTTAGTATTTTTATAACAGAATATGTAATTGATTACAAAAAATATTTGACATCAATCTAGTCCTAAGAAAACAAAATAGCTAGAAGAGTCTAGCATTTTAAGGTAAACTTTGATACCACAGGTAGAGCCATTGCTACCAAAAGACGTCCATTGTTGAAAATGGCACCAAGAAAGATTATAATTTATTTTTCCTTTGAATTAAAATATAATAAAATTGTAATTCGATATCTCATGACAAATTGTACGAGTTAACTAAGCTAGTTTATGTTAATTGGTTGAACTAATTCAAGTTGAGTGATAAAAGGCTCAATATTAGGCTAAAAATTTAAAGTGCTAAGAAATTCTCCAAAACAGAATGACCGCATAGATTTCGTTGCCAAGAATTTGATGCAATTTGTTTCATCAAAATATGACTTCAGATGAGGAAGCTATGACCTGATGTCCGTTTTCTGAAACAACTAAAAAAATTATAGAAAAGTGATAGGTTGATGACATGGCAACCGATTCAACACTCCAGACATATTCTGGGAATATTCTCTAGTTTTATCCCAATGACATTGTGACAAGTGTCACAACCAAATTCGCCAGTGAACTTTGGAGGTGAAATTTTTTTACAACTATGATAAGGTTGAAGGAGAAATTTTTTTAGTCAGAATAGTCCAACCAGAGCTGGACACGTGGTGTGGCTCGGAGATGCCATGTGCCCCCTCTGGTGGACCCATCCAACCTTCGCTTATGTTAAAATTTCCAAATTTATCACTTGATCAAAGTTCTGAACATATCTTATTTTCAGGCTGAATGGACATATGTGTTTCAGGCTGGATATATTTTATTTTATCCAAGGTCCAAACCATATTATAGGTAGACAAACATACATATTATTATAAAATAAGGTTTTAACTATGGGGGCGAAATCATATGTATGTGGGTCAATATATTTATTTAACCAAAGTGTAAACCTTGATAGGTGGACAAGCGAAGACATATACTATGAAGGAGGAATTATATCCAAAGTTTACTAAATAAGGTTTATTTTTATTTTTTGGAACAAAAATATGGTGTTTGGGTCAGGGTCGAACCCATGACCTACCCCATGCCATTACCACGCCTCACCGCCTTTGCTCTACGATGGTTCTTAACCATCTAAGGTCACTGCTTATACTTATTTCTCATTAGTTCCGACGACGGGGGTTCGGAGGGGCCCAAACCCCTCCCATGTGACTACAGTGCGTAACCGCGAGTAGAACATATTTGAAAACAAGGAAGATTAACATTTTAAACAGGTTTATGCCATAAAAACCACGAATTACGTTAATTAAAATGGATTTGTGCCAATCTAAAATGATTTATATTATTTAGATAAACGCTCAGTTAAGATGCACTTATCCCAGTTATTTTGTCTTAACTAATAGTTAATCCTTTGTTTAAACTGGCGGTGGATTTAGCGGTAGCTTCAAATTTAGAGGAATCCACCAAAATAACAGAGCTGTCTAGAGTATTCTCCATATTTGGAGGAGAAATTGTAGGTAAATTTTTTTTTTCCATAATTGAGTCAATTTTCGACCAATTTTGGCTCAGGCCAAGTCATTCTTGGTAGTTTTTGATGTTTTGGACACATTGGAGTAGGTTTCATAGGAAATAGGAGAGTGTAACCATCATTATTTGCACAATTGAACTAATACAAAGGCCCATGCCATGGAAGTTGGACCAAGGAGATGTAGCCTAGGAGGGGTGAGTTCCTTAAAAAAAAAAGTGTTATTGATTCAATTGTGATGGTCTGCTTTTTTTTGTATGTTTCTGTTCAACATTTAGTTTCCATGCTTTTATGTTCAAGTATTAAATTTAATATCCACAAAATTACTTGTTAATCAATCATAATAACTTCAATAAACCCTTGTACAAGAAGAAAATAACAACACTTTTAATATAAATCTGAAGATGATATTAGCACAACAAACCTAACAATCAAATTCATATCAAGATGGTATCAGATCAAATCTTATTTTCTTGTTTTTCTTGAGTTTCTTGCAAGAAGGGTTTTAATAGTTGCAATTTTGTGATTCTTACGAGGTTGAAGTTGTAGAGAGGAGAAGGGAAACTATTGATTGTTATTCCTAAGGTTAGGACCAGAAGAAGGAGAGATACAAGAGTATCATCTTCACCCAAAGTTACACTCATAGATGCACTTGAAGCACCTCACGTTTTATCTCTAGAATTTGAGATTGAAGAGGTATAAATTGCACAAGACGCTGAGTTGATTGAAAAGGTACAAGCATTATAAGTTTACCTTGAATCCATAGCCATCATGTCAGGTGTCAGAGAGAGTCAAGGACATTTAAAAGAGGAAGATGTCAAGGGAGACATCAATGACATAAAGAGGATGGTTAAAATCATGTTTGATGCATTCACTATTGAAAGGGTAGGAGAAGGTTCTAAGGCTCCACATGGAGAAGGAACTTCAGATGATAAGAAGGATGAAGAGAAGAGTTCAAAGGGAAGTGGAGTAAGGCCACCTCCATCTCCACCATCTTCATCCTCATCATCTTCATCAGCATCATCTTCCACTTCCAGCACAAAAACCACCCATACTTATTCAAAAACCCCAAAAGGAAAAATTCCATTACTCAAATTGGACATTAAATTTGAACTTCCCATGTACAATGGCAAGGTAAATGCAGATAAGTTGGAAAATTGGATCCATCAATTGGAGGTATACTGCAAAATTCATAATCTACAAGAAGAAAACATAAAATTAAGGGAATTTTGAGGTCTAAAATGGGCCTCTTAAGGAAATTATAAAATAATAGTGGAAATAATAAAATAAGATTAGATGACATCATCAAATTTTAGAAGGAAAAAGGAAAAAAATACTTTTTCAACTCATATTTTCAACTTATATCCCTATGGGTTTACTCAAATTTCGAGCGAGAATACTCATTGGATGGAGAATTTGATTCCTCATCCAATGAGTAACCATGTTCCATAGTTTTGATGGACCCTGCTACATGAAAAATGAGAAATACATGAAAAACGTGATTGCAATCATGTTTTTTCATGTATTTCTCATTTTTCGTGTAGTATTGTCCATCAAAAGTATGCAACATGGACACTCCTTGGATGAGGAATTAAATTTTGCATGTAATGAGTACTCTTGCTTGAAATTTGAGTAAAAAATTAAGGAGATAAGTTGAAAATACAAGTTTAAAAAGTAGTTTTATTATTTTATTATTTTTTAATATTTTTACTTTTTTACCTCAAAAATGATGAATCATCCCCCATGGTTGACATCATCATTTTGAATCCTACTGGTTCTTATAAATTTTATTTTGATTGTACATTTTTCTTAGGAGGCCCTTTTTAGACCTCAAAAGTTCTCTAATGAGATCCAGGATGCTTCATTGAGGCTAGAAGGAGCTGCACTAGTCTGGTGGGAAGCAAGGACTCAAGAGGAGTGAATCCATGGTAAAATATCCATTTCCTGCATTGAGTTTATTTCTTCAATTAAAAGATAGTTTTATTCATTAACCTATATGGAAAAAGATATTATGAGTTGGAAAAAATTTAGGAAACTCAAGGGTCAAACAGTTCAAGAGTATACCCAAGAGTTTAGAAAAAGGGCTTTATTGTTAGGAATAAACTTGAATTCCAAAGATACAATATTGAAATACATTGGGTCTTACATTCCTATTTAAAACATACTATCGTCATGTTTAACCCTATAAATTTGGATGAAGTATGTGTGCAATCTACGCATCTTGAAGCAAGGGGAAATAACATTTAGGAAGAGGGTAGTAAGAAAAATCCATTCAAGGGTAAGGGAAAATAGAAGGGAGGAAAATGGAAGGGAAATAAGAATGCAAGTGTTAAGAAAGAAGGGGAGAAAAATACACACAAACATTGTTCCAAATAAGGGCATGATAAATCCCACTGTTGGAAATTACATCCCGAACTAAGGTCTACAAAACCAAACAATAAGGGGAAACAAAAGATGACTGCCACCACACAACATGATCTTGGATCCAGTTCTGGTGATGAGACCAAGATCGTAGCCATGGTAAAAAATGGAAAAGAATCCATAACAAATACTAGTTCCTCAAATTGTTACAACACCACTCCAAATGAAGACATAAGGATATAATTGTTCCATGTAAGGGTGATTTCAAATCATACAAATATTGATGCATTTCTTGATAGTGGGTCACAAGAAAAATTTATTTCATAAGACTTGGTCAAAAATATTAACCTTGAAACTGTACCACATCATAATCCATACCCTTTCGGTTGGATTGTTAAGAATGCCAATTTACAGGTTACAAGGAAATGCATATTTCGATTTGCCATTACTACAAACTTTGTTGATGAAGTTTTTGATACATGTGGTTTCACTTGAAATTTTGGGAATTATCTTGGGAAGTCCATATTTGTATGACATGAAAGCGGTATTTTATCGCCATGAGAACAAATATCATTTTCTCAAGGATGGGGTGGAGTATATTATGAGAGCTCATCGCAATAAATGAATATTTTTTTAGTTAATGCTGGGAAGATGAAGAGACTAGTTAATGCAAGTAAAACTTTTGCGCTTCTCATGATCAAGAAAAAGGATGATATTGAATATGAATCTTTTGAAGGATGTGATGACAAATTAAAATCTGATTTGTTTGATGTTTTACGTTAGCATGGCGAGATGTTTCAAGAACCAAGTGGGTTACCTCCCAAGAGGGGAGTTCAACATGAGATTCAACTACAATAAGATGTTCCACTTACAAACATTGGTATGTATAGCATGTCAATTATGGATAGTTTGGAAATAAAGAATAAAATCCAAAAATTTCTGAACAAAGGTATCATATGCCCATCTACTTCTCCATGTGGTTCAGTGATTGTTTTGGTACCGAAGAAGGATGGGAATTGGCGCATGTGCATAGATTTCCATGCACTGAATAAAATCACTGTAAAGTATCACTATCCAATCCCAAGAAATGATGATTTGCTTGACCAGTTAAGGTATGAAAATTATTTCACTAAGTTAGACTTAGGAAGTGGTTATCATCAATTTAGAATAGTCGAGGAGGACATTTGGAAAACTGCATTTAAAAATAGACAAGGATTGTTTGAGTAGTTATGCCATTCAATACTATAAAAAATTCTCCAGCTACTTTAATGATAATTACGAATGATGTTTTAAGACCATTTATAGATGAATTCGTCATTTTTTACTTACATAATATTTTATATTCAGCAAATCAAGAGATGAACATGTCATGCATGTGAACAAGGTACTTGATGTCTTGAAAAAAGAGCAAATTTTTTTAAGATGTTGAAGTGTGAGTTTGGAAAGACTTCTTTAGTGTCTTTGGGACACATTTTCAGAGGAGGCGAGTTGAAGATAGACCCTTCCAAGGTAGAGGTCATTCTGATTGGCCCAAACCAAATACAGTTATGGAGGTAAGAATCTTTCTTGTGGCAGCACAATATTGGAGGAAATTCATTGCTAATTTTTCTTCCATTGCGGCTCCATTACATGCATTGACAAGTGTCAAGAAAGTGTTCCATTGGGGAGATATACAGCAAAAAGAATGTGATTCTTTAAAAAAAATATCAGTTCAACATCGATATTGGCTCTTCCGGATCTTAGAAAGTCATTTGAGATCTAAAGAGATGCTAGTGATTATGCCATGGGAATAGTTGTCATGCAACATGGTAAGCCTATTTTGTTTCATTAAAACAACTAAAAAAATTGCAAAACATTGACAGGTTGATGATATGGTAGCCCAGTCAGCACTCTAGGCATATTCATGGAATATTCTTGAGTTTTAGCCTAGTGACATTGTGACAAGTGTGACAACCAGATTCACTACTGAACTTTGGAGGTGAATTGTTTTTACAACTATTGTAAGGTTGAAGGAGATTTTTTTTTTAGTTGGAATAGTCCAACCAGAGATGGACACATGTTCTAGCAAGGGGCCACCACATGCCCCCTTTGGTGGACCCATCCAACCTTTGGTTATGTTGAAATTTACGAATTTATCGCTTGATCAAAGTTCTGCACATATAGTATTTTTCAGGCTGAATGGACATATGTGTTTCAGGCTGAATATATTTTATTTTATCCAAGGTCCAAACCATATTACGAGGGGATAGATAGACATATGATTATAACCTCAGGTTTCAACTATGTGGGCATAATCATATTTATGCAGGTTAATATATTTATATAACCAAAGTGAAAACCTTGACAGGCAGACAGGCAGAGACATATACTATACTATGCAGATGGAAAATGAATTATATCCAAAGTTTATTGACTAAGGTTTATTGTGAGTTGGAACAAAACTATGGTGTCGGGGTCAGGGTTGAACCCACGACCTACCCCACGCCATTACCATGCCTTACCGCTTCTACTCTACGATGGTTCTTAACCATCTAAGGTCACCGCTTATAATTATTCTTCATTAGTTCTGATGACGGGGGTTTGGAGGGGGCCAGCCCCGCGGTCTAGCCCCCTCCCATGTGACTACAGTGTGTAACCTCAGGAAGATAGGATTTAAAAATGAAGAAGATTAACATTTAAAACATGTTTATGCCATAAAAACCACTAATTACATTAATTAAAATAGATTTGTGCTAATCTAAAATGATTTATATTATTTAGATAAATGTGTAGTTAAGACGTGGTTATCCTAGTTAAGCCATCTTAACTACTATTTAATACTTTGTTTAAACTGGCCGTGGATTTAGTGGCGGCCTTGGATTCGGTGGAATCCACCAAAATAATAGAGCTGTCTGGAGTCTTCTCTAGATTTAGAGGAGAAATTGTAGGGAAATTTGTTTTTTCCATGAATGAGTCAATGTTAAACCAATTTTGGCTCACTAAGAGTCAGCCTTGGTATATTTTGATGTTTTGGACACATTGGAGGAGGTTGCAGAGGCAATAGAAGACTGTAAACAACATTATTTTCACAAATAAGCTAATACAAAGGCCCATGCCACAGAAGTTGGACCAGGGAGATGTAGTCCATGAGGGGTGAAATCCTTCATCAAAACAAAGTTTTATTGATTCAATTGTGATGGTTTTCTATGTGTTTATATGCTACTATTCAACATTTAGTTTCCATGATTTTATGTTCAAGTATTTAATTTAATCTCCACAAAATTACTTGTTAATCAATCATAAGCACTTCAATAAACCCTTGTACAAGAAGCAAAGATCAATAATTTTAATATAAATCCAAATATGGTATTAGCAAAACAAAAATAAAAATAAAATTCAGATCATTGAGGGTCTAACTTGAGTTACGTAGAGTGGTTTGTACTTTTTAGGAGCCTTGGTTGAGTTTATTTTGAGTTGTAATTAATTAACTCAGTTTATACGAGTTAAAGTCTATTTAACTAGTTCCAACTATTGGAGGAACTATTGATAAGTCAAAGTGTGGAACTTGAACTTTAACCACATGTAGTGATCAATTAGATAACTGATAAATCAACCATAAATAAATCATGCATGTCAAATCAGAGAAATAGCCAATTGAGATTGGAGTTCAAGGGTAGTGGACTATTAGTTGTATAATCATCCAAATTGTACAAGTGGTGCATGAAGTTAGAGCAAGGCCTTAGATGAATTTCTTATTTGTGGTTGGGAATTTCCCTAATTAATAGGGGATAATTGCCCAAGGAAAAAACACAAGGAAATAAGGATCCTAACATGCAAAAATTTGGTTAAGTATTGGCCTAGGATTTTCTATGAAGTAGTGAAACAGATAGAGATAGTGCAGAGGTTACTTTGGTTTGAGAAAATAATTGTTATCTTCTCATATTTTTTTACTTATGAAATATAAATATAACAGGGTTTTTAGCTAAGGCTTTCCCCAGGAAATCATTATGTAATGTGTGATTCAAACTCTTTCTCTTGTATGCTTTATGATTTCACGATCGTAATTGGTTTCTACAATTGGTAGAGTAGACTCAGGTCAATTTATTTATAATATTACAATTAGAAGTTTGAATCTACATGTATTTTATACATGGTATCAAAGCTGAAATCAATATAGAAGAAAAGAATATGATTTTATACTTTCAATATGAATAAGTTTTCCAGATATCTTCTCCATATCTAGTGGCATGATTAAGATGGCATTCTATGGTCTGAGGCTCAAGTATGCCCTTGAGGGTAGCTCAAATTTTATTTCCTGGAGAGACATGGTGGAAGAAGTCTTGGAGGAAAATGGATTGAAGGAGTTCATTGATAAGGACATCCATAAACTATATCCAACTGATGCACAAGATCTAGTAGAGTGGAAGAAGTGCGTCACAAAGGCTAGAATAATTATACTAGAAGGAGTTCAATGACATATTGTCTTGAACCTCCATGAAAAGGAAAATCCATATGTAATGTGGAAGGCCTTACAAAATTTGTTTCAAAACAATAGTGATCACAGGAAGCTGGAACTGAAGGACAACCTCAAGAAAATCAAGATGGATAAGGGAGACAAAATACCAAACTAGTTGACCAAGTTCACCTAATGTCGGGATGATCTTGGAAGTGTTGGTGTTACGTTTTCCGAATATGATCTGGATATATTACCACTTCTAATCCTTATCAAGAGCTAGCACAGCTACTAGGATTTGGTAAATGGGAGGGAGAAGCTACCAAAGTGGGAGAGTTTGTGGTCTAACTTGGTGCAAGAAGAGATGAAGCGGAACACCAAATATGGATCCTCATCAAAGCATGATGGTAAGGAGAAATTTTCCTTGGATTGAAAGGAAAAGAAAGAAAAAGGGAATTCATCCCATTCCAAATCAGATTCTACTCAAGCAGGAAATAAAAAGGACTTGTCAAAGATTAAATGTTTTCACTTTCATGAGCTAGGACACTATGTCATGAAGTGTACACACAAGAAGGCCAACAACATGTCCTCAGGAGGAGCAGTAGGTGAATCAATTGCTTCACAATTCAAGTTATATTTTATGCTCATAACATGCATTATGTCATCGATGATGGGTAGGTGTGGTACCTGGATAGTGGAGCCTTATTCCATATGACCAAAAAAAAAGAGTTCTTCATCCACTTGGAGTAGAAGGACCTCCATATGCACATCGAGATGGGAGATGATGGGAGGTATAACAATACTAGAATCAATACTGTTACCTTTCCAAGTGAGTTTGGTTCTCCTCTCACAATAAAAGATGTCATGTATGTTCCAGGTTTGAAAATGAACTTAGTTTCTATTCCTATGTTGGAAGACCATGGCTATGATGTGATTTTTAGCGAAGTAAAAGAATTCCTTCATCACATAGCCACAGGACAGGTAAATAATATCGGGGTTTAGGTAAAGAACCTCTACAAAGTGGATGTAGAATTTTTTTTTTTCATGAGCATGAACAAAACGAAGGTGGAGAGATGAGACATCAATGAGTTATGGCCTAGAATATTGGGAAATATACACCATGGAGCTCTGAAGATCATGCAAAAGATATCTATAGGACTTCCCAAGGGTGCACTTGAGCACCATCATACATGCAAAGGGTGTATATTATGGAAGTACACGAAAGCCACCTTTCATGATAAGGATAATCGATCACAAGAGATCCTTGAAAGAGTTCACTCAGATGTTTGTGGACCATTCTCAACAACCTCCACAAGAAAGAATAGGTATTATATGATTTTTGCAGATCATTTTTCACACAAGTGTTGGATATTATTCTTGCAGAATAAATATTAGATGTTCTCAAAAGTTTTTGAGTTCAAAGAACTTGTTGGGAAAGACACATGAAGGAAATTAAAGGCTCTCAGGAGCGACAACAATGAAGAATATGTGTTGAATGAGTTCAATAACTTTTGTGCATCAGAAGGCACTCGATGGAAATTAATAACACCTCATAACCCAAAACAAAATGGTGTTCTAGAAAGGAAGAACATAATCATTGGGGGAGAAAAACAAGTGATGTTACATGATCAGAGCCTACTATTGCACTTGTGGGTGGAAGAATGCAACACAATGGTATATCTACATAACATAAGTCATCATTGGATTCTCAGAATTAGTACACCATAGGAACCATTTTCAGGTAAAAAACCAGATGTGGCACACTTCATAATATTTGGTTCATCATTCATGTTTCAAAGGATGCATGGAAAAATATAGAAGCAACAACTGAGTTAGGAATATTTTTGGGGTACACTGATGCACCTCAAAATTATCGTGTGTACCTTCCATCTCACAGGATGATAGTGGTTTGTAGAGATCTGAAATTCGATGAAGGGAAGGCCAAGTAAATTTCCCTTGAGAGGGAGCTTTAGTTGCATGAAGATGAGGAGATTTTAGCTCCAAAAGAAGAACCTCAAGATGTGGAGAAGCCATAAGCAGAGGAGAAAAGAGTGGAAGAACCTACTCACGCAGAGACATCCAGAGATGGAAGGAAGCACACCAGAGAGGATCACATGTTGATGCATGATGCTAGAGAGAATGTGGGAGCACCCACATCACAACGCATGTAGAGAAGGTCCCAAAATTAGTACACTATATACATGGATCTTATGAGTGAGAGTGTAGAGACTGAGCCATCCTCATTCGAGGAAGTAGTGAAGCAACCAGTATGGTTTGATTCCATGGTAGATGAGTATGAATTCATTATCAGGACCAGTGCATGGGAAGTTATCCCAAGACCAAAGGACATTTCAATTGTAGGATCTAGGTGGATCTACAAGGTGAAGCAAGCATCAGATGGGAATGTCGAGAAAAAATAGGCCAGATTTGTGGCAAAGGGATTATCTCAGGCGGAGGGAATAGATTATGAGGAGAAATTTTCTCGAATAGAAAGGTACTCTCCAGTCAAATCTATTCTGTAACTTTCAACGCAATTGGGATGGAAAATACATCAGATGGATGTAAAGATAGATTTTCTCAATGATTTGATTGAGTAAGAGGTGTAAATAGAGTATCCAGAAGGATTTGAGACCTTCGACAGAAAGTCACATGTGTGTAGACTCAAGTGAGAAATTTATGGAATAAAACAAGCACCCTGTGCTTGGTACAATATGATCGACAACTATTTCACCGTGTTAGAATTCACCTAAAGTGAAGTAGATGAAAACCTTTACCATATTGTGGTTGAAGGTAAATTATTTATTATAGTGTTATATGTCGATGATTTAATTCTAACATGTCATGAGAAGCTGTTAAAATATAATAAAGAATATTTGGAATGATAATTCAAGATGAAAGACATGGGGCTCTTGAATTATTTCGTTGGTTCGGAAGTTTGGAAAAGGGTAAGTATGCCAACGAGATACTGAAGAAGTTTCACATGGAGAGAAACAAACCCATAGAGACTCCTCTAGAAGGGAATTAGAGGAAGGGAGATTCTACTTCAGGTAAAGTGGTAGAAGCTACCATTTTGTAATATCCCAAAAGGAAAAATGCAGTAATACTTAAACACAATATAAGAACTGCAGCAAAGTAAAAAATAAATCTATATACACAGTAGAATGCATAGAAATAACTGAGCCATTTTATTATATAGGAGGTGAATAGAAAGTACAAAAATGCTCAAAATATGAGACACTCAAGCCAAAGAGATGGCCTAGAATTACCATGAAATGATCCCATAAGAGGGATTGCGTAACTGCTGAACTGTCGGAAGGTAAACTACATTGTCCCTACTGCAACTGTTTGGACTGCAACTGCTAGAAAGATAAAAATTTAGTTCTAGGCAGTATGGGAGCTCTGATGATGTTGAAACTATAGATCCATACTCTATGATGGATACCCAAGATAACCCAGAAAGGACTTTCCAGTCTATGAATCTAATAAAATCACCCTCTTAGGTCTTCAAGTATAGACTGCTAGGTATGCAGATCTGCTGCATAATATCATGATATGATGCCTGCAATGATGCACAATAATATCTATGCAAGAAGGGCTAATCCCTTCACTGTATCCTTGGGCTAAAAGCTCAAGATATAGCTTCTCTAATCACCTCCATTGAAAATAGCTGTTGGATGAACAACAACTTCAAAAAACTATGTTGTAAGAGAGGGAGGCTAAATAGCCTGCTGCTAGATGTGTCAAATCAGCTCCTGAATGATCGGAACAATGAATATAATGTGAGGAGATGATCCCTCTCAGTATTTCTAGCTGAAATACAGGAAAATTCCTTCCTCCAATAGATCTACAGGACTGGACTATGCAATCCTTGAAGGGACTGCTGCTGCATGGAGGTAAAACAAAATGGCCTGAATGCTAGATATAGATCTACTGCTCTTGGAAGACTGAATCTGAAGAAAAAGGTGATAGGATGAATCCTCCACCGATTTCTTAGGTAAATGCTAGAAACAACCTTCTGAAGATGGCACCAATGCCTGAAAAGGAATAAAGCTCAATAGAAAACCTTCCCAGAGTAGGCACACAAGTCCCCTATGGGTAAGGGTGGGTTTCCCGCTCGAGAAAACCCTGTGCTAAAAAGCACTAAAAACTTAGCTAAACAGCATAAGAGTGCGTAGAGATGTCACTTGACAAGTCCAGATCTAAACAGATCAAAGAATAATCCAAGTATCCAAATATTCCTTCTATTGTGCCTTCACCTTCATAATATAGATCATGAGCCTTCCATAGCCTAGGCCCACTCCATAAATACATTGTACATGTGGTCATAAGTCTCCACGGTTGATTGCGCTATTTCTCTATGTCCTCCATCATGTTCACATGGGGTGATCATCCTCTCCATCATGTGTGCATTTAATGCATCACTTCCTCCACTAACTTATCATAAGTGCTTTATGATCTTCTTTAAATGCACTATGATCTTAATTGACCTCTTCAAATATCCTCATTATTTTACATTTAAGATCCATGATCTTATTTGACTTTTTCCTCCTCCATGATCGATCTCATAAATGAGACATGATCTCCACTAATTTATCATTAATGGAGCTGCTCCACTACTCCATGACTTAGATCTAGATCTAGAATATCCACATACACACATTAAAAGTGGATTTTATTCATCTTTGAGGATTATGGGTCCCTCCACCCTTTTATTTACTTAATTAATTAAGTTTATTGAGAACTCTAATATTCCAAATATCTTGTGAAAATTTAGGAATATTTGGAATATTACGATCCTCCTCGGAAAAATGTTGCTTGTCCTCAAGCAACTTCAAAAGTAGATGCTACAACAATCTGCCCCCCTCCAAATGGCATCCACACAAGGAACGTCTCCCCATTTGCTGCAATGAGTTATGTATGCCTAGCACCAAAGTTGCCCCTCTAGAATGTCTAGAGTGACCTCTAACTGCGTAGCTAGATGTCCCTCATCAATCATGAAGCATCAAGTGACAACCATAAGCTATCCAACATCCTCCATAATACATGAGATATATAAAAATAGATGGTTCCTCCCACAAAAGGAAAGTTCCAACTCACAAAGTAATCCTCCATCCCATGCTACATGAAGTAAAAAGAGGTTTTTCATGCCTCCATCCTCAACCCTATTGGCCTTGTTGGATCTAAGCATCATCCCAACATTGTACAAAAGGATATGTAGAGATGTATGGGTAGACAAAGGTGTCAAACCATATTCTCCCAATAGTAACCACCGGAATAGGGCATCTTGCTGCCATCCTCCATCTCCACCATGCAATATGGACAAGCCAAACTCCCCCAAAAGCAACCAAAGTAACAATAGATCTTGCTGCCTTTTCACCTCCTCATGTGCATCATGGAGTAAAAACATACTAATAGACATGTGGAATGTCACATCCACCCAATACAAGCAAACACCATTAATACACATCATGAGATTACCATGCAAAGTTTTACACAATACAAAACACATAGACATAAGAGATGTCATGTGATGGAAAAACCCTCTTAAGGACAACCAAAATGAACATGCCTTTCTTTGCTACATACTATCATTGATACACAAGGCATGAGTTAAGAAAATATGAGATATTGGGTGGTAACCATACTCACCCAAGAGCAGCCAACACAATGCCTCCTTCATTACATGAGTGTTTTTCAAGGCATGGATCAAAGAAATAAGAGCCTTTGGGTAGTAACCAAACTCACCCAAGAGAAACCAATGTATCCAAGCTTCTTTCCAGCCCATGTCAGATATCTACAAGTGATCATGAAACCCCTTGCTTATCACCCTCACCCACTCATTCCCATGTGGATGATGAATGATGTTATGCATAAACATGGTACCCTCCCTTTGTAGAATACCATTCTCCTCAAACTGATGAATAGCCTTGCACTCCATGACATGTTGAAGTGCACCTCCAATGATATCTCTTAATGAGAACTTCTTCTCATCAATGACCCTCCAAAACCAATAAGTTTTTGGATCAGTTGCAGCTAGGAGTTTCTTTTTGAGCTGTGAGATGCTCATTGAGAAAGAGTCATCTTGAAAGGGGAAAATATTCCTCATCTCAAGATGTCTACCATTTACCATCTTTACCTCCATTGCTTCATGAATGAAGCTACCTTTATAATGCTCCAAGAATAATGGGGCCCTCTCATCATCACTACTACTAAGTGATAGCAATGTAGATTTGCATGGTGATACATATGTTGTCTTATGGAAAGGTACAATAGCAAACTCATAGGCAACCATTGTACATAGGATCATGCTCATCCCATATTTTGAAGCTTTGCACTTCAACTCAAATGGTTGAATGTAGCTCATCAATAATGAACTAGGATAGCTCTTCATCTCCTCCTTTATTAGATCAAGGGTCCTCTACATTGTGATATGTTGCTGCTTCAAATTAGCATGTTGTTCTAACCCTTGGTTATGCATTGGCCCTGATGACATGTCCCCATAAGTTTCAATAAGAGGTACTAAAACAATATGAGATGGAAGTGGATGTATACCTTGGATCAACTGATATGTGGGAACCTCTTGTAAGACCACAAGAGTTCCTTCAACCATGACAATGGTGTCTCCAGCTAGTGGTAAGAATGATGGCTGCTCTTCTATCAATGTACCAGTGATGGAATCTACCTCCTCTTCCTCTTGCATCTAATGAATCATGCATGGCACTCTATATGTCAAGATCTCAAGAATATCTTGCAAATATGCAAGTGTCTCTTCTCCAGATACAAGTACTTCTGTAGCTGGTGGTGAATGTCATGACCCCTTGTCTAGAGTGACAAGAATGACATCCTCTTTTGTTCCCTTAGGAAATTTCTCTTTGTGAAACATCTATGGTTTTATCACATCAAAATTATTTCTCAAATTGTGAAAGAAATACGAATATTTAGTCACCTTTGCATGCTCCATGTGACCAAACCACAAATCATTGGCTTCACCTAGAAGATGAAGTGTTGCAATTTGGACAACCTCTTTTTCAGCGACAGGATGTAGCCTAAAAAATGTATCTAACTCTTTCCTCCAAGCCTTAACAGTGCTTGAGGAGGATCCAACAAATTTAGGAAAATAGAATCTATTGTGCCTATTCCTTATATTGCTGCTATAGGATCCTCTTTCTTCTTTGATTTTGAAGAATTGTTGGAGAGTTAGATTCTCCTTGAATGCTCTAGACTATTCTTTGTACTCTTCAAGATAAAAATTGAGAGTTTCATGAGTCTCAGGTTCCATGTTTCTTCTTTCTTCATGACTATACCTTTTACCTTCTTCAAAGAGTGTGGGCAAAGTAGATCTATGATTCTTTGGTTTTATTTTTTGCTGAAAGGAAGTTCTTGGAGCTTCCTCATCAAATATTCTTCTTGGATACTCCTTTTGCCTCTCCCTCTTCATTTGTTTTACCTCTTTGAAGAGATCTTGTATGTATCTAAAGAGAAGAGTGGAAAAACTACAATCCTCCTTCATGATAGTTCTCATCTATTTGCTTCTTCTTTTGATGCAAAAGATGAAATGTCCAGAAGCTGAGCTAAAGATTATGCTCTAATACCACTGTAATATCCCAAAAGGGAAAATGCAGTAATAATTAAACACAATATAAAAATTGCAACAAAGTAAACAATAAAGATATATACACATCAGAATGCACAAAAATAACTGAGCCCTTTTATTATATAGGAGGTTAATAACAAGTACAACAATGCTCAAAATATGAGACACTCAAGCCAAAGAGATGGCCTAGAATGACCCTAAAATGATCTCACAAGAGGGACTGTGTAACTGCTAAACTTCTAGAAGGTAAACTGTGCTATCCCTACTGCAACTGATGGGACTGTAACTGCCAGAAAGATAAAAATTCAGATCTAGGTAGTATGGGAACTCCGATGGTGCAGAAACTGTAGATCTAGTTTCTATGATGGATACCCAAGATAACCCAGAAAGGATTTTCTAGATTTATGAATCTAAGAAAATCACCCTCTTAGGGCTTCAAATATACACTGCTAGGTATATAGATCTACTGCATAATTTGATGATATGATGGATGCAATGATGTACAATCAGATCTATGCAATCAGGTATGATCCCTTCACTATATTCTTGGGTTAAATGCTCAAGATCTAGCTCCTCCAATCGCCTACACTAAAAATAGCTATTGGATGAACAATAGCTTTAGAAAACTACACTGTAAGAGAGGGAGGCTCAATAGCCTGCTACTAGATGTGTCAAATAAGCTCCTGAATGATGGGAACAATGAATACTATGTGAGGAGATAATCCCTCACAGGATTTCCATATGAAATACTAGAAACTTCCTTCCTCCAATAGATCTACAAGACTGGACTGCGTAATCCTTGAAGGGACTGCTACTGCATGGAGGTAAAACCCAATGGCCTAAATGCTGGATATAGAACTGTTGCTCCTGGAAGACTGAATCTGAAGAAAAAAGTGGTAGGCTAAATCCTCCACTAGTTTCCTAGTTGAATTCTAGAAACAACCTCTTGAAGATGGCACCAATGCCTGATAACGAATAAATCTCAATGGACAACCTTCCCAGAGTAGGCACACAAGTCCCCTATGGGTAGGGGTGGGATTCTCGCTCGGGAAAACCCTGTGCTAAACATCAATCCAAACTTAGCTAAACATCATTAGAGTGCATAGAGATGTCACTTAGCAAGTCGAGATCTAAACAGATCAAAGAATAATCCAAGTATCCAAATATTCCTTCTATTGTGCCTTCACCTTCATAATATAGATCATGAGCCTCCCATAGCATAGGCCCACTCCATGACTGCATTGTACATGTGGTCATAATTCTCCATGGTTGACTGCACTGTTTCTCTATGTCCTCCATCATGTTCACATGGGGTGATCACCCTCTCCAGCATGTGTGCATTTAATGCATCAATTCCTCCACTAACTTATCGTAAATGATTTATTATATTCTTTTAATGCATTATGATATTAGTTGAACTCTTCAAATATCCTCATGATTTCACATTTAATATCCATATACTGAATCATGCATGGCACTCTATATGTCAAGAGCTCAAAACTATCTTGCAAATATGCGAGTGTCTCTTCTCCGGATACAAGTACTTCTGCAGCTGGTGGTGAATGTAGTGACCCCTTGTCTAGAGTGACAAGAATGAAATCCTCTTTTTTTCCCTTAGGAAATGTCTCTTTGTGAAACATCTATGGTTTTATCACATCAAACTTATTTCTCAACTTGTGAAATAAATCTGAATATTTAGTCACCTTTGCATGCTCCATGTGACCAAACCACAAATCATTGGCTTCACCTAGAAGATGAAGTGCTGCAATCTGGACAACCTCTTTTTCAGCGATAGGATGTAGCCTAAAAAATGTATCTAACTCTTTCCTCCAAGCCTTAACAGTGCTTGAAGAAGATCCACCAAATGTAGGAAAATAGAATATATTGTGCCTCTTCCTTCTATTGTTGCTATAGGATCCTCTTTCTTCTTTGATTTTGAAGAATTGTTGGAGAGTTAGATTCTCCTTGAATGCTCTAGACTGTGCTTTGTACTCTTCAAGATACAAATTGAGAGTCTCATGAGTCTCAGGTTCCATGTTTCTTCATGATTATACCATTTACCATCTTCAAAGAGTGTGGGCATAGTAGATCTATGATTCTTTGGTTTTCTTTGTTGCTAAAAGGAAGTGCTTGTACCTTACTCATCAAATATTCTTATTGGATACTCCTTTTTCCTTTCCTTCTTCATTTTTTTGACCTCTTTGGAGAGATCTTGTATGGATCTAAAGAGAAGAGTGGAAAAAATACAATCCTCCTTCATGATAGTTCTCATCTATTTTCTTCTTCTTTTGATGAAAAAGATGAAGTGTCCACAAGATGAGCCAAATATCATGCTCTGATACCACTGTAATATCCCAAAAGGGAGAATGCAGTAATAATTAAACACAATATAAGAATTGCAACAAAGTAAACAATAAAGATATATACACATCAAAATGCACAGAAATAGCTGAGCCCTTTTATTATATAGGAGGTTAATAACAAGTAAAACAATGCTCAAAATATGAGACACTCAAGCCAAAGAGATGGCCTAGAATGAATCTGAAATGATCTCACAAGAGAGACTGTGTAACTGCTGAAATTCTAGAAGGAAAACTACACTATCCCTACTACAACTGATGGGACTGTAACTTCCAGAAAGATAAAAATTCAGATCTAGGTAGTATGGGAACTCTAATGATGCAGAAACTGTAGATCTAGTTTCTATGATGGATACCCAAGATAACCCAGAAAGGATTTTCTAGATTTATGAATCTAAGAAAATCACCCTCTTAGGGCTTCACATATACACTGTTGGGTATATAGATATGCTGCATAATCTGATGATATGATGGATGCAATGATGTACAATCAGATGTATGCAAGAAGGTATGATCCCTTCACTAGGTGCTTGGGTTAAATGCTCAAGATATAGCTCCTCCAATCACCTCCACTGAAAATAGCTATTGGATGAACAATAGCTTTAGAAAACTGCGCTGTAAGAGAGGGAGGCTCAATAGCCTGCTGCTAGATGTTTCAAATAAGCTTCTGAATGATGGGAACAATGAATACTTAATCCCTCATAGGATTTCCATATGAAATACTAGAAACTTCCTTCCTCCAATAGATCCACAAGACTGGACTGCGTAATCCTTGAAGGGACTACTACTGCATGGAGGTAAAACCCAATGGCCTGAATGCTGGATATAGACTTGTTGCTCCTGGAAGACTAAATCTGAAGAACAAAGTGGTAGATTGAATCCTCCACCAGTTTCCTAGTTGAAAGCTAGAAACAACCTCTTGAAGATGGCACCAATGCCTGATAATGAATAAATCTCAGTAGACAACCTTCCCAGAGTAGGCACACAAGTCCCCTATGGGTAAGGGTGGGATTCTCGCTCGGGAAAACCCTCTCCTAAACATCACTACAAGCTTAGCTAAACATCATAAGAGTGCATAGAGATGTCACTTAACAACTCAAGATCTAAACATATCAAAGAATAATCCAAGTATCCAAATATTCCTTCTATTGTGCCTTCACCTTCATAATATAGATCATGAGCCTCCCATAGAATAGGCCCACTCCATGGTTGCACTGTACATGTGGTCATAATTCTCCATGGTTGGCTGCGCTATTTCTCTATGTCCTCCATCATGTTCACATGGGGTGATCACCCTCTCCAGCATGTGTGCATTTAATGCATCAATTCCTCCACTAACTTATCATAAATGATTTATGATATTCTTTTAATGCAATATGATATCAGTTGACCTCTTTAAATATCCTCATGATTTTACATTTAAGATCCATAATATTATTTGACTGTTTCATCCTCCATGATCTATCTCATAAATGAGACATGATCTCCACTACTTTATCATTAATGGAGTTGCTCCACTACTCCACGATTTAGATCTAGATCTAGAATATCCACATACACACATCAAAAGTGGATTTTATTCATGTTTGAGGATTATGGGTCCCTCCGCCCTTTTATTTACTGAATTAATTAAGTTTATTGAGAACTATAGTATTCCAAATATCATGCAAAAATTTAGGAATATTACACATTTACAGTCAGCTTGTAGGTTCACTTATGTATTTGGTGAACACAAAACTAGACATGTGTTATGTGGCTAACCATATTAATCAAGAAATGGTTAATCTAACCAAGCTCTATTGGAAGGCGACCAAACATGTGTTGAGATACCTCAGAGGCACCACTCAGTTTGTTCTTTAGTATAATCAAATAGAGGGAGTGAAGTTTCAAGGCTTGACATATCAGATTAGGAAGGGATTCCATCCAACAGGAAGAGCACATTAGGCAGAATCTTCAGTATTGGGTCAACAAAAGTTTCTTGGTACATCAAGAAGCATAGATCAGTTGCACTCAGTTCATTAGAAGCATAGTACATGGATATGAGTGAAGAATCTTGTGAGGCTATCCGGATGAGGAAGATCCTTGTTGGATTGGTTGGTCAACAGATGGATCGTACAATTATTTACTGTGACAACCAGAGTTGCACTAAACTCTTGGTTAATTCAGTTTTTCATGATAGGTCCAAGCATATTGACATCCACAACCATCTTAGATATTGTGTGCAGTGGTGGATCGTGATCCTAGAATACATTCTTACATATGAACATGATGCAAACATATTGATGAAGGAACTATCAAGAGGCAAGTTTGAGTTCCATAGAGGAAGGATAATGGTATCAGATAATCCCTTTCTTGTTAAGAGTGAGCATTGAAAATGGCACCAAGAAAAATTCTATTTTAATTTTCCCTTGAATTAAATTAGAATAAATTTGTAATGCCACATCTCATGAAAATTTTTATGATTTAGCTAACTTAGTTTGACTTAGTTGGTTCAATTTGAGTTGAGGGTCTAACTTGAGTAATGTAGAGTGGTTCCCACTTTTCAGGATCCTTGACTGAGTTTATTTTGAGTTGTAATTAATTAACTTAGTTTATCTAAGTTAAAGTCATTTTAACTAGTTCCAACATTTGGAGGAATTAGTGAGAGGTCAAAGTGTGGAACTTGAACTTGAACCACATGTAGTGATCAATTAGATAACTAATAAATCATCCATTAATAACACATGCATGTCAGATTAGAGAAATACCCAGTTGAGTTTGGATTTCAAGGGAAGTATACTATTAGTTGTATAATCATCCAAATTTTACATGTGGTGAATGCAGTCATAGGAATGCATTAGATGAATTACATATTTGTGGTTGGAAATTTACCTAATTAATAGGGTATAATTACCCATGGAAACAACACAAGGAAATAAGAATCTTGACATGTACAAAATTGGTTAAGTATTAGCCTAGGCTTGTCTAGGAAGAAATGAGACAAATAGAGATAGTGCAGAGGTTTCTCTGGTTTGAGAAAAGAATTGTAATATTCTCATATTTTCTGACCTATGCAATATACATATAGCAAGGTTTTTAGCTGAGGATTTCCCCAAGAAATCATTGTGTAATGTGTTTTTGAAATTCTTTCTCTTGAACCCATTGAGATTTTACGATCGTAATTGGTTTCTACAATTGGTAGAGTAGATTCAAGTGTATTTTTTTAGCATATTACAATTAGAAATTTTAATCTACGTGGATTTTGTACATCCATATCCTCGACAGGGTTATCTTTAAACCATGGAAGTTCCAATATCCCATCCATAAGAGATAATTTTTAGAGTAATTTTGAACACTTTTGTTATATACTTTAAGCTCAATTGAAAGCCATTGTCTTGGTTTAATGACTAGATATTAACAATTCCATTCACTAGATCTAACGAGAATGAACAACTTGGCTCGTGATGAGACCTATTGTCTTTTACTCATATGGCTAGAAGCCATTACCCTAACTTGGTGACCAGATGCAATAATGTCCGTACTATTAGAACCTATGATCATGGTATGTTGGCTCATGATGAGACCTCCTATCTTTCAATTTAATTTATATTTTTGAATTACACTCTGAAAAATTTCAAACTATTGGATGGGGAGGTAGATCCACTCCTTAAGAGATGGGATGGTGGAAAAATTTATGTATTTCTATCTCATACTTGACTAAATTTGTATCTCAAAGGATGGTAGATTTAATACCACTGTTAATAATTTTTTTTTGTACTTATAAAATTGATGTTGAAGGTATTCCAAAAAATAATGAAAAAAAAAACCAAAATAACCAAGGACTCTATCGTATTGGAAATCTTAACAAAAGTATAGAAACATGATTACTGATGGTTCATTTTGTGGATAAATTTTCATGAAGTGAAAGAGAACAAAATTGGTCCAGTTACAAAACCAAGAGAATAATATTCAACTACTAATCTATACACATTGGATACACGTTGGATATACATATGATTATTTACATTTTTATGAGATTCATGAAGACATCTTCATGGAAAATATATTTTTTAAATTAGCCCATTTACAAGAAGGGAATCTCTCCTTCCCAGTAAATCTTGTAACATGAAGGTTAATGGGCCAATTTTTTTAGTGATATGAAATGGGCCAAGCCATAAATTTTGGAATTTAGTATGATTTCCTTTCTATTCATGGACCTTATCTCATTTCAATACTAAAAATCCAACTTGAAAGGTTTTATTACCAACTGAACTATTATAAAACCAAGCTTTGACAATTTTTTGATGTTTGGCATAATTCTGATTTTTTTTCTCCCTCCCTTATTCTAACTTTAGTATTAGAGATAACCTTAGTTGTAATGATGAACAAGGTTTTTCTTCAATTTCTTGTACTAAATATAAAGAAGACAGTTCTATGAGATAGGGGAGAATTTCTTCCTTCCGATAAACTAATATATAGGGGGAAGCTCCTAATTATTCCTTGTAAGTAATTCTATCAGCCCAAATAACATAAACCAAAGCTTTGTGCCGGGTTGTTTGATTATCATCTACGGTGCATTTAATGATTCTTAAGATTTTTTTATTTTTTGACTCTACTAACCCATTTCCCTAGGATAGTAGTTGTCATAATACTTAATATTTAAACCTCTTTTTAATGAATATTTAGTAAGCATATTACCAGAGAAAAAAGGTTCATTGTCAAAAAATAATGTGTTCGGGAGACAAAGTCGGGTAATGATATGATGTTCAATAAATGTAATTACTTGATAAAATTGACAACTTTTAATGGTATGGCCTCCACCTATTTTGTGAAATAATTGGTCACAATAAGTATATACCTATGTTGCTTTGAAGAGTGAGGAACAATATCACCTACAACATCCAGTCCCCATTGCTCAAATGGATGGTCACGCTGACTCGTTGTAATGGTAAGGAAACTTTCCTCTCTTTGAATAAATTTTTTTGACCAATTTTGAACCGTATGACATAGGCATGTGAATCATTAAACAACATAGGCCAATAATATCCAACATAAAGGATCTTATGTGTAGTTGTATATCCTCCAAAGTGTCCTCCAGCTGGACCGTCATGCATTTCTTGCAAAACTTTATTAACTTCCGTATTTTCAATGCATCTAAGCAGAAGATATTCATAATTTCTTCCAAATAACACATTATTCACTATTTGGTATTGATTTTCCTTTAATATTAAAGCTCTTTTCTTCTTCATATCTAAGTAAAGAGGTGTACGTCCACGAGTTAAATAGAAAATAAGATCAACATATTGTGATTCAAACTTAATAAAACATACCTCTTGTACCTCATTGAGTTCACCTGTAAGGTTCTCAATTGAAGAATCATTAGAACTTGTAGCTAATTTGCACATACATTGACCACGAACATTCTTGGCCATTTTAATCTCCAAGTCATGCTCCTGTAATGATGTGACCAAATTTTCTCTATTTTCTCCAAGTTATTTCTATATTAGCAATTATCTAACTGTCAATAAAGGTAATATCACTTTGGTATGTGACTTGAAAAAATGGTCTAAAATGTTTAATAGATTTGAAGACATCGAAGGATTATTTCTCAACTTGTGAATAATTCAATTCAGCACCTTGAAGAGCCGAGCTATCAAATTCAATGGGAACTTCTACACTTTCTTCATTATTTTGTGTTAGGACAACTGCACAAGAATGGTCAAAAGAAAAAGTATATAAAGTTAATTTGTTCAAATATTTAGGTGAAAACAAGGAAGGCGTTTGGACTATTGCTTCCTTTATGGTTTCAAAGGAATTTATTTTTGTTTTTCCCCATTTGTAAATAGCATTTTTCCTAATCATATTTTGCAAAGGCATAACAATTTGGAAAAAATCAGGGACAAAACACTTTACAAAATTAATTTTAATGAGGAATGACTATGTTGTCTCAGAATCAGACCCTGATAGGTTGCTAGTCAAGGAGACCCTGAGTAACTATTTCAAACCAAACTTTTAGTTGAGGCTTAGCCTCCTCAACCTGAGACGGCTCTCTCAATAGGTTAATGATTTGCAAATAAAGATCAGATGGCTAACTCTGTGAATAAACTGAATAAACTGAATAATTGTTTGTACTAATAATCAACAAAAATGTATTGGGTAAATGGAGTCTAATGTGCTTTCAAAAAACATAAAGATTAGTTTCATATGGAAGTCAGGGTATTTCAGGGTTTAGATGCATCAATAGAATAGTAGGACAGAGAATAAACATAGTTCATGAACATATGAAGGAATTTAGAGCACCTTCAGTGAATTTTAAGTAACATACATTCATGACACTACAAGTAATTTAAAGAGAAACATCATGAGACAATCAAACATCCATAACCTTTTCTGCATCCTAAGTGATGAAACAAAACTCTCTGTATTAAGATAAAAATACAGTTCTCTAATATTACAAAAAGTATGCTTGTTTAATGAAAATTCCAACTCTATGCAATTCGATTTATTCCCTCTTATAGAATGGTCATTACATCCTTGGATTCCTTCCAAACATTTGAGAAGAAATTCGAATTTGACACCTATCAACTTCTAAACAAACTTCATTTACAAACTGACAGTTAAACTATCTGTCTTGCAGTCCTAATAAAACTAGGACTAAAACACTATTTATTATCTCTTAACAACCTTTAACAACCTTATCTAATCATTAAAAACTATGCTTGACAGCTATTTATTCTAGAATTTGACCATGATGTTGTTTATCTTCTTGCTGTTAGACCCCATCAACCTGCTTCTTATCCATTCCTGCAAAATAGGAGCATGTTCCCTGTATAATAGCTAAATGACTCATTTTTGTTCATTCGAACCAATTGCTGAAGAACTGGTGCTCAAAACATGTGGCAAATGTCTTATAACCTTACTTTTAATTCTACCTTCTAGTTGTGCAAATCCTGAACCTCCAAAATGGTTCAAAAACTATCAATACTGTTGTGCTATGAAACTGCTGAGTCTGTTGTTTTCGTAGCATAGAATTTTCCTTTTAAAATCATGCTTCAAACCTCCATTTTTATGTGCCAAACCTCCTGGATCTTCATTTATATTCTACATATACCTCCCACCAGCATCAAAGCTCAAAACCAAACCCTTTTCACCTTTGAAAATTGCAAAAATTCTTCAAACTGCATCCGACAGCAGTTTCGTAGCACGCTATGAAACTGCTGTGTGTCACCTTCAACAGTTTCGTAGCATGCTACGAAACTGCCGAGTCTTCACTTTTCACAACTTCCTTCCAAGATTTTAGTTTTAAACCCTTTAATACTATATTTCCAGGTGTATTTTAGATTTCATAACCCATAAATATCAACTTTAAACAGCTCTAAAAATGAGATATTACCATATAACCTTAAAAATTTATTAAAGGATGACACTCACTATTTGCACTTATTTTAGTTGTGGCTGATCTTCAAACTGTGCTAGCTATATTTCCAGGTCTTCTACTCTCCTCTTAAGCCTTTTATTGTTTTCCCTTAGCTTGGTATTGACCATCCTAATGAATTTTGCTTCTTTGATTGCAGGTAGGGTCCATATGAAGAATTGAGCTTGACTATCAATTAATTCAGGGTTTGGATTTTTCTCCATCTCCCACTGTCCTTTCATCCTTTCAAAGTTTTCCCTTTCTTCTGCAAGAACTCTCACCTTTTTCTTCAACTTATCAATCTCATTATTTGCAAATCTGAGTTTGTCTTTGACATCTTCATAGCTGCTCTTTTCCTTCTAAATATTGAAAACCCTGTTTCTGTCTTCTTTAGGCATTGAAAATGATGTATTTGTGGTTTCTTAAAAAACATTAGCACTTTCACCTCCTATTTTATCTCTCTCCATGTCTGACTGTTTCAACTTCTTGGAGTGCCTAGTTGAGGGTTTTCTGGGCTTAAAGATAAACTCTGCCACTTCATCCTGAAAATCTAACATTTTGGATGTCTTCAATTTCTTTGATTTGCTACCACCTGTATCCAGTTTGATGAAGTCTACTTGTACTATGGGAGACTCTTCAATGTCAATAGCTTGAAGTATATCATTAAAATTACCTCTTAACCCCTCTATAACTACAACTTTACCCTTTTCCTTTAACCTTTGACTCCTAGTCAACTTCTTTTGATCTATTTTACTAGTTGACTGTTCTAGAATTGTCTCCTTAACCAGAGTTTTCTTCTTCTATGTGGATTTAGGAGTATCTTGGATATTCAATGTTGTTCTTATCATTGAATCTTTAACTTGTTTCCGAGGCTTGAGCTTGACAAATCTTCTTGAATTTTTTTCTACAGGGGCAGTAATCTTTGATGGTGTTTTTTCTTTAGCTTGAGGACTAACACTTGTTCCTTCAATCCCAATTCTACTAAAAAATAGGAATTCAGCCCAATCTCTGTTTGCTTTCTGCAGCTCATGTAAGATTATTAAATTGACTAAGCCATGGTGAAATAATGAGGTTTCACATGACTCAACTTTCATTTGTACCTTATCAGACATCTTAGACAAACTTCTGAAAAGATAAAAAGGCAAATCTAGAGATATCATCCCTGTGAAATGAAGCAAGAGTTTAAAGTGATAGGTATACACCTTGTGGTATCTCCCTTCGCAGGTGAAGTACCTATAAATATTGTAGAGCAGATTGGAAAATGTATCTTTGACATAACTTCTTGGCACAACTTTGTTCAATTCAACCTGTGTAAACTCTGGTTTTAGAAAGATTTTGCAGGGTACCATGCCAAACTTGAAGTTTTTAAACCACCATTCTTCTCCTCTCATAATTTCTGTAACTGCTGATATCACTTTAGGGGAAATTGGTAAATTGAGGAATCCAATCTTTGAGTTTGATCCTATGAAGTTTATGGAAAATTCTTTGGTGACTTGAGTGTGCCCTCCTTGAAGTTTTTCACAAAAACTCTAGCAACCTAATTTGTTAAAGTCTTATTCAACAGACTTGTATTTTGTAAGGGCTTCTTAGGCAATGACTAGACCTATGAATCCTTATTTCTTCAACCATTTTCTTCTTGAAAAACTTGTATCTTCAGAAATATGTGATAATCCCTCTGAAAACCCCATGTCTTTATAAAATTATCAAATTAGCAATCAAAGCTTCCTGTTGAATGAACTGGCTTGCTTGGTAAATGAGTTCAGCCTCACTTGATAGCAATTCTGCCTCGCTTGATAACAATTCTACTTCCACTAGCAATGAATTTCAAACTCACTTGATAGAAAGTTTTCGAAATACTGATATAACCTGAATTTGAATGAGCAGCCTTGCTTGAATTTGTTTTAGTTCTACCTTGCTTGAAATATAGTTTGACAGCCTCGCTTGAAAAATTTACATGCTCCCTTGAATACTTTACAACCTCGCTTGAATTTGTTTCAGTAAACTGAGGTCTTTCACCACTAATTTCTTCTTCAAAACATAAGCATGCATGCACTATTGTCTTGCATGAGACAAATGAAGTTGAAAACGGCCAACTGTTTTCAAATTTGAAAGGACCAATGACAACTGACCCCTAATCGATGACAAATGACCCCTAATAATTATAATGAATGGTTGCATGTGTGAAGGAGAACTCATGGATGACACCTAATGATGAGGAATTTAAATATATTTGACATATGTGACAAATCAAATGCAAAACTGAGAATCCCCGATTTCGTAGCGCATGATTTGCAAATTCGGGTTTTTGCGCTACGAAATCACCAGCATTGTCGTAGCGCAAAATCAAGTTTTTACACTGAGCGTGCTACGAAAACATGGTTTCGTGTCTTATTCATCAAAGTTTTGAAAAAAAACTTTAAAAATGGGTTTCAAAATATGGCATAAGATCTTTGAAGAATGAAACAAGGTTAATGAACATTGTTTGGTGATGGAATGAGAATTTTAACCCATGATCTAGACCTTTAAAAATATAAAAATGACTTTAACCCTATCTAGCATTATGACTTAGGAACAAGTGTAACTGACCAAGTTTTAGAAAATTTTTATAGTGATAACAGTAGCTCCACTTGGGATAGTGTGTCCCTGTGGTACACTAAGAACCCCCAGCACCAATGCCATCCATTTTGATAAAAAACATAAATTTTTGTTGACAAGCATCTTCTTTGAACTATTGGGCCTTCACCTCGGGCATAAGATCTCTGTTTCATCTTGTCATTTATTAGAAAAAACTTGACAAAGATGAATATATGCAATGTCATGAATGAGTGATGTTACTTCAGCAAACATAAAGCTTTAGGAACCTACCATTAACAGGCCCTCCAGCATATGATTCTCCATAAATTTCCTACAATACGTAAGTGTTGTTCCCATGAAAACCAGCAATCTGAAAAGGAACCTTCCATAAATTCTCAAACTTACCATGCTTGCCCTTTTCCTCAATTTTGGCCTCCCATTTCAGCACTTTTTTATGAATCTAAAAACTTTCCTCTTTGATATTTCTATCAAATGTATTCTTAATTCTGTTTTGAATATGCTGATGGATGTCATAGACTTCATTTCTTTTTTCTTGTAAGGCTATCATCTGGTTAATCCTTCTTTGGATGGAATTTGGTTCTTCTTCAAGTCCTTGAATTAACTTCATAACTGACACCCCAAGTGATGTTGGAAAAATAGCTTTAGCCCCATAGACTAATTCGTATGGCGAAGTTCGAATTGATCTCTTTGTACAAATCCTATCAGCCCATAAGGCATACTTCAAATTTAAATGCAAAGCTTTCTTGTTCTCTTGTAGTACCTTTTTGATGATTCTTACAATGCTTCTATTTGATGATTCAGTAAGGCCATTACCTTGCAGATAGTATGATATAGAGTGTCCAAGAGTGATGTGATATTGATGGTATAAATTTATCATCTTCTTGGACTTAAAAGCTTGAGCATTATCTGTTATAATCTTCATGGGATAGCCAAATATTGACAATATATTATTCTCTAAGAAAGAAATAATAACAGAGTCATTAGCTTTCCTGGTTGGTATTGGTTCTATCCATTTGGTGAAGTAGTCTGTTGTTGTAAGAATCTAGCAATGCTGCCTTGATGAAGATGGATGTATCTTTCCAATAAAGTCTAACCCCCATTGCTGAAATGGAACTTCAACATAAATAGGAACCAAAGGTAGAGGTACAAGCTTTCTTCTACCATAAAAAATTTGACACTCATGTCATGCAGCGATCTTTTTGTGAATGTCTTTAAGCATTGTTGGCCAAAAGTGTCCATCTCTTAGGATCTTGTTTGTTGTAGCTTTCCAATAATGGTGTCCTCCGAAATCACCTTTATGGAACTCATCAGTTATCTTTTCAGCCTCTTCTTCAAGCAAACAATTCAGCAAAATTCCTCCTGCATATTTCCAAAACAAATTTCTGTCATAAACAAAATATCGCAATGATTTTAGCTTAACAAACGTTTCTTTGGACTTTGTTAGACCAGCGAGAGCTTTATTATGCTGTAGGAAAAAAACCACATCCTTATACCACTCTGAAGTAAGAAATTTCTCATCAATTTGAGCCAACTCTTCTTCATTTTCTGATATTTCTACATTCAGATTTATGTCAAGACAATCCAGATTTCACTGAGTCATTAGTTTCACCAAGCCTTGTCCCTTCACCAACTTGGTTGGATAAATGTCTATATCATATTCCAGCAATTTGGCGATCCATTTTCCCCTCTTGCCATCCGAATCTACCTGAGTTAGAATGTCTTTTATCACAACACTTGGAACATATGCTATGAAGTGCGAATGCAAAATATAAATTCTGAAATCTTTTATAGCTTTCACCAAAGCATAGGCCTGCTTCTCTAGAATATTATACTTCAGCTCAACATTTTCTACTGTCTTACTAAAGAAGGAAATAGGCTGTTCAATACGTTGCTTTCCTTTTTGTAGCAAAACTCCAGCAATTGTGTTTTCGGAAGAAAATGTAAAAACTAGAAATTCTTTGGAAAAATCTGGACTGATGAGTACCGGTGCTTATGTGAGTGCCTTCTTGATTTCTTCAAAATATTTCTTTGCTTCAGATATCCATTTAATGTCAACTCCTTTCTTTAACATCCTTGTTATATCTTTGACAATCTCAACAAATTTAGGAATGAAATGCCTAACAAAATTCACTTTCCCAAGAAAATATTTAATCTCTTTCCTACTTCTTGGAAAATCTACCTTTTGAATTGCATTGACTCTATTAGGATCAATCCTAATTCCTTCTTTAGAAATGATATGACCAAGTAATTTGTATGATGTCAAAGCAAAAATTCTTTTAGTAGGATTAAGAGAGATACCAAACCTTCTACATTTCAGCAGAATTTTTTCTAGATGTTTCAAATGATCATATTCTTTCTTTGAGTAGACTGTGATATCATCAAGATAAACAACCACTGATTTATCCTTTACCTCAGAAAAAGAAATGTCCATTGCTCTTTGGAAAGTGGATCCCACATTCATAAGACCAAAAGGCATTTTGGCATACATGAATGTACCACATGGTGTTGTGAAGGTTGTTTTTTCCTGATCATCTGGATGCACAAGAATCTTATTATAACCTGAAAAACCATCAAGCATAGACATCCTTTGTGAACCAACAATATTTTTCCGAATTGAATTCATCTTAGGAGGAGGATAGTTATCCTTTACTGAAGCCTTATTCAAATTTCTGAAGTCAATACAAATTCTGATTTCCCCACTCTTCTTCCTTACCAAAACTAAGTTTGCAAGCCAATTTGAAAATCTAATTGGGACAATGATCTTTGCATAAAAAATGTTCTTAATCTCTTTTTCAATCAATGACATGAGAAGATGAATAATTATTCTCAATTTCTACTTGAAAGGCTTCTCATTTTCCTTGATAGGAATAGTATGTTGAATAATGGAAGGATCATATTGCTTTAAATCAAAATAACTCCAAGAAAAAACATCCATAAACCTTCTCATCATCTCAATATATTTGAATTTCACATCAGCTGAAAGAAGCTTTGAAATTTTTATCATTTTAGGCAAAGCTAATGTACTAATATTACAGCTGTCTACTTCCTCTTCATCAACTTGCAATTTTGGTGCTTTAAACACATCATTTTGATCAAAAAGTTTCTCAAGAGGGATAAGACCTTTTGGTATTGAATTATTCTTCAATTGCAAAACTTTAGAATTTTCTTTAGGATCAACAAGAATATTTTTCTGATCTACATATGTATTTTCAAATTCTTCTTTAAGCTCAATAAATTTCTTTACTCGTTGATCATCTTCGAAAACTTGCCAATTTATGATGTTATCCGATATAGCTGGCCTATGAAAAACTTCAATCTCATATTTTTCATTTGAATGCATAGGAACAATGAAAATACTTTCGGAAACAGCAAGGGAATCAACAATAGAATTCTGATCTCTATTTTTGACTATGAAGGAATAAGACTGAAATTTTTCCAACAATTCTAAAACTAAATTTATGTAAGCCCTCATTCTTACATCCTTCATTTGATAGACACCTTCAAATTGTCTAATAACCAATTTAGAATCTCCAAAAACATAAATATTTCGAGCCTTCATCTTTTTCAAAATATCTAGACCCAAAATCAAAGATTCATATTCAACCATGTTGTTTGTGCAATCAAAATTCAGTTTGTAAGAGTAAAAATTACTCTCATCATTTGGATTTTTAATCCAAATCCCTACTCCTGCCCATTCTTTTCCTGTTGATCCATCAAAGTACAACGACCACCATTCCTCCATTTCTTCATCATTAACTTGTCAATTTTCTGCATGTTGATTTTCTGCTCTTATTTCTTCCTCAACACTATCAACTGATTCATTGAAAAGAATGGCTGATCCAAGTTCAGTATCGAAGGCATAAATAGGAAAATTATGAGGTTTATGTTTACTTCTTACCATGTAGGCCATTCTAGACTCCCGATACAACCTCCTTTGCTTACCAAAAATAAGAATAGTGGCATAAGAAAGATCCATCAACATTGTGCCTTGTTCTTTGTTGCCCAAGATCTTGACAATAGCATGCCAAATTTTGGTAGAATATCAGCTACAAAAATGTCCATAACAACTGTCTTTGCTGGAATTTGCGTGAGGCCAACAACAAAATCCTTGATTAGACCAATACATTGAACCCTCTTAGAATTGAAAGAAAATAAATCCTTATACATTCTTGTGATTTTCAATCCCATTCTCTCCATGATAACTTTGGGCATGAGGTTATGAGAAGCTCCTAAATATAACATAGCATTATGCAAAGTCATATCATGAAACTAATGCTTACATAGAAAGGAGGAAACTCTTCATTTTGATCATCTTATAACCTTGGACCCAAATATATAGTAGGACTATCTTCTTGGACATTCAAGATATCAGCAGCCCCTGCTTGTGAATTCAACATCTTAACTATCTTTCTTCTATATTCATTCACTTTGAGAATCTCACTGAAAGGGACTGATATTTTAATCTTCGAAATTTCATTCTCAAGGTTGAAAACAAAAACGAACTTTTCAACATCTTTGACAAGAGGAGGAAGTTGAGTGTCTTTCTTACCAAGTGGAATATCCTTTTTATCTTCAGCCATCATTGGGGTATCATTCTTAGCTTCAGCAGCCTTTGGAGCATCTTTCTTGGGCTGCGCTTTTCTTGCAATTATAGGCACATTTCTATTTCTGAGATTATATTGCTTTTGCATCTCGAAAATAGCATGTTGATACCCTTTAAGATAATTTTATGGTTCTTCTCCTTGATTAGATAAATCAGACTTGTCATGCTCTTATTTAGTCAAAAAAATTCCTAACATTTCTTCGTCAAGAAAATGGATGGATTCTTCAGGAATCTAGGCTCATCTTCTTCATCTACCAAATTTTGTTGAAAGGGAGGTCTCACTAGAGGGTCAGCTTGCTGGTTTCTATTCTCTCTTGGCCTTTGCTGGTTTTGAGGTCTCCTCAATTGTGGATTTCTGAATTGAGGTTCATGTTGCACAGGAGGAGCTGAAGTGTTTCCAACAACTAACCTATCCATCAACTTATCCATGGTTTTCATCATTGATTCAAATTTGTCTTCAGAAGTTGAGGTGGATGGTTTCTCTTCTTCTTTCAATTTAGTTTTTCCCATTTTTGACTTTTTAGCAGCTATCATGTTTACCTCAACCTTAACTACATCACTTTGATTTTTAGCAAGTGTAGGTGATTCTCTTTCCCTCAACAAGATAGAAAAGTCATAGTCAAATGCTTCAGCATATCTCATTTGTGCCAAGGCTTCTGGAGGTTTCAAATGGGCTAGAATTGAGTCAAAAAATTTATTGAATATTTTTGAAAAGTTTTGGACAGATTCATCAACTGCCCTTCTAAGGCTATTGTATTCAGTGAGTGCTTGGACTGTATTGGTTCTATTACCCCATTTTATTAAGAATTTATCTTCAAAATTATTCCAAGTTCTAATGTTGCCAGTGCAAGAGCCTTAAACCATTTTCTAACTTCACCAATAAAACTCTGTGAAAATAAACTTAGATTCACATCCTCATCATCAAATTCTTCCCTGTCTATAAAATCATTGAATCTATCTACAAATTCCTCTGCTTAAATTTCCTCATCACTACCACAAGTCGAAGTCCTAGCAACATATTTACTAGGAAGGTCATGCAAAACAATAGGAAGTAAAAGTGGTGCATACCTAGCAGGAGCAGCCATGACTGGAGGATGAAAAATGGGTGTAGGAGGAGTAGAAGAAGATGAGGAGCTAATATGAGGAGGAATGTTTGGTTTTTGTAAGCCACTGACAATAGAACTCCAATTTGGAAGGGGTAAACTAGCTTTGGATTTCAGCAAGACTTCAAAAGGATCATTTTCTTTGAGTTTATTTAAAGACTCCTTTTCTAGCAGTAATTCAGCGGTAACAACTTCCCAAAAATCTTCCTTGTCTTCTTGTGTCACTAAGGCTAAAGTGTCAATTCCTCTTTTTTGCGAGTCTAAGATAACATCAATGAGTTCCTTTTCACTTTCTAATCTAAACAACACTTCATGAATCTTGTCATCAACTTTGTTATCTTCAGGACTTCTTAATATTTCATAGGACAAAGATTTCGAATGAGATGGAGTACCTGATATTTCTGAAATTCATTGAATTTTTGAAATTTTGTTTAGATTGTCCACAGTGGTAGGTGGATTGGGATCAGGATTGCTCCGTGTGTATCTCCTTCTCGAAGCCACCTTTAAAATTTGAAAAATGTATGGAGTCACCAAGGTAGATTTCAGCCTCGAAAAACTTTCTGAGCTCCTACTACCTTCAAAAGTTTAGCTTCTTGATTTCGAGAAAGAATAATCTTCAGACTCCCGGAAGACGCACCAAAATTTTATCTCAAAATCAGACCCTGATAGGCTGCTAGTCAAGGAGACCCTGAGTAACTAATGGTTTGCAAATAAAGAATAGATGGCTAACTCTGTGAATAAACTGAATAAAGTGAATAATTGTTTGTACTAATAATCAACAAACATCTATTCGGTAAAAGGAGTCAAATGTGCTTTCACAAAACATAAAGATCAGTTTCATATGGAAGTCAGGGAATTTCAGGGTTTAGATGCATCAATAGAATAGTAGGATAGAGAATAAACATAGTTCATGAACATACGAAGGAGGTTAGAGCACCTTCAGTGAATTTTAAGTAATATAAATTCATGCCACTGCAAGTAATTTAAAGAGAAATATCATGAGACAATCAAACATCCATAACCCTTTCTGAATCCTGAGTGATGAAAAAAAAATCTCTGTATTAAGATACAAACATAGTTCTTTGATATCAAAAAAAGTATACTTGTTCAATGAAAATTCCAACCCTATGCAATTCGATTTCTTCCCTCTTATAGAGTGGTCATTAAATCCTTGGATTCCTTCCAAAAATTTGAGAAGAAATTCGAATTTGACACCTATCAACTTCTAAAAAAACTTCATTTATAAACTAACAGTTAAACTGTCTGTCTTGCAATCCTAATACAACTAGGAATAAAACACTATTTATTATCTCTTAACAACCTTAAAAAACCTTATCTAATCATTAAAAACTATGCTTGACAGCTATTTCTTCTAGACTTCGACCATGATGTTGTTTATATTCTTGCTATTAGACCCCATCAACCTGCTTCTTATCCATTCTTGCAAAATAGGAGCATGTTCCCTGTATAATAGCTGAATGCCTCATTTCTGTTCATTCGAACCAACTGCTAAAGAACTGGTGCTAAGAACATGTGGCAAATGTCTTATAACCTTCCTTTGAATTTGACCTTCCTGCTGTGCAAATCCTGAATCTCCAAAATGGTGCAAAAACTGTTAATACTGTTGCGCTAGGAAACTGCTGAGTCTGCTGTTTTCGTAGCATAGACTTTTCCTTTTAAAATCATGCTTCAAACCTCCATTTTTATGTGCCAAAACTCCTAGATCTTCATTGATATTCTACATATACCTTCCACCAGCATAAAAGCTCAAAACCAAACCCTTTTCACCTTTGAAAATTGCAAAAATTCTTCAAACTGCATCCTATAGCAGTTTCGTAGCGCGCTACGAAACTGATGTGGGTCACCTTCAGCAGTTTTGTAGCGCGCTACGAAACTGCTGAGTCTTCACTTTTCATAGCTTTCCAAGATTTTAGTTTTCAACCCTTTAATACTATATTTCCAGGTGTATATTAGCTTTCATAACCCATAAACATCAACGTTAAACAACTCCAAAAATGAGATATTACCACATAACCTCAAAAATTTGTTAAAGGATGACAGTTACTGTTTGCACTTATTTTAGTTGTGGCTGATCTTCAAACTGTGCTAGCTATATTTCCAAGTCTTCTGCTCTCCTATTAAGCCTTCTATTGTTTTCCCTTAGCTTGGTATTGACCATCCTAATGAATTTTGCTTCTTTGATTGCAGGTAGGGTCCATATGAAGAATTGAGCTTGACTGTTAATTAATTCAGGGTTTGTATTTTTCTCCATCTCCCATAGTCCTTTCATCCTTTCAAAGTTTGCCCTTTCTTCTGCTTGCACTCTCACCTTTTTCTTCAACTTATCAATCTCATTATTTGCAAATTTTCATTTGTCATTGACATCTTCATAGATGCTCTTTTCCTTCTGAATATTGAAAACCTTGTTTCTATCTTCTTCAGGCATTGAAAATGATGTATTTGTGGTTTCTTCAAAAACATTAGCACTTTCACCTCCTATTTGATCTATCTCCATGTATGATTGTTTCAACTTCTTGGATTGCCTAGTTGAGGGTTTTCTGGGCTTAAAGATAAACTTTTCCACATCATCCTGAAAATCTAACATTTTGGATGCCTTCAATTTCTTTGATTTGCTGCCACCTGTATCCAGTTTGATGAAGTCTGCTTGTACTAGTGGAGACTCTTCAATGTCAATAGCTTGAATTATATCATTCAAATTACCTCTTAACCCATATTTAACTACAACCTTACCCTTTTCCTTTAACCTTAGACTCCTAGTCAACTTCTTTTGATCTATTTTACTAGCCGACTCTTCTAGAATTGCCTCCTTAACCAGAGTTTTATTCTTTTGTGTGGATTTAGGAGTATCTTGGATATTCAATGTTGTTCTTATCATTAATTCTTTAACTTGTTTCCGAGGCTTGAGCTTAACAAATATTCTTGACTTTGTTTCTACAGGGGCAGTAATCTTTGATGGAGTTTTTTCTTTAGCTCGAGGACTAACACCTATTCCTTCAATCCCAATTCTACCCAAAAAGAGGAATTCAACCCAATCTTTGTTTGCTTTCTGTAGCTCATGTATGACTATTAACTTGACTAAGCCATGGTGAAATAATGAGGTTTCACATGACTCAAATTTCATTTGTACCTTATCAGACATATTAGACAAACTTTTGAAAAGTTAAAAAGGTAAATATAGAGATATCATCCCCGTGAAATGAAGCAAGATTTTAAAGTGATAGGTATACACCTTGTGGTATCTCCCTTCGCAGGTGAAGCACCTCTAAATATTGTAGAGCAAATTGGGAAATGTATCTTTGACATAACTTCTTGGCACAAAGTTTTTCAAGTCAACCTCTGTAAACTCTGGTTTTAGAAAGATTTTTCAGGGTACCATGTCAAAATTGAAGTTTTTAAACCACCTATCTTCTCCTCTCGGAATTTATGTAACTGCTGATATCACTTCAGGGGAAATTGGTAAATTGAGGAATCCAATCTTTGAGTTTGATCCTATGAAGTTTATGGCAAATTCTTTGGTGACTTGAGTGTGCCCTCCTTGAAGTTTTTCACAAAACCTCCAACAACCTACTTTCTTAAAGGCTTCTTCAACATACTTGTCTTTTGTAAGGGCTTCTAAACCTTCAGGTTCTATTCTTAAGCAATGACCAGACCTATGAATCCTTCTTTCTTCAGCCATTTTCTTCTTGGAAACCTTGTATCTTCAGAAATCTATGATAATCCCTTTGAAAACCCTGTGTCTTTAGAAAATTAGCAAATTAGCAATCAGAGCTTCCTGTTGAATGAAATAGCTTGCTTGGTAAATGAGTTCAGCCTTGCTTGATAACAATTCTGCCTCACTTGATAATAATTCTGCTTCGACTAGCAATGAATTTCAAACTCACTTGATAGCAAGTTTTGAAAATACTGATATAACCTGAATTTGAATGAGTATCCTCGGTTGAATTTGTTTCAGTTCTGCCTTGCTTGAAATATAGTTTGATAGCCTCGCTTGAAAACTTTATTGCCTCGCTTGAATACTTTACAACCTTGCTTGAATTTGTTTCAGTAAACTCTGGTCTTTCACCACTAATTTCTTCTTCAAAACATAACCATGCATGCACTATTGTCTTGCATGAGACAAATGAAGTCGAAAATGACCAACTATTTTCAAATTTGACAGGACCAATGACAACTGACCCCTAATCGATGAAAAATGACCCCTAATAATTATATTGAATGGTTGCATGTGTGAAGGAGAACTCATGGATGACACCTAATGATGAGGAATTTAACTGCATTTGACAGATGTGACAGCTCAAATGCAAAACTGAGAATCCCCGATTTCGTAGCGCATGTTTTTAAAATTCAGGTTTTTGTGCTACGAAATCACCAAGGTTTTTGTAGTGCAAAATCAAATTTTTACACTGAGTGTGCTACGAAAACATGGTTTCGTGGCTTATTCATCAAATTTCCAAAAAAAACTTTTAAGATCTTTGAAGAATGGCATGCGATCTTTGAAGAATGGGTTTCAAAACATGGCATAAGATCTTTGAAGAATGAAACAAGGTTAATGAACATTGTTTGGTGATGGAATGAGAATTTTAACCCATGATCTAGACCTTTAAAAATATAAAAATGACTCTAACCCTATCTAGAATTATGAATTAGGAACAAGTGTAACTGACCAAGTTTCAGAAATTTTTTATAGTGATAACAGACTACATGGATTTTTTATTATGGCGTGGTGAAATTTTAGAAATGGCTTTGATCCTATTAGGATGAATGGTAATACCTTCCTTAGAAACAAGAAATCCCAATATTATCCCCCCGTTAAGGAAAAATATAGATTTTTTTTGGGTTGAAAGAGATACCATATTTTCTCAATCTATAAAAAGTCTTCTTAAGATCATGCAAGTGACTACTTCGATTCTTAGAATAAATAGTTATATCATAGAAGTAGATTACTTTAGATTTGTTGTTAAGATATTTGAATTCTAAGTCCATGGCTCTATGGAAGGTAGCTCCTGCATTGATTAGACCAAAATGCATATTTTGATAAGCATAAGTACCCCATTTGGTTCTAAATGTTGTTTTCAATCTATCATCTGGATGCACCAAGATTTGACTATAACCTGAAAAAAATCTAAAAAAGGCAATAACTCTGATCTTACTACTGATTGCATAATTTGTTCCATAGGAGGTAGAGGTAAATTATCTTTATTATAGGCTTTATTAAGGTTTCTAAAATCTATGAAAATCCTAATATCGCCATTTTTCTTTCTTACTAGCACTAGATTAGAAAGCCATTTTGAGTGTCTGATGGGGAAGATGATATTGGATTTAAGTAAATTCTTTAATTTAGTTTTGATAGAAGGCTCAAGATTTGGATGACTCTGTTTGGTCTCAATCTAGTCTCCTAAATTGAGCTCATTTAATTGTCAACCAGGGTTGGTAAACTGCTGAAGTGAAGTGTACTGTATGTACCTAGGTGTTTGTTTCTTAATGTGTTGTGTGTAGTGTTTTATGATGTTTTTGGTCTTTTGTGATGATTTATGATGTTTTTTGTCTTTTGGTAGTTTTATGTTCACAAAGAAAATGACTAGAAAGCTAATGGAAAGGAGCTAATGATTAAAAACAGAGTGAAGCCTAATTGGTTGATGACAAATGACAAATGCAAGTGCAACACTGAAACATAATCAAATCTAAACTATGACTAAGCAGAAACAAAGCTTGATAATGACTTTTAAACAAATGATTCAAAACATAAATTCAACTTGTCAAATGCTCTCATCAAAGGTGTTTTGAGAGAGAGCCTGGCTAATGGAAAGGAGCTAATGATTAAAAACAGAGTGAAGCCTAATTGGTCGATGACAAATGACAAATGAAAATGCAATACTGAAATAGAATCAAATCTAAACTATGACTAAGCAGAAACAAAGCTTGATAATGACTTTTAAACAAATGATTCAAAACATAAACTCAACTTGTCAAATGCTTTCATCAAAGGTGTTTTGAGAGAGAGCTTGATACATGGTCAATTAAGTATGCAAATCCTCCTATCTAAACAGTTAAACAACTAACTTATAATGATGCAACATTTTGTCCTTGATTAGAGATTTGTTGAAGTATGTTTGGAGTAAAACATTGATACCATCATAAGATCTTCTACTCTAAATCTAGTTCCTAACTCTATTCTGCAACTCATTTTTATAGCACTACACTTCACTCAAAGGTTATAGATTTTTGAAATAGTCTATTGAGGAAATGTTTGTTTGTAAGATGATCAGGAAGTTGCAGAAGTACTTCAGGCCTTAAAATGATATTGTCTTCTGTTCATATGGTTATGAATCAATTATGGATTTTAGAACAAGAAGAGGTTTGTAAATAATGAAGGCTGTTTTGTTAAGTGTAACAACTGAAGTAATCTAATATGCAGTGAATGACAACTGAATATGGAGTGCAAATGCAATGGGTTAAACTGAAAATGAACTTAAAATGTCACTAGCCTAAAACATTGTTAAACTACAATTCATTATCAAACTTTAAAGCAAAACAACTGAACATGAGTTAAGTGCAATTAAACTCCGGAGTATCCTAACTTATGCTATGCAAACAGAAAGACTGAAAGCAATTAAAAACTAAGATATCATGGCTATCTCCCACTCATCATTATGATATGTTGGACAAGCGTTTAAGAGCAAGGACAACTATGGTACTTAGTGCAAACACACAA
>CM076584.1:489946065-490154870 GCA_034641835.2 Pinus albicaulis | reverse complement strand
ATTGACTGTAGAAATTTGCTGAATAATGATTAATTATCCACCGAAACTATCCTGGTCACATACTATTTGAACTTCATACATAACACATAATCTCTTCCACTCAGATCAACTCAGATCATCACACATGCGGAAATAAAATCAAGCGATAACACATCAAATCATCATACACATTAACACAGTATGTATGGGGAAAGTTTATAGCTGAAAACCCCGCAGCTATTGTGTATATTATAATGGAGAAATCAAGTAACTAACTCATTACAATACTCCTCACAAGTACTCAGTACTTTCTCATATAGTTACTCACAATCTAGCTCAGTTTTGAACAAGTTACTGGTTCAAAACTCACCACCAATTGCCTTGCCTCTATTGCATGTTTCAATGCTATGGGATGGCCTCTTTATATAGATAAACCACCAGCCTGAACTGCACAATCCTCATGGGCTTACTCCACCTATCTGTGTGTTGCAAATAGCAACAGTATAGTCAAAACTGATAGCTAACTCCACCCTTTCATCTACCTCTTTCACTGGTCTCCACTGAACTGATCATACACTGTAGTGAACTGATGTGTTCTTGAGTTGAATAATGAATTACTAATTAATGAATTAAATAATATTTAATTCACTCCACTCATAACTAATTTATTAGCTAGTTAAACTAATCTCAATCAGTTCAACTAAAATAAACAGAACACAACTCCACTAGCTGTCTCATTAACTCCTCCAAACTTCTGCCACTGAAGTCCAACTGAAGTCAACCATGCATGATGCCATCAAACCCTTGGGAACCACGTGATTCCTCTGTCAGATGCATGAGCCACTTATGTAGCTCGAACTGAAGTGCTCCAAGAGAATAAACTGAAGTTTATAGTCTAAATATTATTAAGGGTAAATAATATTTGACTTCCCTGTTTTAAGGAGAGGCAGTCTAAAAATAGACTTCGACCTCTTTGACCTCAAAAATAGAGTCTCATCTATTTTTACCAACATGACCAATGCTCCAAGAATCTCAAACTGGAATCCCCGAACCATACTCCATATGTCTAAAAATAGACATAGTCTAAAAATAGATTTTGCGCCAGAATTTGCCTGCGGGCCCACTTAGTGAAGGCGACTTCATTTCACTAAACTCCATCATCTTGCTGCATTTTCAACACTCCCTCTCAGCAAGATATGGATTATCTGCAACCCCTATCCTGCCTCTGTGGAATTCGAACTTGCTCCTGGTGAGCGCCTTCGTCAGGATGTCGGCATCCTGATCCTCCGTGGGAACATATGAAAGCATCATGATTCTCCGCTGAACACAATCTCTGATATGATGGTACTTGATGTCGATGTGTTTGGACCTATCATGAAATACTGGATTAGCCGAGAGTTTAATGCAACTCTGGTTATCACAGTAGATCACTGTAGGCTCCAAATGCAACCTGAACAATCCTGCGAGGATCTTCCTCATCCAAATAGCCTCGCATGCAACTAAGCTAGCTACCATGTACTCGGCCTCTGCTGAACTGAGTGCCACGGATCTCTGCTTCCTGTTGTACCAGGAAACTTCTATTGACCCAATGCTGAAAACTCCTCCAGATGTGCTCTTCCGGTCCGTTGGACTCCCTGCCCAATCTGCATCAGTGAAGCCAGAAAGCTTCGCTCCATCCTCCTGTCTGTACCATAGACCATATCCCGATGTGCCTCTAATATAGTGCAATACATGCTTACCTGCCTTCCAAAAGAGCTTGGTAGGCTTAACCATAGCTTGCGAAAGATGGTTAACTACATAGCATATATCGGGTCATGTATTGACCAGATACATAAGCGACCCCACCAACTGTCGATAGACAGTGGCATCCACTACCTCCGCTGAAGTAGCATCCTCCTTCCTCCAACCACCAGGAAGAGGAGTGTCAACGGGCTTGCAGCCTTGCATGTTGAACCTCTCCAGAATCTCCCGGGCATACTTGCCCTGAGAAACAAACAGTCCTCCGCTGCGCTGCCAAATCTCCAATCCCAGGAAATAATGAAGGATGCCCAAGTCCTTCATCTCGAACTCTCGTGCAAGATACTCCTTGCATGAAAGTATCAACTGCTCATCGCCAGTCAAAATCAGATCATCTACATACAGTACGATGATCAAAAGCTTTCCCTCCACCACAATCTGGTACAGGTTAGGATCCGCCTCACTCTTGGAGAATCCAAGCCCGGTGAAGTATCTGTCTATCCGAGTGTACCAAGCACGAGGTGCTTGTTTCAGCCCGTACAGTGCTCTCTTGAGTCGGCACACATGCGACTCACTACTGAAGATCTCGAAACCTTCAGGCTGCTCTATGTACACCTCCTCCTCAATAACTCCATTGAGGAATGCAGTCTTCACATCCATCTGATGAATGTGCCACCCCATCTGCGTTGAGAGAGCAAGGATCGTCCGTATGGAAGAGTACCTTGCGACAGGTGCAAAAGTCTCCTCATAGTCAATCCCCTCGATCTGTGAGAAGCCACGGGCGACAAATCTCGCCTTGTACTTCTCCACACTCCCGTCAGCCGGCTGCTTCACCTTGTAGATCCATCGCGAACCCACCACTGATTTCCCAACCGGTCTTGGGACAATCTCCCATGCACTGTTCCTGATGATCGAATCATATTCTTCGATCATGGCATCAACCCATGCGGGTTCCTCCACAGCTTCCTCAAAAGAGGATGGCTCCGTCACAACACATTGACTCAAAAGAGCCATGTATCCAGTGTACCGATCCGGTGACTGTCTCTGTCTGCGCTGTGCTGTAGGTGGTCCTACAACCTTCTCTGCATCCCGAGCCAGTCGCTCAGCTTCTGTAGTGCGCATGCGCCCTCTGATGGTTGGCGCTGCCTGGGTGGTTTCTTCCACCTCCTGAACATCCTCTTGTGGCTGATCCACATCCGGAAGCTCCTCCTTAGGAACTAACAGCTCCTCATCTGCATGCAAGTGTAGCTCCCTCTCAAGCGAACACTGCATGGCTTTCTCCTCCTGAAATTTTATATCCCGTCGCACAACAGTCTTTCGACTGTCTGACAAATATACTCGGTAGTTGTGAGGTGTATCGGTGTACCCCACAAATATTCCAACCTCAGCAGTTGGATCCAGCTTCCTTCTCGCATCCTTCGTCACATGCATGTAGACAGGAGAACCAAAAATCCGCAAATGGGAAATATCAGGCCTCTTGCCAGAATAAGCCTCCTCCGGTGTACTCATCCCAAGAACCTTGTGAGGACAACGGTTCTGCACATACACTGCTGTATTGCATGCCTCAGCCCACAAGTGAAGGGGTAGGCCCTGATCATGCAACATCGCCCGTGCAGCACCCACGATCGTTATGTTCTTCCGCTCAGCCACCCCGTTCTGCTGTGGGTTATGTGGTGCGATGAGCTCTCTCCGAATCCCTTCTGCGCTGCAGAACTCCTTGAATTCAGCCGAGATGAATTCACCACCGTTATCACTCCTTAGAGCAATCACCTTCTTCCCCGACTCCTTCTCGACTAGTGCTTTAAACTCACAGAACTTCGCGAATGTATCGCTCTTCTTCGACATGAAGAAGATCCAGCACTTTCGAGAGAAATCATCAACAAAGATCGCATAATACCTGTGCTTTGCTGTCGAAGCAACTGAGAAAGGACCACACACGTCTGTGTGAACTCTCTCAAGGATCGTCGTGGCGCGACTATCCTTCTCGTGAAAGGTGGCTTTCACATACTTCCCTAAAGTACACCCCTTGCACTGATCTGAATGCGCAAGAGTGCCCTTAGGAAGTCCAGTAGAAATCTGCTGCAGAATCTTCAAAGCTCCATGGTGAAGATGGCCCAATCTCCTGTGCCATAGTTCGCCCTCATCATCCCGGCTCACCACTTCTCCCTCCTTGCATGCCATAGCTGCGCAGTCATCTACCTGCAACTGATAAAGGTTCTGAGTTCGAACCCCTATCTTCCGGGTCTCTCCAGTAGTCTTACTGCGCAGGAAGGCTTTTCCTTCGCTGAAGACCACATCATACCCCTTATCCTCCAACATCGCTACTGAAATCAGGTTCTTCTTCAATCCAGTTACATGCATGACATCCTTCAGTACAAAGGGTTTACCAGACTCCCTCTGAAAGGATATGGTACCGATACCAGTCGCACTGTATCTACCATCATCGCCCATCTCGATGTGCACACCCAAATCTTTGTCCTCCAGATCTGAGAACAACTCCCGATCTCCCATCATATGAAATGACGCACCGCTGTCCAAGAACCACACCGATCCCAACACACTTGAAACCAAGCATGCGATCAGTGAAAATTCAAGCTCAAACTGTGAAGCCAAATCTTCTCCATCTGCAGATCTTCCCGCTTGCTTGTTCTTCTTCTTTGGAAAATTGGTAGCATAATGTTCGTGATCATGGCAGTGAAAACACTTCACTTTCGCCATATCCTGCTTCTTTCCCTTTGCACTAGAATGAGAGGTTTTCTTACCCTTCCCTTTCTTTGCTTTGGCCACCAAAGCGCAGTTTTCTTCATCAGCTCCCTTTGATGAAGATCCATCTCGAGTAGTCCTCCTTATCACCTCCTGCATGAGATCCGCCCAAAGGCGCTCCCATCCCGGCAGCTTCTCCCGACCATTGACACTATCTTGATATGAGTGCCAAGCCTTCGGAAGACCAAGGAGAGCCAGGTCGACCATGTCCTCATCTTCGACGGTCACCCCCACACTTCCCAGCTCATCTCTGCATTGAGTGAACTTCGTGAGGTATTTGGCGATACTGTCGCCTTTCTCCATCTTGATGTTCCTGAGCTTATCTTTGAGCGCCAGCTTCCTTTGGTCGCTCTTACTCTAGAATAGATCCGTCAAAGCTTTCCACATTAAAAATGGAGAAGCCTTTCCATGCAGGCTGGATACAATATGATCCTTGACGCCCTCCAACAGGATCCTTCGACATTTCGCCATCTTATTTTGCCATGCATCGACTTCAGCAGGATCAGTGGGCTTTTGGACATCCGTATCTACGAACTCCTTCAGACCATTATCTTCTAATACTGCCTCCATGTGATCCTTCCATGCAACATAATTCGAACTGCCTTCAAGAGCATATTCGAGTCGCAAACTGTTGAAAGACATTTTCAACACTGGCACCAAGAAACAAAACTGTTGCAAAATTTCGAATTCCACCTCAAGGCTCAACCGCTCTAGATCTGTGAGAACAAATTATTTCTAGCACAGAGATTGACTGCAAGGGGCATTTACCAGACCTTTCACTTTCCGAAGAAAGATGAATCCGGAGGCTACCTGGCCCGCATGCAGACTCTATCTACCGAAATAAGTTTGTAGTCACTGTGATGATCAATCTCTGCTTCAATAGCTCCAATACCATGTAGAAATTTGCTGAATAATGATTAATTATCCACCGAGACTATCCTGATCACATACAATTCGAATTTATATGCAACACATAATCTCTTCCACTCAGATCATCAAACATGCGGAATTAAAATCAAGCGATAACACATCAAATAATCATACACATTAACACAGTATGTATGGGGAAAGCTTATAGCTGAAAACCCCACAGCTATTGTGTATATTATAATGGAGAAATCAAGTAACAAACTCAGTACAATACTCCTCACAAGTACTCAGTACTTTCTCATACAGTTACTCACAAACTAGCTTGGTTTTGAACAGGTTACTGGTTCAAAACTCACCGCCAATTGCCTTGCCTCTATTCGTGTTTCAATGCTATGGGATGGCCTCTTTATATAGATAAACCACCAGCCCGAACTGCGCAATCCTCATGGGCTTACTCCACCTATCTGTGTGTTGCAAATAGCAACAGTATAGTCACAACTGATAGCTAGCTCCACCCTTTCATCTACCTCTTTCATTGGTCTCCACTGAACTGATCATGCACTGTAGTGAACTGATGTGTTCTTGAGTTGAATAATGAGTTACTAATTAATGAATTAAATAATATTTAATTCACTCCACTCATAACTAATTTATTAGCTATTTAAACTAATCTCAATCAGTTCAACTAAAATAAACAGAACACAACTCCACTATCTGTCTCATTAACTCCTCCAAACTTCTGCCACTGAAGTCCAACTGAAGTCAACCATGCATAATGCCATCAAACCCTTGGGAACCACGTGATTCCTCTGTCAGATGCATGAGCCACTTCTGTAGCTCGAACTGAAGTGCTCCAAGAGAGTAAACTGTTGTTTATAGTCTAAATATTATTTAGGGTAAATAATATTTGACTTCCCTGTTTTAAGGAGAGGCAGTCTAAAAATAGACTTCGACCTCTTTGACCTCAAAAATAGAGTCTCATCTATTTTTACCAACATGACACATACTTCAAGAATCTCAAACTGGAATCCCCGAACCATGCTCCATATGTCTAAAAATAGACATAGTCTAAAAATAGATTTTGCGCCAGAATTTTCCTGCGGGCCCACTTAGTGAAGGCGACTTCATTTCACTAAGCTCCATCATCTTGCTGCATTTTCAACATTGACGAGCAATGTCTTTAGTGCATCGAAGGACTTTTGGGCTATCTCATCCCAAAGGAATGGGATTCCCTGCTTTAGTTATTGCGTAAATCCTTTGGCCACTTTGGCATAGTTGGGTATAAAACGACTAAGAAGTTAGCTTCCCCCTGTAGACTCTGCAGTTGATGTAAGGAGGAAGGAGAGGGAAGATTAACAATAGCTTGAACTTTGAGTGGATCGAGATGAATCCAATCTTTGGAAATGATAAACCCTAAGAGTCTAGTGGAGTCAACACAGAATACACACTTATGCGGATTTAGCCGAATGTTATAGTGTCGACAATGAAGAAAAATCTGATGGAGATGATCAACATGGTGTTTATGCTTAGCTGAATGAGGCGATAGGTCATCCAGATAAGGCTGGAAAATGCACTTGATATCATGGAAAGCATATGACATTTATCACTGAAATGTAGCCCCAACATTTTTCAGATTGAAAGGGAGCTTTTTATAAGTGAAAGTACCTCAAGGATAGATAAAGGCAGTCTTATGTTGATCGACCAAAAGAATATTAATCTAGTTATACCCAAAAAAACCATCCATAAGGGAAAAAATATCACTCCCACCACAATTATTAATGATTTGATCAATAAAAGGAGTAGGATAATTATTCTTAGGGCAAGCACGGTTAATGTCTCGGTAATCAACATAGATGCTAATTTGTACCATGTTTATTATCTACGAGAATAATATTGGAAACCTATTCTGTGAAGGGAATCAGATAGATAAAACCAGCTTTAAGAAGTTTTTCAACTTCTCCCTTAATAGCAGCAACCTTTCTAGGGTGCACAAGACAAAGACGTTGGCGAATAGGCTTCGCATCAGGATAGGTGGGAGTCTGATGCACCACTATACTTGGATCGATACTAGGCATCTCTTTGTAAGACCATGCAAAAACATCGCGAAACTCACAAAAGAGACTAGTATAGACCTGAAACTCCTCGGGAGAACAAGTCACCCCAATATGGATGTTCTCGATAACCCCCAGTTTAATGGAAATGTCGATAGGCATCATATGTGTAATTTTACTCAAGTTACCATCCGCAAAGACTTTGTGTGTCAGGATAGGTGTTTAAAGTAGGTGTTTGAAGTAGAGGAGAAGGAACCTGAGAAGTGAACCTCTCAAGACACGTAGACATTGCCCCAAGGTCATGCATAAACAAGGAATAATGATGACTATAGTCCCAAGGAGGATCCTCAAGAGACATTGTTTCCATAATGGCCTCATCGGAGGGAAATATCTCTCTCAATGGATCGGGCGATTCTAAATCGTCGAGCCAAGTGGATTGAGAATAAGTATAAAGACACATTCCTAAAGAAGCATGATTAGGAGGTGGAGAATATGAAGCCGAAATAAGTTCACAATAATAAATCTCGATCGGACTTAACGACATCGAATCTCCAAATGAATCAATCTGCTCCAGTGAAGGGATGATCCACGGATTGTCAGACCTGGAGATCATATTAACCTGAATAGTGTTGGGTGGAGGAAGAGGAAAAATACCCATGAGGGAAGCATCTTTGAAGAGACCCGGCCCTACGCTCTCATAAGGCATAGGAATTTGATCCACATACGGAACGTTGTTCTCACAAGAAGAAGTGAAGAAACACAACTGATCGATAGTAACAATCTTTCCTTCGTGTAGAAATTGAAAAACATGAAAGAGAGTGGACGGAACACACAAAATGGCGTGAGTCCAACTACGACAGAGGAGAAGATTGTAATTGAGATTGGCATCAACTACTTCAACCTCGATGTTGACTGTTTTCCCTTCTTGTAGGGTAATCGGTAAACTAGCGAGAACACCAAGAGGTCTAAATTCCCTTGCATCAAATGCTTCTAGAGAATTTGGATATGAATTCAGAGCTGGAGAACCAATAGCTTTCCAACAGGCAGATGAAATGATGCATGTAGATTCATCCTCATCCATGACTGCTTGATGGATATTTAGTCCATTAATCCCAACTTGGATGATGAGCGCAAGCTAGTGAGGGATATGTGGGATGAAATTCTCCAAGCCGAAAGTGATAAGGCTTGAATCAACATGATAAACCCCACCGATGGTAGATAGCAAAGCCTTCCATTGAGACAGACAACTCTGAAGTAGTTCTAATGTAGAAATCATAGATGGTGCCTGAGCCAAATCCTCAACAATACTATAATGTTGAGTAGCACAGGCATTAGGATTGTAAGAAGACTTGTGGAGTACACCTTTGGAAGGTGGCCATACAATGGGCTCAATACTAGGACTTTCAATCTGAAGAGAGCCAAAAGCAGATAGAAGAGGAGGACCATCAATGATTTCTTTCCCCACTACCTGATAAAGTTCGGTATAATGTTTAGACCATGTATATATGGAAACAGATGCAGAATCATTCATCATGAAAGCTTGAGAGCCAAATGGGGTAGAGGACTGAGGTTCCTCTACGAACTAAATTTGATGTGAATGAAACAGTTCTTTGAGAACAACCAGAGTTCCTTGGGTGCCTTTGAGCAATCGACTCACTACAGCCCATCAAGGACAATCCTTGGTGTAGTGATCTTCGTCACAAATCAAGCAAGGATACTCCGGTTTTTGTTGTGAACCATCATCAGCACAAGACTTATGAGAATCCTATTTTTGGGTATCAGCTTTGGCCTTAACTTTACCCTTATTTTTACCCTTGGAATTTTTATCCACTGGATTGGCCTGAATAACATTTACTTCTGCAGTTTTACCAAAATTCAGGGTTGGATGAGAAGTAGTATCATTGGAAGGAGTAGGTTTTTTCTTCCGACGAGTCAGAGGAGAAGACTTCTGAGAAGTCTGAGACAAAAATCGATGATACTGTTGACGGATGGAATCGCCGGTGCTTTGAAAGTCCCAGGTCTAGGAGCACCGGGAAAGAGATCATACAACATGCCTAACTGAGAGTACACAAGATCAAGGTACTGGACACGAGAAATGGCTTGTTCCTCAGTGACGGATGTCACCATCGCAATGTCCTTAGCAATCAGAGCAATGAAGTAGGTAGTAAACCAATTAGTTAGAAGTTGATCATGGATTTCAAACTTGATTAAGTGACGACGATGCCTCCATTCATGTATATGTTTTGAGATATGAGTAGCTCGATCTTGCTTCAAGCATGTGAGGAGGTGTGTCCCGGTTTCATACCGAACTAGAAATTGAAAGTGTGTGAGAAATGCCATGGCTAAAGAGTTTAAATCTCGGAAGATACCATGAGCTAATTTGATGTACCACTTGGCAGTGACACGAGTAAGAGTATGTTGGAAAAGACAGAGTCAGATAGAATCATCAACCAAAGAGTTAGAGGAACACCATAGATGGTATGTCATAACATGCGCTGGGAGTATTCTCCAGACTTGCCCTCAAACTTGGGACAATCACCAGGAATTTTGGTTGGAACTAGAGGCCAATATGGGTTGTGAAGGATTGGATAGTTCGTTAACTTTGACACATCAAGAAATTCCAATGTAGCGAGAAACGAGAATTGAGGATTAAAATGCATTGCAGGTCGTTGATAAAGACTAGTGTTAGCATTCCACCCAAGTTGAGAGAAATTATGCCCCCATATATTTTGTCCAGAAGGATTCTAACCATAGGGGTTATAAGCCTGATAGTTCTTCACATATTGGTTTTGAGGACCAGGATACTGATTCTGAGCATACAACTAGGGTCCTTCCTGAGCAATATATGGATTTTTCTATGGAATGTAAGCATTGACTTAAGGTGGATTATACACCATATAAGATTGATCTTGAAGATAATAAGCGAAACCTTGGGGCGCACTATATAATACCTGAGATTTACCTTGAGGAAGGTAAGTAGTTCCTTGAGCTTGACCAGGTTGTCCCTGCAGGGCAGGTTGAATAGGTTTCCCCTACGGAGCAGGTTGAACAGGTTGAACTGTCTGCTGAGCAGGTTGAGCAGGTTGAATCGGCTACTGAGGTTGGACACGATGTCCTTGCGGGGCAGGTTGGCTTATATACTAAGGGCCACTAGGTTGCCACTGTGGAAGAGGTTGGCCTGATGATTGAGATGGGCCAGGTTGCCCCTAAAAAGCAAGTTGACCCGACGCAGGAATGTAGAGTTTTCCTTATTTTACAAAAGCTTGGCCTTGTTGAATGTAAGGTTGTTGTTGTTGCACAAAATATTGTCCCTATGGTGGATACATTTTCCCCCCAGGAATGTAAGATGCCCAAGGTTGAAATTGCGGTGGACTAGAAGGATAGTAAGGTTGTCCTTGTTGGACCAAAGGTTGACCCTATAAGGGTTGTCCTTGCGGACCGTATGGTTGTCCCTGTGGACCAAAGGGTTGTCCCTGTTGGATCAAAGGTTGTCCCTGTAAGGGTTGTCCTTGAGTCACCAACTTGTTGTGTAGGTAAATCCCCTCTACAGACAGAGGTGATCCCTCTAGCCCTATGGTGGGTCTAGCAGCAAGAGGAAATGCTAATGCATCGATTCCTAGTTAATGAATGAAACTAAGTCGGGATAAATAGTCATACCTTTGATCCAACGTAGTTGTCATAGCTATAGTAGCAGTCTCCTGATCTTCCTCCCGATACATCGCAGTCCTTCAGCAGTGGTACTAAGGTTCCTACACAAGGATCAGAGAATGAAAGTTGCATACGAAACAATATTTTCATTCATAATTATCTAATTGGTCAAGGAGAATTAAACGTATTGTGTAATATAAATCACATCAACACAAGACGGGAACCAAAACATCAATCATGTATTAAGTAAGAGAAATAAATATGTTACAACCAAATGAGCATTGACGTCGCAGCCTCCTTCAGCGATTCCAGTCAAAATCCATCTCAAGCATTCGTCAGGAATTGAGAACGTGGTGAGGGAATTAGCCTAGACTCTCTCTCGACAAGGATCTCTCTCACTTCTCTATCTCACACCAGCTAAATCAGACTATTTCAACTATTCTAAAAAATGTTCAGCTATCCAAACCATTTATCTAGCTGCATCTATGTGAGAGAGATGTATTTATAGAAGGAGAGGAGGAGGTTGGGATCCCTAAAATGGTGGAAGGGAGGCTTTATCCCTTGAGAGGTTTTCCAAAAAGTAGGGAACAAGAAGCCAAAGGAGGTTTCTCAATTCTATTCAATTGAACCAGCCATGCTGACTCACTCACGAAGTGGTTAGCAATGGAAACTTCGCTTCTATATTTAAAACACTTTCCAAAAATAGCTTGGTGCACATATTCCACTGAGACAGAGTACCAATGGGCGCAGGACCCAGTGCTAATTTCCCTTATCGGCTCAAGTCCATAACTTCCTGCTAGTACCATCCCAAAATCATGTGTTTTTTATGGTTTGTTCCAAGAATAGTCAACAAAGGAAATGTTCTTCTCATGGTAAGGGATGTAATGACACTTTTTTCAAGGCATGAAACTACATATAAGTCACAGAAATGGTCCTCCAATGTGCAGGATGGGGATTGTAGGGACGGTGACAAAATGTTGTGTAACAGGTGCCCCCTAAAGCATGAGGTCTAAGAGAGAGGGAGGAGTGAAATGCTTTATGATAACGTGTTCGAACAAAACATCGCTGTCGAAAGACCTGCAAGTACAAAAACAACTGACATCTCTGATACATGAACATGTGGCATGGTGCAGCCATCCATAATAGAGTACATATATAAATTGAGATTTGAGGTATGGTCATAGCCATCAAGTAGTAAGGATCAACAAATTGACTCATGTAAATCCCCAGTTGGTGACGCATTAGGCGGAGATACACTCTACTGCATCAGAGTTGATTCCATTATCCGCCAGTGTTTGAATCTTGAGGAGGCTGAAACGGCCCTAAATGATTGTCATAGTGGTGCTTGTGGTGGTCACATGTCTGAATATGCTACTGCATAGAAAATTCTTCGTGCTGGGTAGTTTTGGCCCACCATCTTTAAAGAGTGCATTGTTTTCGTCTGTAAGTGCCATGATTGCTAGATTTATGAACACAAGATGTGCGGGCCACCTTCCCATCTTCACCCTGTCATTACCGTTAGTCCCTTTGTGAAGTGGGGCATTTATTTTATGATGTGTAACCCTCACAGGGCCAGTAGACATGCTTATATCATCATAGCCATGGACTAATTCACCAAATCGACCGAAGCAATGCCTACACTTACGGCTGACAGTAACACAACAACACTGTTTCTATTCAATCATGTAATTTCTAGGTTTGGTGTCCCTCAAGCCATTGCTACCAATCATGGTTCCCTTTTTCGGCATTACATGGTGGTGGATTTGACTTCCAAGTTCAGTCTGTGTCACGACAGCTCATCGCCGTACTACCCTCAGGCCAATGGCCGGGTTGAAGCTGTGAACAAAGTTCTCGTCACTATGCTTCAACGTACAATTGGGATGCACAAATCAAATTTGCACCTCATGTCGTTCTCATCTCTTTGGGCTTATCGAACCTTAGTAAAGGATGCAACCAAATTCACTCAATTCCAACTTGTCTATGGAACCATTCTGATTGAATGTGAAATACCTTTGCTCAAAGTAGTTGTTGAATTGCTGCCGAATACTTTTCTAGAAGAAAATTGTCTTCTCTATTTAGAGAGGCTTGATGAAACTCGCCGCTTTGCTGCTTTGGTCATTGCAGCACATAAAAAATGGGTCAAAGCTCATTTTGACCAGTTGTTTCACCCTCGATCCTTCATAGAAGGAGATCTTGTCCTCCTGTACGACCAAGCTCACGATAAGTTGGGGGCAAGAAAATTTCAACCCATGTGGAATGGGCCCTACATTGTTAAATGTGTTTTGTGCAATGTGGCTTATAAGATTGATTATGAAGGTCGTCCTCTGGATCATCCTAGAAATGGGTTGTATCTTAAAAATTACTATGCATGAGTCATTAGTGTATGTTTTTTTTACATAGGTGTTTTTCCATTTTTGTACATTTTTGGCTTGGTGTGGTTTGTGAGCGTTTTCTTGCTTATTGGATCGTTTCTTATTGTGCATATGTCTATTACCCTTGATGTCAGTTTCACGGATTGTGCTTCCCATAGTACCTAGAACTTGTCTTAGGTAGTCTGGGTAATTTATGATCTTTTTGGTGAGTTGATAGACCTTCAAGGTATCTGTCTAGGACAAACTACAGACAATGTCACTGAATATATTGTTGTTATTGAACTATTGACCGAGGCCATTTCTCTCCACATTCGCGAATTGATTTTTAACCTATACTCAGAGCTTGTTGTTCTTCAAATTAATGGACATTATTCTGTTAGAAAACCTCACATTTTAAGGTTGTATTTGCATGTTTTTTTACTGGAAATACATTTTGATTACATTACATATCAACATATTCCTAGACGAATGAATGCATTAACTGATACAGTAGCTAACATTGTATTGGATAGATATTTGCGTAATTTGTAAAAATTATCATCACATGACACGATCCATACATGAAAATAGATGTGTATATATATATATATATATATATATATATCAAGTGTTTGCAACCATGTGCATCATAAGTTCAAAAAATATGTGTGTTTCGGTTACATCCTGAGACATCATGTCTCTCAAAAAATATGTAGAAATAAAACCTAAGTGTCTACTCAGCGTGATGCTCATGATAACACGTCATTTCCTGTACAAGCCGCCTGAGCAAGCGGTGAACACGGTTTGACACCCCTGCAGTGTGTCTCTGTTATGCGCGAGGAAAATCATCAAATCACGCATAGTTCGGGATCCCATGGGAGATTCCCTCCAAGTTTCGTATCATTTCCCCCTCCTCACCTCGCTCACCATGAGGGGCCACATCAAAATCTCAATTAATCCTCCGTGCTATCGGGGACATACCTATAGGTCTCTCTGTGCCAACATCTGACATTACATGGATTAATTTCAAAACATATATAACAAAAAAATATAATACTCATCAAAATAAGTGGGAGATCTGCATCACCAATGAAATCCGTGCAATAATAGGGTCAGTCCTCCACGCCAATTAGTTGTTGGCAGAGCCACTCAAAGAACTTCGGTCTCCAGGACATCTGTTTACTGCCCCCTGGCCTTGGCATCAAAGCTACCCAACAAACCATCTGTGGCTCTTGGGCTGGTGGTGTCGAGACTATTATGTCCTGACATTGGAATATTGGTATCCATTCTAAGATGAAAGATACCAATATGGACCCATAGCTGAACTAATTCAGCTTGATTTTCTTGCATTTCGTCAGTTGACGGTTGATGTTGATTGTTACTACCTCTGCCTATTTGTAGAGGGTCTATTCCATGTAATCTATGGCAAGGAGTAGTTGTGTTTTTGTGGCCTCGTGCGGAGCCTACGATCTAGTAGCTCGTGTGATGGTGTGCAACACTACGCTTAGTGCCAAATCCAAAATAATTTGGATATCCACTTTTCTGCTTCCCGGTCCTTTCCTTGCCCTTGGGCACACCCTGTCAATAACCATACTCATGTTATCCATTGAGGGTCAGGTGTCGATTAGGATTGGTACTGCCCCCCTCTCCGACAATCCAGTTATGAAGTAAACATCTGAGACTTCAATCTCAAGTTCCTTCTCGTGAATAATGAATTTTTTCTGATCAATGTCCCAGACACTAATCAAGTACTTCAACAACTCTGGTTGAGCTCTGAGACATGGTGCCATAAATAATTTCTTGAGCCCGCAATCTCTGAGAGCTTCCATGCATCTCCTATTTCCCATGGCTTCCTCATCTTCTTCACTATGTTCTCGTTCTTTCCATTCAATCACCATTTTGTCTTTTCACACATGCAAAAACATCCATATGGTTGTCACTAGCCAATTCCAAAGCTTTTGAATGGTTAAATTAGGCTTGCTTGTTTGTATTTACATGCTAAAAATGTCTTGCACAACCCCCATTCAATTTTTAGGCCGATTGGCACGGGTCCATCCCCGATACTCGCGCTGACCACCATGCCCTAATTTTTACAAAATCCACCCATAGATCTATCAAAATTGGGGTTGCATGTAATGAAAAAGTAATCAAGATGGAGGGAAATATGTGAGTTCTTACCTGGAACATACGGATTCATGATTGGCCTCCCATATTTCCCGTTGTCAATGCCATGAAATCGTAGTGAAAAAGGGTAACAAATTTCTCACAAGAGGTAAAAGTGAAAATTAATTTATTTTTTTCCATATTTGGCATTTTATAACTTTTCAGAACCCTAATTAGGTTTGAAAGTGTATTTTTCTCTTATTTCGCTTTGTTATTTCGAGAAATGGGTTTTACATGCATCTCTTGTGCAGCGATAGGGCCTCAACATGACAGTGATGAAGTAATGAGTTGTATTTTATACTTTTTCGGACTCGATCAAAACACGAAAAAGGTCACTTTTGGAGTCATATTTCAGCTCTTTTCTGACTCTCTAAAATTGAAAATATTGCCGAGACTCTTGTCATTTTGAACTCATTAAATTGTTGCAAAATGATACCTACCTAGTATATGTTTACCCATTTTTCAATTTGGGATATATTATTTACAAAAAAGGAATACCTTAGTCTATCACGACTAACAGGTTATCTCAGACACAGTTTTCTACCTTTTCAGATCTGTGAGACTACCTACAAAAAGGGGCTGTTGGATTTTTTTTTTCTGCTTCATTTCAAAACCTCTAAACATTAAAATATGTTGAGATCTTCCTTTGTGAGACTCATTAAACCCTAAATGACATCGGAAATTGTCACCATGACGCTACCGAGTTCCTCCTTCCTAGGGCTCGTAAAATGTACTAGGATGGATTTTTCTGAAGGAAAAAATTACATGACAAGCATATGCTATCCCCTTGAATCTTGCTTTCAAAAAATAATTGGGGTATTCGTCATGAATGGTGGGGGGAAATGGAACTAGTTCTCAGTCATGTCGGAAGTATCTCGCTCTTGAACATGACACTCATATGCATTTGTGTCGGGTATGGGACATCTCATCTCATCATTTTTTCCTCCTTGGGTTTGGGTAATCTGTTTTAAACTTTCATCTACTCTTTGCCACATCATCATGACCTCAGATCCCATGATGTCAAATACTGTCAAATCCAAAGTCGTGTCGCTGATATGTTCACGAGAAGTTTCCATTTGCAGTTTTCAACCTCCCTGTGATACTTTTTTTGGTCATGATTCACTATCATCATATTCCTCTATCTCATGTCAATGACGAGGGAAACATTATGGCCCTCCTTTGACCAGGTCACTTCCTGTCGACTTCAGCTCATTATCCAGGAAGTTGATCTAGAGATTCCCTTCCAGTACCTTGTAGCTTGCATGCCTGAATGGAAAGTTCTTCGCATTCGATGACAGGTCCACATCATTGGCCTTCGATCAAGTGATTCTACAAGTGTTCGACACCATATCACTGTTCACATTTCGTGGATTGTACTAGTTGTACCTTGAGAGCCATTGTCATTATTGATGGTTTCTCTCATACCCGTTAACATCTGACATCATACTGGTAATCAGGAGACTTTATTGCATGTTCGACTTCGGCTCAAATATTCGCATGCTTGAATTTGTACTTCTTCGGATCAAGATGGAGCATAATACCCTAGGTTTTGTCTGATAAGATTCAGGCTACGGGATATTTTGGTTTATCATGACTATATGCATGACTCTTTTGATTGGATGGCTGCGACCATACTTGAGTCTATTTGTTGTTCCTTACTGCTGGATGGCTATGTCCATACCTCGGATATCAGTTTATAGATGTACTATATTATGGATGGCTGCATCCATGCCACATGCTCATGTATCAGAAATATCAATTGTAGTTGTACTTGTAGTCTTCCAACAATGATTTTTGGTTCGAACGAGTTCTTGTAAAGCATTTCACTCCTCCCTCTCTCTCGATCCTCATGCTTTAGAGGGGCATCTATTACACAACATTTTTTCACCGTCCCTACAATCCCCATTCTGCACATTGGAGGACCATTTTTGTGACTTATATGTAGTGTCATGCCGTTAAAAAAGTGTCATTACATCCTTTTCCATGAGAAGAACATTTCCTCTATTGACTATTCCTGGAACAGACCATCAAAAACACATGATTTTGGGTTGGCACTGACAAGAAGTTATGCGCTCGTGCCGATAAAGGAAATTACCACTAGGCTTTGTGCCATTGGCGCTCTATCTTAGTGGACTGCCCGCGCCGAGCTATTTTTGGAAAGTTTTTTAAATATAGAGGTGAAGTTTCCATTGCCAACCACTTCGTGAGTGAGTCAGCATGGGTGGTTTGAATAACGTCGATCACCCTCCTTTGGCTTCTTGTTCCATACTTTGGGCAAACCTCCCAGGGTATAAGGCCTCCCTTACACCATTTGATGGATCCCAACCTCCTCCTCTCCTTCTATAAATACATCTCTCTCACATAGATGCAACTAGATGAATGGTTTAGGTAGCTGAAAATTTTGGAGAATAGCTAAAGCAGTATGATTTAGCTGGTGTGAGATAGACAAGAGAGAGAGACCGTTTTTGAGAGAGAGTTTAGGTTGATTGTCTCGTCACGTCCAAATTCTCGAAGAATTCTTGAGACGCATTTTTACTGGAGGCGCCGAAGGAGGCTGCAACTTCAAGGCTCATTTGGTTGTTCTCTTTCTTTTTCTTACTTAATACATGTCTAATGTTTTGGTTCCCGTATTGTGTTGATGTGATTGTTATTACACAATACGTTTAATTCTCCTTGACCAATTATATAGTTATGAATGCACTTATTGTTTTGTATGTTGCTTTCGTTCTCTGATCCTTGTGCAAGCACCTGAATACCACTGTCGAGGGACCGCGACGTGTCGCGATGAAGATCAAGAGACTACTGCCATAGCTATGACAATTGCATTGGATCAAAGGTAGGACAATCTATCCCGACTCAATTTCATTCATTAACTAGGAATCGATGCATTAGCATGTCCTCTTGCTGCTAGACATAGCCTAGGGCTAGAGTGATCACCTCTGTCCGTAGAGAGGATTTACCTACACAACAAGTTGGCGACTCCATTGGGGAGGGTATCAGTAGAGTGCGGTAGAGTGTATTGCCTCTGTCCCCAGTATGGTCGCCAAACTTTTTATGTAGGTAAATCCCCTCTGCAGATAGAGGCCATCCCTCTATCCCTAGGGTGGGTCTGGTGGCAAGAGGACATGCTAATGCGTTGATTCATAGTTAATGAATGAAACTGAGTTGGGATAGATTGTCCTACCTTTGATCCAACGAATTTTTCGTAGTTGTGGCAGAAGTCTCCTAATATTCGTCCCAACATGTCGCGGTCCTTCAGCAGTGGTACTCAGGTGCCTGCACAAGGATTAGAGAACGAAAGAATCATAGGGAACAATATTTGCATTCATAACTATCTAATTGGTCAAGGAGAATTACACATATTGCATAATATCAATCACATCAACACAAGATGGGAACCAGAACATTAGTCATGTATTAAGTAAGAGAAAGAAATAGATTACAACCAAATGAGCCTTGATGTCGTAGCCTCCTTCAGAGGGTCCAGTCAAAACACATCTCAAGAATTTGTTGGGAATTTGGACGTGGCGAGGCAATCAGCCTAGAATCTCTCTCGACAAGGGTATCTCTCTCTTCTCTATCTCACACCAGCTAAATCAAACTGTTTTAGCTATTCTCCAAAATTTTTAGCTACCCAAACCATTCAGCAAGTTGCATCTATATGAGAGAGATATATTTATAGAAGGAGAGGAGGAGGTTGGGATTCCTCAAATGGTGGAAGGGAGGCTTTATATTTGGGAGGTTTTACCTGAAACTATGGAACAAGAAGCCAAAGGAGGGTGCTTGAAGTTATTCAGTTGAACCACCCATGCTGACTTGCTCACGAAGTGGTTGGTTATGGAAACTTCGCTTATATATATAAAAAAAATTCCAAAAACAGCTCGGTGCAGGCAGCCCACTGAGACAGAGCACCAATGGGCGTGGGACCTGGTGCTAATTTCCCTTATCGGCATGAGGCCAGAACTGCCTACCAGCGCGAACTCAAAATCATGTGTTTTTTATGGTTTTTTCCATGAATAATAAATAGATGAAATGTTCTTATCATGGAAAGGGATGAATGACACTTTTTTCAAGGCATGACACTACATATAAGTCACAGAAATGGTCCTCCAATGTGCGGGATGGGGATTGCAACGACTGTTAGGATGAATTCTAATCGCAATTGTACGAAAAAATCTCACATTAGTTGTGCATAAAAAACAACCCTAACATCAAAGATGGCTCTCAATTTCTTTAGATCTGTAGTTAGTTGACCAAGATAAATGCTACAAAATCTAGATCTACATAGTAAAAGAAATTAAGCAGTAAATAAAAGAAAGAGTTTCTCCATGCATTCAACAGACAAGACAAGAATATTTTTAAAGAATTTTTGTATTTTTTGACACCTCAGAAGGGAACATAGAAATATGTTACTAGTCCCCCTCAATGGGATGGGCTCTTGTATGTCCTCATCACTTCATATCTATGATCTCTCTCTCTCTCTCTTGATGGTCTAGAAAACCAGGAAAAAAAATGGAACTCAAAGGGAGCTCACAAGAAAAATGGTAGCAAAATATGACAATGATGGAGGACCAAAGTCAGACCAAAAGTATAGATCCAAAGTGATCTTTAGGCAACAAAAGGTAGTGAGTGAATGGAAAAACCATTCTATTTATAACAAAATATTTAGTTATTTTAGATATTGGTCCATAGTTAAAATATTATTAACCAAATCTAGATCCAACTTTTATGGAATATTTTATTATATTTCTTGGAGGGAAAAAGAATTTGAATTTGGTAAAATCCCTTTATTTGTAAATAATAAATAAATAAATGATTTATTTATTATTTTAAGGATGTGGTTGAGTAATAATTAAATAAATACTGATTTATTCAATTATTTATAAATGATTTAGTCAAATTTAACAAGGAATATTATTTAAATAATGTTTAAATAATTATTCCTAGAAAATAATAAGATAAATAATGATTTATCTAATTAATTTTCCTGTTTTGGGTTAAATATGACCACGAATATTGATTAAACTATTTTTTAGCTAATTATTCCTTGAGGAAAATCAAACAAATATGGATTTATTCAATATTTCCTCATAGGGTTTCCTGTTTAGACCATAAACAACTTAATAAATTAAGGATTAATAAGTTATTTTTCATAGTGAAAGAAATTTTACTTAGGGTAAAATTGGTCTTACATGGTGTACTTTGTTCCATCTAATAGTAACAGGTTAGATGACCAAAAATTGGTGTAACAGATTGTCCCTTAGCATGTGAGCGTTAGGAGCTAATTGTATGACCGAAGTACGTTGTAAGAACTCAATCACTAGACATCGAAGGGGGAGTTAGAGAGAGAGAAATATAATGTAAACCAAAGCACTAGAGGAAAAGACCCTGAGGAGGTGAGACTTACATGTGCAACAAGTATATTTTATGAGTGAGTACCTATGCTACAAGAGGCGGGGGAGGCATACCTATGCCCGTCGAGATAAAGTACAAAGAATAATGCGTCCAGTAAACAAGGGATTGAACTAAATAGTACATGCTAGCATAAACATGAGCCAGATAAAAGCATGATAATGGAACCCACCTACATACTGCGCCTAGGATAATAGCTAGGATTTATACAATAATATCTGAGTACATGATATATAAGTACAATGAAAGAGGCCCTATAAATAGGAGAGGGCTCTGAAAATCTGAATGATACATGCAAACTAAAAGGCGTTACACACGGCTGAGGCCGGAACCAAAAATATGTGGAGTTGCATCGAAGGTTGTAATGAAGAGGTTATCTAGGCATGTCAGAGGATTCCTGAAGAGCAACCCCCTCATGAGGTCTGAAACATCTCACACAGACCCGAGAATCATCGGTACAATCTGCTGCAACACTGAACCATCAAGTATAAGGATCTCAATCATGTCGTAAGGAGTTGGAGCTGAGAAAAAGTCACGTCAAAGGGAAATAAGGAGTCCCTTTTCCTAATCCGAGGCACCAAAAAAGAGTGGAAGCTAGAACCAAGGTACACTGCCCTCTAGACTTGTCTTTTGGAATGAATGAGCCGATGTCGACAGATGGATTTCTGCCATAGGTGAGGAAATAAGGGATCATTAACTAAGGCATGAGAGAAAATATTATAGAGACTAATAGACTGACACCAGGGATGATGATGAAATGGGAGTACTGAGTAGTGGTCTATCAACTTCCCTTGTTAGAGCATGAAGGGGATTGATGACCTGGCAATGACTGACACAACATCAAAGGGATGGGGGACAGTAAGACTAAAGACCATAATGTGTGACACTAGAGAGGAACCAAGTAATGAAGGATGGAGGACTATAGCGAGATACAAAGGGATTCAAGATAGACTCCATGGATGCAATGATGACTCAACTCGGATGCTCTAAACAAGGGTGACTTGGTGATGCTGCCACATAGAAAAGGTCCAGTGGGGACCATAAAAACATGAGTACAAGATGGTTACTCATGACGAAGTTCGACACAAGCATGGGAAGGTATATAGACAAAGAGCTGCCCCAAGTACAAGTGTTTCAAGTGAATAAATTCTATTTTGAGGAGTAGTGAAGTGACCCTTCTTGAAAAATGTGTCCTGGTGAAGTATCAAATCACAAAAAACTAACAAATACTCATTTTAGAGCTCGGTGAGAGCTTTCCAACAGTATAGATGGGTTGTCAAACTGAGCTATGGTTTGGCTGCAGCAGGCAAAAGACGAAAATGGATTTTAATAAGGCATTTTTCCTCCAAATTCACTCATTTGCAAGTGTCACAGTGGTGAATGTGGAGAGGAGAGAAGGCCCTAAATCTTGTTGTGATCGTAGTGGATAAACCGACCATTGGAATCAAGATCAGTCAGTTGCAGATAAGAGGACTAACCCTACTCTTTGATTTTAGTGGATTTAAAGTTCAGTTTAGGTACGTAGAGCTCATTAACAGGTGAGGTCGCACTTTTTGGGGTCTTTTCTATGACCTGGATAGAAGGTATTGGGCAAAAAACTGCAACCTATCCCAAGAAATGAACTGAAAAGTGAAACCTATTAGAGAAAAGGGGTTTCAGTGATGTTTTTGGCTGAGAGCTGGGATTTTTATGGTTGAGGGGCATAGGTTCCCCAATAATTTTGTGTTCATTCCAAAATGTATTTATAAAAAGGGGTATCTAAACAAATTTTTATGATATGGTGTGCCATTTGTTTTCATTATGGTTATGCAGTTCGAGAAAGGGAATGGAGGATTACCAATCTCCTTAGGTACTACATATATGAAGCAAATGGACTAAGTTTCTGGGTTGGCATACATGGTGTCATTTTCTCGAAGAGTGGATTTGGAGATAATGAACTGGTGCTCTCCTAGAAAACCCACAAGTTGGTCAACAACAATGTCTAGGGGACTAGGTTGTTGATGTAATATGAAGAAATGATAAGGGGTATCATCCCTACAGTGATACGAAGTGATATGGGACTCTATAGGTTCTTCTAAATGGGAATGAATAAGGGTGTTAAAGACGACATGACCAGATACACTAAGAGAGTTGTGGAGAATTTCTTCTCCTGGTCTCTCAAATATGGGTGCCCCCTTACCCAAAACATTGGGTGTCAATGTAATGGCCACAATGTATATGTGGTTTGAATGTATGGGTTCGATGTAAGGGGGGGTAGATAAAGTCAGGGGTGGTGACTACTTCCATAATGTCTTCATCGTAATAGAAGATGGGGTGACTGGTGGAAGAAATACCACATGACGTGGCGAAGCTACTTGACTCATCATCATGAGAAGAAAGGTTCACATGTGCATCATCACAGGGGGTGACAGAAGAACAAGAAGATAAGGGATCCACTGATGTTGAGCCCAGGGTGATTGCTAAATGGAGGTCAAGCGAAATAGAAGGGGAAGTCTCAGAGGGAGCTTCCACCATGGATCTCATGAATGATGATAGGTAGAGGATGGTGGACATAGGCTCCATCATCTCGACATTAGGAGGGGGAATGTCAATGGGAGTGGGTAAATCCTCAAGCTATCCCGAATCATACTACGTAAGGACAGGAGAGGTGGACTAGTTTGGTTCAATCTCATACTACCGAACTACTCCAAAGAGGCATGGTAATGCATGAGGTGGGGAAAATGGTGGGCATAATGGCCATGGATATCACAAAAAGCACAAGGTTGGTTGGTGTGAATAGTCTTAGGGTTCTTGGCTGCATTCGAGGAAGAAAAAGAGGCTTTAGGGACTATAGACTCAAGGAACACAACATTAACCATGGGATCGATACGAGGAAACTTGGGACAATGATGGGTGGCATGACTGACAACATTACACAGAGCGCATGAGGGGGTAAACTTTGGAGGATGAGGAGGAGGAGGGTTTTTTTGGGTAGCATTTGTCTATAGGTGCCTTCTTGTGAGCTTTTCCCCCTTCACTTGAAGTTGTTGCAATAGGAGGAGGTTCCTATTGAGGTGGCTGAGGCACAGTAGAAGAGGGAGGGGTCATGGGGACTGGTTGAACAGGGCTCAAAGCAAGATAAGGTTTGGACTGGTCATGCAGGATAGCGGTTGGGGGATGAATTTACCAGACTAGGATCCATAAGGTCAAGTTAGGAAGGGATAAGGTAGCCATAACAGGTACTGAAAACACTCTAGGAGGGGAAGCTAAGAATGGTATCTGACTAGAGGGGTAATGGCTAGTCGAGACAACTCCGAAATGGTTAAGGCTAGGAGGAACCATGCTGGGAGTGTAGAGAGGCTCATGGATACTAGCTGCATATGAGGGACCTTCATGAGGGGATCCTGAAGGCTGGGTCGAAGTGTTACGAGTAGGCTGCGGAGGGCGGGGCTACTGACTAGTTGAATCGAGCCGCTTGAGGGAAGCTCGAGATGTTTGCATCATGCAAACATTTTTCGAGTTGGGATCAGAGACAGGAGGAGGAAGACCAAGGAAATACCAAAGCAAGGAGGAGTCTTTGTATAATCTAGGTGAGACACTGGTCAAAGGTTTGATGGTTTTATTATTGGCCACCGAAGAGATGATGGACTCAGGGGAGGTCTGAGACTTTGGTTCGTAATATGTCAACTGGTCAATGGTGACTATCTTTCCATTATGAGAAAAGGAAATCTTGTGGTGAACTGCAGATGGGACAACAGGCATCGCATAGGTGTAGCTATGACCTAATAGAATGTTGTAATATAAGGGTGAATCAATTAATTCTACGTCAACACAAACAGTCTTGCCCACAAGAGTAATAGGACAATTGTGGAATAGGCCAATTGGCTAGGAAGGGTGGCCATCCCACACTTGAAGGGTGATAGTGGAAGGGGCCAAATCATGTGATCCGAGTTGCTTCCAAACCAAAGCGGACATCACATAGGTGGATTCCCCCTCATCAATGATACAACAGGAGATGTTGGCATTCTGGGTCTTGACGAGGATTTGGAAGGTGACAGAAGTAGGTAGGGGGGGATGTTCTGAATGATCAACATCGAAGATGATCAAACGATCACACGAAGGATCCACAACACCCATGGCAGTTAGTAGAGATTTTCATTGTGAAGGGCATGACTGGAGGAGTTCCAGCATTGAGATGGCAGCAGGATATTGCGCCAAATCATCTATTATACTATATGAATGGGAAGCTTTGCGAGAAGCAGCGTTTTCACGTAATGGTCCATTGGGAATATTCATATGAACCTTTTCCTTAGGCTGAGGGATCTGTAAAGGACCATTGGTTATTGAAAGAGGCTTTATGGAACCTGAAGAAGGGGGCTTGGGGGCAGACGTAGTGGGAGGCTTGTTGTATTGACGAGACCGAGTATGAAGGTTGAGGATAATGGTAACAGGTTGGTCAGAGTTCATGATGAGAATCTGGTAATCGAAGGTACTAGATAGAGAAGGTTGAGTGGCCGCCTGACCTTGAGGTGGTTGGGTAGCCATGAATCCTTGCTGAGGGAAAGGATTGTAAACACAGTCAGATGGATAGGTGCAGCGTTGGGAGGAACCGAAGGGGAGTCTTTTTTTCCCCACGATGCTGCTTGAGTCTCCCACATCTAATGCATCTAAGGTAAAATAGGAAAATCATGGGTGTAGTGACCAAAAACACCGAAGCAATAATAAGTCTTATTCGTGCGAACATGCCTTCCTTGCTTGGGTTGAGTGCCCTATTACTGGGTAGTAGTTTTAGGTGCATTCCATTAGGGATTAGGTCCTGGATTACTGGGGAAGATTGATTTTGGGTGCCTTTCCTCTAATTTTTGGAAGTAGGAGGATTAGTCGCACCCTGCTATGCATACACCTACCCCTAGGGGGGTGGTGGCTACTATTGTGGGGGTTGAGAAGGTAAGGGAGGCAGGGGTGCTAATGTTGGAGGAGCTGGGGCACCAGGCTATGGATACAGATAATAAGGAGGTTGGGTAACATTGTAGTTAATAGGTTGGGAAAATGGAGGATGCATGCCATATCCTGGATACATGCTACCGAGAGGGCGGAAATTGCTGGAGGAGTTGGCCCCTCCCTGAGGGAAACCATAACCCATGGGAGGATGAATGTATCGATGAGAAAGGGCTCCAAAGATACCGTCAGTGGCATGGGATGCCCCCAGTGCATTGGCACCACCGGTTCTAGGGAGATCAGGTAAGATGGTATAAACATAACCAGACTATGCATAGATTAGGTCATATTTTAACACAATTTGGAGAGCAACTTCTTCTGTATGAGGGAAATGAGATGGGACATATTTTCCAATAACAGGAAAAGGGATCTAAGGAACCAGTCCATGTAGACACGGTCTTCGAAGGTAGGGGCTCGACATAGGCTCTTTCTTCCCCATCATTCTTGGACATGATTGGATAGACGGTTCGTAGATGATTGACGGAAAGAGGTCAAAATTTCGGTATCATTGTCATAACGAAGGGGAAGCTAGAAGTAAGACATAAAATACCGGGCAAGGGTCACAAAAGTGGTATGAGAGGATGAGGCCTAATCAACATACCACTTAGAATCTTCTCCAGTAAGCATATGTTGGAACAAATGAAGAGAGATAGAGTCATCGGTGATGGAGTTAGATGAACATCACATGTGGAAAGATCGAACATGGCTTGTAGGATCTTCTCTAGCAAGACCTTCAAACTTGGGGGTGTTGGAAGGGAGCTTGGTTGGCATAGCAGGCTAATTAGCCCAAGCTAATAGGAATATGTTATTTTGTTTTCATTTTCTTGTTGCAAGAATAAATTGTAAAAGAGGACAAATTAAACTCCCAAAACAACAAAATAAATCAATGCCCATGTGAACAAGGCTAAATCTGGGTTGCCTTAGTGAAACCCCTTATGTGTGAAAAGGGATTAAATAATTTGACTGGGTCAACTGGACCAAATCAACAGCGTTGTCTAGATACATTGAACCACCAAGATGCACATCGTATTTTTATTTGGAGGCTGATCATGTGAATGTAGCTAAATCATTGAGATGGTTTAGGGTTTGGCAAGGATTCCATCTTATTTAAGGAGGAGGAGGACAACATGAGAAGGTTGTTGAACATATTTTATTGAAAGGATTTTTCTATGTAGACACTTCTCATTCTCTCGTTGTTTAGTTGAGAATAGTGCTGCTTAGCACTAGGGTGTTCCTCATCGAGAATCCCACCTCCTTCCTTGAGAGGCCTCTTGGAGGAGTCTTGCATTTCTTGACCACTATCAGGAATTTGGCCAAGCTCTTCTTCTAACTACAACGCAGATCATGTTGATGGTGTGGTTGTCTTTGTAAGCTGCAGCAACTGGAGGCTAGATCTATTTAGATCTAAGCCATTATAGTGCCTCTTTTCACTGGGAGAGTCCTCTATCCCATTGGAAAGAGAGCATTGGATGAGGAGAGCTCATTTTTAGACCCTGGATTGAGGTCATAGGATGCTATAGAGCCTACAACACATTCCATCTTCTAGAACTGCGTTATTTTCAAGGAGAAAGTTGCACGGTCTTTTGGCACTTCAAGGAGGAGAGATCTCTAGTGTTGGGAATCTGCCCCTCACTGTGGTGATCCATGGATTACAGATCTAATCCATGTTCCATTCAAATATGATCTGAATACTGATGTATTTTCTTCATAAATCCTAAATCATTCTGTAGATCAGCTGCATTAGATCTCAGATCTACTCCATGTACATCATTTTCTGCTGAAAATCCCAAGGGCCTTTTGAAGAGGAGACTCTATAGTGTACAAATCTGATATAGATCTATATTTTTTTACACAGATCTACTCTAGATCTTAAGTGTAACTTACAGCTCTTTTCAGCTAATAAAATAAAGCTGCCAAGCTTGTACAGTCATATCATATGGCTGTAGCCTCTTATTTTTGGCATTTCTTCATGTAAAGTTTGATACTTTCTATTCTATGATGTATGGAATTCAATATAATATTGATATGCTGATGTAAATGACATGATTGAGCCTACATATTTTCCTCCTACATATATTTGGCTGAGCTGCATTATTTTCTAAGCAATTTTGTCACATATTGTTGTAGTCCCTTCTTTGGGCAATTTTCTAGCTATACTAGGTGTGGGAGATCTGTTTAACCCACCTAGAAAGATTTTTTTCTAATATCCTCTGAGATTTGGGTCTTATATTATCATATATAATGGATCCAAGGGCTTATTTCTAGTGTTGTAGCATACATTCCTGAAAAATGCATTTTTCAGGCATGCCTTGCTACCAATCCCAATTTGGGGATATTACAGTGGTATCAAAGAAACTATCTTGGCAGAGCCTGTGATTTGCTTACTAAAGATCCAATTTGTCTTTTCATGGAAAGAAAATACTGATGAAGAAGTGTGGTTACACTGAAGACATAGAAGGAAAGGGTCCAAACCCTTTATCTAGAAGTTTGCAGAGAGAAGAGTTTTCAAAAACTCTTTGTCAAGCTATGCATGTAGTGAAATAAGAAATCCTAGGAATGAAGAGGGAGAGACATGCAGATCCCTAAGAAGGAATCATACATCAATAAATCCCCAGTACTTCTTATGTGTGTGACCATTCAGCCACATAACCTGATCTGCAACGTTGGAGCATGCCCGATTTATTGTCAAAGAAAGGAGGAAAAGGAGGAACACCCAAGGAGGCATCTCTTGGTGATTATCTCCAATAATATGAGTCTCTATCAGAGATATTCAAAATGCATCTCAGTTTCCCAGAGTTCTGTCAACTCAAAGAAGAAAGATCCAACAACTACAGTAGAAGGAAAGGGTGCATGCAACACACTTTGGGTAGATTCTCTCTACCTACTTTTGATGGATCACCTAAATAATTAGCCAAGTCTTGGGTAAGGAAGCTTGAAACATATTTTCAGTTGCATCAATTGTCAGAAGAAGAAGCCTTGAGAGTAGCAGCGCTGCATCTTCAAGGAAAGGCTTATGCTTGGTGGCTATTTGAGTCCTCTTCCTTGAAAGGGATAAACATCTCTTCTTATGCAAGATTCACTAGGAGACTAATGACAAGATTTGATGTGAGACACTCGGAGACTTCTTGGGAAGGGAAAATCAAGCCCAAGAAATCTGAATCTCTGCATAAGTTGGAATATTCTATGGAGCTAGCTCCAGTCCTAAAAATTGTTGAGGGGGTTAAAGATCTGCTACATGATTTTCCAAGGGAAAAGGCCCCACTTTAGCAAGGACCTTCTTCTCAAGAAGAAGACATGAGTATCCCTTTCTCAAGGAGAGATCAAGAGAAAGGATCTCTTATTTATGAGGCATACTCCATTGATGAAGAGAAGAAAGAAGAAGAACTGAAAGGTTCCTCTAGCGCTGTGATAGCAGGACGAGATCTATTTTTTTTGAGAGATAGAGATGAAGCCATTTCTTCCACTAAGAGGGTTCTTGTATCTTTGAAAAAAGGCCCCAAGGATCATGTACATGAAGAATATGAGCAGCATGTGTCTATGATGATAGACAAAGAGACAAAAAAATGGAGGAAATGTGTTCCAATACTACATCCACTTTTTGGAACACACACTATGATGGATCAGTCCTTTGTGATCAAGATTCTTGACACAAGGAGATTATGGGTGTTAAAGAGTTAGCTACATCTAAAGGGAGAACCTTAGACTGTGAGATCTTGCAGAAGGTAGGTGATGAAGAAGAAGATGGGGGAGTTGTTCCAACTTCTCCTTATCATGATACTTCCACACAACAATCATAGATGGATTTGCGTAGTGGAAGCAATCATAATATGTTCCCATCTATTTTTCACATGGTAATGAGCCATGAGACATCATTATCTTGTGGTATACCCCCTGGGAGGCCACCTGATTTAGATTTTATGAAAAATGTTTCATGCATTGATGCTCCTTTCATAGATCCAAGGAGGGAGGGAACATTACAAGACCATGATTTAGCGCTGAGAGTATGGGGGAAGTACAAGGAGAGGGAAATAATTTTTCCCTTAACATCACTATTCATTCTCTCATCTCATATTGTGCTGAGAAGAGATGCTGCAAGAACGGAGGAGGACACCATCATGAAGCAAGGAAGGCAATCCTTGAATCAGAAGACAAAATTGTTTGGAGGATCCTCTTCCATACATGATGAGAGATGGTGGTCACACATGCATGCTTTGGAAAACCCAAGGAGGTTTTGGGTAGATGATAGCCTTCCATGGGAGACTAACTGCCAAGAGCCTCCATTTTCTTTTAAGCATATGCATGTGCAAGGAGGGTAGCAAGGAAGGAATGGAAACCTTCCACATTATACCTTTGGCATGGGAAATGTCAAGGAGGAGAAAAATGGGAAGCTTGTCTTTCCAACATACACCTTTGACATGGGAGATGTCAAGGAGAAGAAAAAAAACATGGCAGACACTTCAGATGACACATTATCAATGTTATCATTGTTGAGCACATTAGATCCCTATTGGAAATCCCAACTACTGGTGGAATATTCCAAGGATATTCTTACTTGCATGATTCTTGATGGCTTGATGTATGAGGAGAGTTATTCAATCCTTGATGGAGTCATCTATAATCATGGTAGTATCTTCTTGTCTAGAGCTTCCAAGCTCAAGAAGTTTCTACAAAGGGCTTATGAAGATTTCAATTTTAGCCACACCTATTCTATGAAGCTCAACAATATCATTTTGAGGAGCTATTGTTGGGAGGGATTTGAAAGAGAACTATATCAGCATTGTCAGAGATACATGGAACTTATGGAGTTGGAGCAGTAACATGACTCTAAGGAAGAGTTAAATCAGCCCTCTCTTTCTTCTCTAGAAGGAGGTAATAGATCTTTGCACCACTCCATTGATAGGAGGAGGATGGTGGGTGAAGAGCATGCTCTTAGTACATGTGTCTTATATTATGATTTCATGCATTATTACACCATGTTTTTTCAGGCCATGACTCCAAGGAGGAGCAATATATTTTGTGAGCCTCATGGAAAATATTGGGTCCCAAATTTTTTTGAATTGTGCCACTCCCTTGTAAGAACAAGGGAGATTTTTCATCATGATGGGTGCTTCCCAAAGGCACCAAACATATCTCACACTTTCAGCTATGGTGAGATGGTATGGGCAGAAATTAGGTGGTGGGAAAACCACTTACCACATCTTGGTTTGATATAGGCAGGGGATGCTCTCTGCTAGTTCCACATGTGGGACTATGATCCACCTCCATGTGCACAAATTTCTGATTGTTGGCACATTGTTTTGATCCCCTATATTGATGATGTACTTTTTCTTTTTATGGGGATGTATGGAGGAAGGAGGGAAGGAATGCATGTTCCCTATGGGATGACTACACTCCCTGTACATTCTATCTTATATTTCAGGGAGGCATTGGGAAAACCATGGTTGTTTCATGTGATTCATTGTTTCCTTATGGGATGAGTTGTTTGAATCTCATGAGAAGATTGTTGGAACAAGTCATGGATGGATTGTTTGATGATCACTTAGCTTGGGAGAGAAGCTTATCCTTTGTTTGTGACACCAATGGAGGAGGAGATGAGTTGCAACACTCACCCTATTAGTTGCTTGAGGACAAGGAACATTTTGGAGGGGAGGACTGTAATGTTACTAATTAGCCCAAGCTAATAGGAATATACTATCTTGTTTTCATTTTCTTGTTGCAAGAATAAATTGTAAAGGAGGAAAAATTGAACTCCCAAAACAACAAAATAAATCAATGCCCATGTGAACAAGGCTAAATCTGGGATGCCTTAGTGAAACCCCTTATGTGTGAAAAGGGATAAATTCATTTGACTGGGTCAACTCGACCAAATCAACAGCGTTGTCTAGATACATTGAACCACCTAGATGCACAACACAGTTTTAGTTGGAGGCTAATCATGTGAATGCAACTAAATCATTGAGATGGTTTAGGGTTTGGCAAGGATTCCATCTTATTTAAGGAGGAGGAGGATAGCATGAGAAGGTTGTTGAACATACCATATTGAAAGGATTTGTTTGTTTAGACACTTCTCATTCTCTGGCTATTTGGCTAAGAATAGTGCTGCTTAGCACTAGGGGTGTTCCTCATCGGGAATCCCACCTCCTTCCTTGAGAGGCCTCTTGGAGGAGTCTTGCATTTCATGACCACTATCAGGAATTTGGCCAAGCTCCTCTTCCAACTACAATGTAGATCCTATTGAGGGTTTTGTTTTCTTTATAAGCTGCAGCAAGTGGAGGCTAGATCTATTCAGATCTAAGCCATTCTAGTGCCTCTTTTCACTGGGAGAGTCCTCTATCCCATTAGCAAGAGAGTATTGGATGAGGAGAGCTCATTTTCAGACCTTGGCTTGAGGCCACATCACGCTCTAGAGCCTACAATGCATTCCATCTTCCAGAACTACGTTATTTGCAAGGAGAAAGTTGCAGGGTCTTTTGGCACTTCAAGGAGGAGAGATCTCTAGTGTTGCGAATCTGACCCTCACCATGGTGATCCATGGATTAAAGATCTAATCCATGTTCCATTCAGATCTGATCTGAATACTGATGTATTTTCTTCAGAAATCCTGAATCATTCTATAGATCAGATGCATTAGATCTCAGATCTACTCCATGTACATCATTTTCTGCTGAAAACCCCGAGGGCCTTTTGAAGAGGAGACTATATAGTGTACATAACTGATATATATCTATATTTTTGTACACAGAACTGATCTAGATCTAAAGTGTAACTTACAACTCTTTTCAGCTAATAAAATAACACTATCAAGCTTGCACAGTCATATCATATGGTTGCAGTGTCTTATTTTGGGCATTTCTTCATGTAAAGTTTGATACTTTCTGTTCTATGATGTATGGGCTTCAATATAATCTTGATATGCTGATGTAAATGACATGATTGAGCCTACATATTGGCCTCCTACATATATTTGGCTGAACTGCGTTATTTTCTGAGAAGTTTTGTCACATAGTGCTGTAGTCCCTTCTTTGGGAAATTTTATAGCTATAGTAGGTGTGGGAGATCTGTTTAACCCACCTAGAAAGATTTATTTCTGGTCTCCTCTCGAATTTAGGTCCTAGATTATCAGATCTAAGGGATATAAGGGCTAATTTCTAGTGTTGTAGCATACATTCCTGAAAAATGCACTTTTCAGGCATGCCTTGCTAGAAATCCCAATTTGGGGATATTACAAATGGTTACAATGTTATAGTCTTTGCCTAGTAGTGTTAACCAGGTGCTCTTCACTTAGGTTGTGTGTGTTAAGTGTGTTAATTTTAATTTTTAAATGCAAACGTTTGTAGAGAAAAAATAAAAAGTATGTTGTATAACTGTAAATAAATCTGCAAATAACAGTAAAGTAAACTGAATATAATAGAAAATAAATAGCTAAATATGCATCAGTCTAAACCCAAGGAGGCAGGCTTCCTAACAACTAGTCTGTGGGTGGGAAAAAGTCTAGTCAAAACACACCGAAATATTCAATGGATCTAAATTCAGGAGGGACAATGTTCTAAATGTCAGATCTTCTGGAAATAGGTGCAAAAAACAACAAAAAACCAAAGGGAAAAGCGTTGCAATTGAGGTGGCGAAAGGATAAAAATTGAAGGGAAAAAGAGGGGAACCTAGAAGAGGACCAAAAAAAACTAAAAAGAGGTATTTTGGATGGATTAATAACCAATCTGAAATGGACCGGAAGGTACAGAATCATATTTGAAAAAATGACTGAACACACTGAAATTTCAGACGACCTGCTTCAGCTAAACTCCTCCTAGAAAGGTGGAAGCGTATTGAAGCCCTATGGGCTAGGTTCCCACTTCAACGAGTAAGACATAGCAAGTATAGGTATAAAATGGGTGGAGATGAAGGCCAGACAACCCTGAACACTAGCCCAGACAAACCCAGAAAAATCTCAGAAAAATTTCGGCAAAAAGTACAGGTCACAGTTTCTTAACTAATTTCTGCAAAGGTCACAGTTTTGGGGTTTTTTTCTGTGTCCTGGAGGTTTAGGTCACAGGTTTTGGCCCAAAAAGTGCGACCTACACTTCCAGCACTCTCAGGAGTAGGTTTTAAAAAAAATTGGCATCTCAGGTACTGCTAATACCGGTCACCTATGCACATTCGGGGAATTTTGAGGTCTAAAATGGGCCTCCTAAGGAAAATGTACAATCAAAATTAACTTTATGAGAACCAATCACATTTTACTGGATGACATCATCTATAATGGTTGAGGAGGAATTTCTTGAGTTAAAGGTACTTACTTGTCACATTCTTAATGGTGGATAAAAGCTCATGGTTAACCATGATAGTTCTCTAAGTACTTTTAAAGTCAAAGTAAAGTACTCATAATAAATGCCATTTCACACTTTTTGAATAAAAATATATTATTTCCATTTCATATTTCTTGAAAGAAACAATGCATATCCCTATACATTTATTATATTATATTATATTATATTTATATAGTATATTAATTACATGTTATTATACAATTTAAATAATATAATTTTAATTAATAGCATATAATATAATTAAGAATTTATAAATTTATATTTATATTTTATTTTAAGTTATTTAAGTACAAAGGACAAATGCATTAGTTGTTCAATAATAATGACTTTTTCTTGAAAATCTCATTCTTATTTATAGTCACATCAATACAATTTTTTTATTAATTTTATTTTGGTACAACTTTTGAATTGAATTTAACTATGGTTACATGGATTGTGGTGAAAAAAGTGAATTGAAAATCCATATATATTATTTTATTGGTTTAGCTATTATTTTATTATTTCCTTAGGAGACCCATTTTAAACCTCAAAATTCCCCTAATAATAGGTCCGGAAACACATGGAAGTTATAATTTTTATTTTTTAGGGTTTTATAGGTTAAAAACAACATCAAGAAAAGTGAAACAATAAGCTGAAGAAAAATCCTAGGGTTTGAAGTAGCTAGTCATGCAAGGATCTGAAAAATGACAGAGGTCATAATTGTAAACACTTGTGGAGTCACCAGTTGTTAGGATGAATTCTAATTGCAGGTGTACGAAAAAAACTCACTTTAGCTGTGCATAACAAACAACGCTAACATCAAAGATGGCTGCCAATTTATTTAGATCTGCAGTTAGTTGACCAAGATAAATGTTAGAAAATATACATCTACGCAATAAAATACATTAAGCAGTAAATAAAAGAAAGAGTTTCTCCATGCATACAACACACAAGAAAATAATATTTTTAAATAATTTTTGTATTTTTTGACACCTGGGAATGGAACATAGAAAGATGTTACCAGTCCCCCTCAATGGGATGGGTTCTTGTATGTCCTTAGCACTTCAGATCTAAGATCTCTCTCCCTTGATGGTGTAGAAAACCCGCACAAAAAATGGAACTCAAATGGAGCTCACAAGAAAAATGGTAGAAAAATATAACAATGATGGAGGATCAAAGTCAAACCAAAAGTATAGATACAGAGTGATATTTAGGCAACAAAAGGTAGTGAGTGAATAGAAAAACCCTTCTATTTATAACAAAATATTGAGTTAGTTTAGATATCGGTGAATAGTTAAAATATTATTAACCAAATCTAGATCCAACTTTTATGGAATATTTTATTATATTTGTTGGAGGGAAAAAGAATTTGAATTTGGTCAAATCCCTTTACTTGTAAATAATAAATAAATAAATTATTTATTTATAATTTTAAGGATATGGTTGAGTAATAATTAAATAAATAATTATTTATTCAATTATTTATAAATGATTTAGTCAAATTTAACAAGGAATATTATTTAAATAAGGTTTAATAATTATTCCTAGAAAATAATAAGATAAATAATGATTTATCTAATTAATTTTCTTGATTTGAGTTAAATATGACTAGAATATTAATTAAATTGTTGTTTAACTAATTATTCCTTGAGGAAAATCGAACAAATATGGATTTATTCAATATTTCCTCATGGGGTTTCTTGTTTAGACCATAAACAACTTAATCAATTAAGAATTACTAAGTTATTTTTCATAGTGAAAGCAATTCTACTTAGGGTAAAATTGGTCTTACATGGTGTACCTTGGTCCATCTAATAGTAACAGGTTAGATGAAAAAAAATTGGTGTAACAGGGATGGTGAAAAGATGTTGTGTAACAGATGCCCCCTAAAGCATGAGTTCCAAGAGAGAGGGAGGAGTGAAATGATTTACAAGAATTCGTTCGAACCAAACACCGCTATTAGAAGACCTGTAAATATAAATACAACTGATATATTTGCTACATGAACATGTGGCATGGGTGCAGCCATCCATAATATAGTACATCTATAAACTGAGATCTGAGGTATGGAGGCAGCTATCCAGCAGTAAGGATCAACAAATAGAATCAGGTATGGTTGCAACCATCCAATTAAAAGAGTCATGCATATAGTCATGATAAACCAAAATATCCCTTAGCCTGGATCTTATCAGACAAAACCCAGGGTCTTGCGCTCCATCTCGAACTGAACATGTACAAATTCAAGCATGCGAATATGTGAGCTGAAGTCGAACATGAAAGAAAGTCACCTGATTACCAGCCAACGATGTAAGTTGTTAACAGGCATGAGAGAAGCCATCAATAATGAAAATGGCTCTCAAGGTACAAATAGTACAATCCACATATTGTGAAAAGTGATCTGGCGTCGAACACCCATAGAATCACTCGATCGAAGGCAAATGATGTGGACCTGTCGTCGAATGCAAAGAACTTGCCATTGAGGTATGCAAGCTCCAAGGTACTGGAAGGGAGTCTCTATATCAACTTCCTAGATAATGGGCTGAAGTTGACAGGAAGTGACCGGATCGAAGGATGGCCATAATGTTTCCCTCATTTTCGACACGAGACAGAGGAATATGATGATAGTGAATCAGGACCAAAAAGAGGATCAGAGGGACGTTGAAAAATGTAAACAGAAACTTCTTATGAACATATCGACGACACGACTCTGGATTTGGCAGTATTTGATATCAAGGGATCTAAGGTCATGATGACGTGGAAAAGAGCAGATGAGAGGTAATAATAGATTACCCAAACCATGGAGGCAAAAATGACGAAATGAGATGTCCCCAACCCGACACGAATGCAGATGAGTGTCACGTTCAAGAGAAAAATACTGCCAACATGACTGATAACTAGTTCCATTTTCCCCCACCATTGCTGGGGAGTACCCCAATTATTTTTGGAAAACAAGTTTGAAATGGATAACATATGCTTGTCATGTAAGTTTTTCCTTCGAAAAAATCTATCTGAGTGCATTTTACAAGCCCTAGGAAGGAGGAATAACTCGAATAACTCGACATATTTTCCGATGTCATTTAGGATTTAACAAGTCTGGCAAAGGAATAACTCGACATATTTTCATGTTTAGAGAGTTTGAAAAAAAGAGGAAAAGAAAACTCCAATAGCCCCCTTTCGCAGGTTGTCTCACATGTCCGAAAAGATAGAAAATTGTGTCTGAGAGAACCTCTTAGTCACGATAGGATAATGTATTCCTCTTTTGTAAATAATCTATCCCAGCCCAAAAAAGGGGTAAACGTATACTGGGTAGATATTATTCTGTAGCCATTTAACGAGTTAAAAATGACAAGAGTCTTGGAAATATTTTCAATTTTAGAGAGTCTGAAAAGAGCTGAAAGATGACTCCAAAAATGACTTTTTATTTTTTTTACTGAGTCAAAAAAGTATAAAATACTGTTAGAAGTGTTGTCATTGATGGCAAAGGACAGCAATAGAGGCAAAGGAGAAGACAGTTTGGTGAATGGTGTAGTAACATTTACAGGGAGCATGAGGAGAACAAAGTGAGAAGTTATTTACACTACAACAGCAGATATAAGGCTTGTAGACACAGAATGAGAGTTTTTTTACATTTGACAGGGAAGCAGACTATACATACAGAGAATACAGTGACAGGAGTTTACATTTGACAGAGCAGTAGACTATACATACTGAGAATACAGAGACAGGGCAGCAGAATAGACAGAGACTGCAAAGATCCAGAGGTGGTTCCAATGGAGAAGATCTCACAGAGAAAGAGTTGGACTATGCAGAAGAGAAAGAAGCACAAACTGTTAGGGGAATATTCAGGGCCATAGCGCAAAGTTGAAAAGCCATTAATGCTCATCCTATGGCAACTTTCATATATAGACAGAGTGAGTTTTTGCAGAATCCAAATTCCAATCTTCAATGAGCAGTGTCAATTTTGATAGAATTGTAGTTTTTAATATGTGAAGGTGGAGAGAGCACAATGAAATGTTTATAATAAAATGTTCAAGGGTTAAGATGGAACCCTGAGGGTAAGAGGTGGAACCAAGCATTAAGCAATAAAAACTTAATGCAGTCGGGTGTTAAACCTTATGGTAGTGTTGTATTAAAATAACAATGAAACAGGGGTTTATATGTTAAGGCAGAGCTCATATATTAAAGTGCTGAAGAAATAGGAAATGAAACCTTTGAACGAAGTATATATATTTATATATAACGAAGGCATGAAGATTTTGATGAATCAGAACCATGAATATAAGCGGAACTCTAATCGTGAACAGTAAAACCAAAGGTAAATATAAAAGAAAACAAAAATATCATTTTTGTAAAAGCAGATGAGGAAATCAAAGCAGCTCAGGAGATTCCTAAAGAAGAAGAAATCTGCAATGAAGTAGATAGAAATCAGAAGGAATCACAAATGAAAAAGGATGAAATAAATAAAATGTCAACTAAAAAGGACTCATATACTCCTGAATATGTCAAATTTGGAAGCCATCAAAGGAGATTTTTTATTCCTATGAAAAATACCACCTGTTATGCCTGTCACAAACTAGGACATATTGCTGCATATTGTCATACAAGAAGAATAAATACAAACCAGCAAAGGGTGCAAATAGTGAAAATCTTTTCTCAAGCAAACAAATGGAGAAGACAATATTTAGTCAGGTATGCAAATTGTTTTTATGGATACTGTTTTTACTGTAAAGAATTTGGCCATAAAATCATAGAATGCAGAAAATATGGACAAAGACTGATATTCAAAACCTCAAGGAGGTTTATGAATCATGGAGAGTTTACTCATACTTATAATTATGCTAAAGATATACTCAAATGTTGTATATGCAATAAAAGTGGACATATGTCTTCCAAATGTCCTATTAGAGAATGTGGTTCATCACCTCAGAAAAGGTACCAAACAAGAGGATGCTTGTAGTGGAAAAAGAAGGTGAATAAATGTGACTTGGCTCTAATAGCTCAAGATCTAAAAATCCAATGGTATTTGGACAGTGGCTGCTCAAAGCATATGTCTGGAGATAGAAGCAAGTTTATAACCTTTGATGAAAAGAAATCTGGAAATGTTACTTTTGGCAATGATAAATCAGGAAAAATTAAAGGAAGAGGCTCAGTCAGTCTGGATAATGGCAAAGGAAAAGCCCAGGATGTACTATTTGTGGATGGGCTGAAAGAAAATCTGATGAGTGTTAGTCAAATGTGTGATAAAGGTTGTGAAGTTCTTTTTAGAGCATAAGACTGTGAAGTAAGATGAAGCACCACTGGAAAGACCCTGATCAAAGGTGTTCGAACATAAAGCAATGTCTACGTAGTGAAAGAAGAAAATGAAGCATGCCACTTTAGCAAATTTGAGGAGTCATGGTTATGGCATAGGAGATTGGGACACCTAAACTTTGATCATATCATAAGTCTAAGAAAAATGAATGCAGTCAGAGATATGCCATCCATAAAGAAGCCTTCAAATACAATATGTAAATCCTGTCAGCTAGGTAAACAGACCCGCACATCCTTCAAAACCAAAGAGAAGCTATCTACAAGTAGACCTCTTCAACTTGTTCACATGGATCTGTGTGGACCTTCAAGAACCAAAACACCAAGTGGATAATCCTATTTCATGCTAATAATAGATGACTTTTCAAGAATGACATGGGTTGCATTTCTCAAACACAAATTGGAAGCATTTGAGAAATTCAAGATATTCAAGGCATTGGCAGAAAATCAAACAGGATGCAAGCTAAAGTGCATTATATCAGACAGAGGAGGTGAATTCACAGACTATGATTTTGCAGATCTATGTAATGAACATGGGATAAAGAAAAAGTTCACAATTGCAGGAACACCTTAGCAAAATGGAGTGGCAGAGAGACAAAACAGGTCTGTACAACAGATTGACAGAGCCCTGATGCAAGAAAGTAACACTCCTCAAACCTTTTGGGCAGAAGTAGTACACACAACTGTTCATATCCTAAACAAAGCTCATTTAATACCAAACAGTGACAAGACTCCTTATGAACTATGGCATGGTAAACTAGCATCAATCAAGCACTTTAGAGTCTTTGGAAGTAAGTGTTTCATAAAAAATAATGATGAAAATATGGGAAATTTTGATGCAAGAGCAGATGAAGGAATATTTTTAGGATATGCATCCAAGAGTAAAGGTTACAGGTGCTACAACAAAATACTTCACAAAATTGTGGAAAGTATTGATGTAAGATTTGATGAAGAACTATCAAACAAGACAAGAAGTACAGATTGCAGCAATCCTCCAGAAGATCATGAAGAAGAGAATCAAGATGATGATGAAATAAGCAAGATAACAGAAGATATTGAACTGAGATCAAAAGGCCCCTCAAGATACACTCAAAAGAACCATCCAGAAGATCAAATCATTAGGGACAAGAGTGTAGGTGTACAGACAAGAAGACAGCTAACTGAACAGAAAAAAGAGGTATATCTAGCAATGTTATCACAAATAGAGCCAAAGAAGTTTGAAGAAGCTAGCAGAGACAAACATTGGGTGAATGCTATGAATGAAGAATTGGACCAAATTGAGAAGAACAACACCTGGGAACTAGTTCCAAGACCCAGTGAGAAAAATGTCATTGGCTCAAAATGGGTATTCAAGAATAAGATGAATGAACAAGGACAGGTAATCAGAAATAAAGCCAGACTTGTATGCAAGGGATATTCACAGGTTGAAGGTCTTGATTATGATGAAACATTTTCCCCTATAGCCAGAATGGAAGCTATCAGATTGTTTTAAGCTTTTGCTTGCTATCATGACTTCAAGGTATATCAAATGGATGTGAAGTCTGCCTTCCTGAATGGAGATTTAGAGGAAGAAGTCTACATGGAACAACCAGAAGGGTTCTCCTTAACAGATAATGCAAACTATGTGTGTAGATTAAAGAAAGCATTATATGGGCTAAAACAAGCTCCTCGAGCATGGTATTCAAGGCTGGACAAATATTTGCAAAAACAAGGGTTTAAGAAAGGAGGAGTAGACTACAATTTGTACATAAAAGCAAATGAAAATGAACTTCTAATTGTAGTAGTGTATGTCGATGATATCATGTTTGGAAGCAACAAAGATGAGTTAACAAAACGATTTGTTGAAGAGATGAAATTAGAGTTTGAGATGTCTATGATTAGAGAGCTCACCTTTTATCTAGGACTTCAAATTCAACAAAAGAACACAGGCACATTCATCTCACAAGAAAAATACTTAAAAGAGATGCTGAAAAGTTTCAAAATGGAAGACTGCAAACCTGTGTCAACTCCCATGATTACTGGATGCAAACTTTGTGCAGATGATGGATCAACTGATGTAGATCAAAAAATTTATAGATCCATGGTTGGAAGTCTGTTATACCTAACAGCTTCTAGACCAAACATTGTGCTAGCTGTAGGACTTGTGGCAAGGTATCAAGCAACACCAAAACAAAATCACTTATTAGCAATTAAGATAATTTTCAGATATCTACAAGGGACTGCACATCATGGGCTATGGTATCCAAAAGGAAAAAACTTCATTTTGACAGCATATACAGATGCATATTGGGCCAGCTGTGTTGATGATAGGAAAAGCACAAGTGGAGGTGCATTCTATTTAGGAGAAATTCTGGTGGCATGGCTAAGCAAGAAACAAACATCTATCTCTCTATCTACAGCAGAAGTAGAGTACATAGCAGCAGCATGTTGCACACAAGTCATGTGGATGAAACAAACCCTCCAAGACATGAAGGTAAGCATTGATGAACCTATTTCTATCAAATGTGATAATACAAGTGCAATAAGTATATCAAAAAATCATGTACTTCGTTCAAAAACTAAACACATTCCAATCAAGTATCATTTTCTCAGAGAACAAGTAGCACAGGAGGTAGTGAAGTTGGAATATGTGCCAACAAAAGATCAAACAACAGACATATTCAAAAAACCTCTTTCTAGAGAACCATTTGAATATTTGAGAGATAAACTAGGGGTAGTGTTTGTAGATGCTACTCTCTGATATGAAGAGAAAGCATCGTTTCAGGGGGAGAACAGAAACGAAAATATCATTCCAGGGGGAGATCAGTTAACAAGGAATGCCATAAAGAGCATGGAACAGGTCCTCAAGATCAAAATATCAACCCTTTGCCATTGATGTCAAAGGGGGAGGAAATGCTACAAACAGAGTGGAGTGAATATGTTAAAAGGCCTAGCAGAGGCAGAGTATTGCCATCAATGACAAAGGGGGAGACTGTTAGAAGTGTTGTCATTGATGGAAAAGGACAGCAACAGAGGCAAAGGAGGAGACAGTTTGGTGAATGGTGTAGTAACATTTACAGGGAGCATGAGGAGAACAGAGTGAGAAGTTATTTACACTACAGCAGCAGATATAAGGCTTGTAGAGACAGAATGAGAGTTTGTTTACATTTGACAGGGTAGCAGATTATACATACAGAGAATACAGTGACAGGAGTTTACATTTGACAGAGCAGAAGACTATACATACAGAGAATACAGTGACAAGATATGTACCAAGAATACAGAGGCAGGGCAGCAGAATAGACAGAGAGTGCAAAGATCCAGAGGGGGTTCCAATGGAGAAGAGCTCACAGAGAAAGAGTTGGACTATGCAAAAGAGAAGGAAGCACAACCTGTTAGGGGAATATTTAGGGCCACAATGAAAATTTGAAAAGCCATTAACGCTCATCCTATGGAAGCTTTCATATATAGACAGAGTGAGTTTTTGGAGAATCCAAATTCCAATCTTGAATGAACAGTGTCAATTCTAATAGAATTTTTTTTTTTAATATGTGAAGGCAACGAGAGCACAACGAAATTTTTATAATAAAATGTTGAAGGGTTAAGACGGAACCCTGAGGGTAAGAGGTGGAGCCAAGAGTTAAGCAATAAAAACCTGATGCAGTTGGGTGTTAAACATTATGGTACTGTTGTATTAAAAAAACAATGAAATAGGGGTTTATATGTTAAGGCAGAGTTAATATATTAAAGTGCTGAATAAATAAGAAATGAAACCTTTGAACGGAGTATATATATTTATATATAACGAAGGCGCAAAGATTTTGATGAAGCGGAACCATGAATATAAGTGGAACCCTAATCGTGAACAGTAAAACCAGAGGTAAGAAAATCGGCAGTATCGCGCAGTTTCAAAAGTGGTAAGCAGATTTCTCATTTTGAATGCAATCTATGTCTTTAATCAACACGTGTCCCAAGGCGGTTTTGTAAAACAACTTTTTTCGCGCAATTTTTATGCATTAATGTTGGTATCAATAAAAAACACGAAACTTGTTAAGGATCATTGGATTGAGGTTTGAGAAGCAATGAGCTCACGACCGTCGGATGCAAGGGGTAGTTTAACTACCGGGGCCCAGTTCATCATGCAATTATGGTGAATTAACCCGCGGGCATGTTATTTATGTGATTGTTGTCGGATGTGCACCCGATTGGAATTTGGAACGCGACGTGTTTCTAACTTTCGGATGACAAGGTAGATCCTGTGGGCCTGAAACTATATCGTTTGATTTGGGGAGTATAGATATATATATATATATATATATAATATATATATATATATATATATATATATATATATATATAAAGACCAAATGTTATATAAGGAACTGTATGCAGGCATATTATAAAATATGCAAAAGGTAATTGGAATATATATATGTGTTGACATTTATATATTATGGTTGGATATATAATATATCGGGCCTTTGGTTTTAAAGAAAATTGAAGGATTATATAGGACCTTAATATATGAATTATATGGATTGGCCAAGGTGTGTGTTCAGTATTTGTTGACATTGGGATTTGTAATGTTAATTGCCCATATGTATATTTATAAGAAGCAAAGCGTTTTTTGGCGGTGCAAAAAGTATTAAGGCATGGATGATTATTTAGTCGAAATGTTGATGAATATGCCGGTAAACGTGGGACCCTCTTGTATTACTATCAAGTTATGGAGGTCAAATTACCTGAATATGCAATTGGTTTCATTGTAACATTCGAATATTGTTTTGAATAAGTATACTATGGATTGTTGTCTTATGAGCAAGTATTTATAATACTCATTGGAGGTGGACCCGACTATTTGATCCAAAAGGTTTTTTTGTTCCGGAAGTTAAATGGATTTTGGGTTTAAACCAAGGCGATGAAAAATAATGAAGAGAACTGATTTATATATGTCAGCCCGAGAAAATATTACACTGATGTGGTTTGGACGTGGTAAAATGTTGACATATATATATATGTGTGTGTGTGTGTGTGTGTGTGTGTGTGTGTGTTGGGCAGAGACTTATTGTTGGTTTAACATATGCCAAAACCATTACACAATAGATTTTGATATGAGGAAGTGGGCCTGAAAGGGTGTTTTCTATTGTTAAAAGGGTTTTTTAATATAATGCCGAGATTTGGTTGTGTTGTATTAAAATACTGTTGTATATACAACAATTATACAACTACAATGAACAGGGAAAATGCAAAAACGAAAAAGGACAGAGAGAGAAAAAAAAAGACAGTGAGAGAAAAATAGAGAGAGCAGAGTTGTTGAATGGATTCGAAATTTATATTGTAATTGAATGAAAGGTTTTTTAATGGTTTTTACATTGTTAGTGATGTAATTGGCAAGTCTCTGGAGAAAGACAAAATCCCACTGTAAAGTTGAAATGAATACATTTATTCTGAATAAGCCGGTAAAAGAAAAAAAGAATGCAGAATTGAAGAAGAAGAATTAAATAAAACAAATATGAAGATTGTAGGATAGTAGTTAAAAAAAAATACAAAACAGAGTTGTTATCCAAGGTAAATCAGCAAGTGTTTCTCTTATGAAAAATTAAGGGAGTTGGAGCTTCCTTGCAAGTTGTAGCTTGAAGAATTGAGGTTGGAGCCTCTTGTAGGTTGGTGCCTACAGAAAATTAGTGGTGAGAGGGAGTTGGAGCTTGCCTTTACATCACAAAAATAATAAGATGTGGTTTTCTCCCTTTATGGGTTTCCACTTATATCTGTTGTCTTTGTGTGTGATGTTTATGTGTTGATGTGGTTATTCAATCTGCTTAATACTTGATGCTCTCATAATAAGTCTGTTGTTCACATATAAAGTTGATCATGAAGATAAAGTGTAAATAAGTTTAATTGAAAGTTTAAAAAGTTCATGAATGTGTTAAACTGATTCACCCCCCCCCGCCCCCCCTCTCAGTTTAACTAAGGTTTCAACAAATACAACTCATTACTTCATCACCATCATGTTGAGGACCTATCGTTGCATAAGAGATGCATGGAAAACCCATTTCTTGAAATAGTGAAATAATTGAAAAATATGCTTTAAAACCTAATTAGGATTCTGAAAAGTTTTAAAATGCCAAATATGGTAAAAAATAAATTACTTTTCACTTTTACCTCTTGTGAGAATTTTTTTACCTTTTTTCACTGTGATTTTATGGCGTTGACAACGGGAAATTCAGGAGGCCAATCGTGAATCTATCTGTTCCAGGTAAGAACTCACATATTTCCATGAATTTTGATTACTTTTTCATTACCTGAAACCCCAATTTCATAGATATATGGGGGGATTTTGTAAAAATTAGGGCACAGATGTCGGCATAGTTATCAGGCACGGACCTATGCCAACCGGCCTAAAAATTTAACGGGGGTGCACCAATTGGCACGACTATTTCTAAAACAGTCACGCCAAACGCGACATAAATTTTTAGCATGTAAATACAAAAAAGAAGGCCCAATTTAACCATTCAAAAGATTTGGATTTGGCTAACGACAACCATATGGATGTGTTTGCATTTGTGAAAAGACAAAATGGTTATTGAATGGAAAGAATGAGAACAAAGTGAAGAATATGAGGAAGCCATGGGCAATAGGAGATGCATGGAAGCTCTCAGAGATTGCGGGCTCAAGAAATTATTTATGGAACCATGTCTCAGATCTAAACCGGAGCTGTTGCAGTACTTGATCACTGTCTGGGACACTGATCAAGAAAAATTCATTATTCACGACCATGAACTTGAGATTGAAGTGTCATATGTTTACTTCATAACCACACTATCGTAGAGGGGGGCAGTACCAATCTTTACCGGCACCCGACCCTCAATGGAGAACAAGAGTATGGTTATTGAAAGGGTGTGCCCAGGGGAATGGAAAGGATCAAGAAGTGAAAAAGTGGATACCCAAAATATTTTGGATTTGGAACTAAGGGTAGTTTTGCACACCATCACACGAACTATTGGATCGTAGGCTCCACACGAGGCCACAAAAACACGACTACTTCTTACCGTATATTTCATGGCATCTATTCTCTACAACTGGGCACAGGCAGTAACAATCAACATGAAGCATAAATTGGTGAAATGAAAGAAAACCAAGCTGAAGCAGTTCGGCTACGGGTCCATATTGGTATCTTTCATCTTGGAATGGTTACCAATATTCCAATGTTAGGAGCTAATAGTCTCGACACCACCAGCCCAAGAGCCATGGATGGTCTATTGGGAAAATTTGATGCCAAGGTCACGGGGCAGTCAACAGATGTCCTGGAGACCAGATTTATTTGAGTGACTCCACCGACAACTGATTGTCGTGGAGGAATGGCCCTATTCTCACGTGGATTTCACTAGTGATGCAGATCTCCCACTTCCAGAAGGAGAGGATTGGGATGAAGTACTAGGTAAGACTCATTTTTTATTTTGATGAGTATTATGATATTTTATTATGTATCTTCTGACATTGATCCATGTAATTGCAGATGTTGGCCCAGAGAGAGTTGCAGGCATGTCCCCGATAGCATAGAGGATTCCTCATGATTTTGATGTGGCCCCTCATGGTGAGGGAGGCAAGGAGGAGGAAATCATACGCAACCTGGAGGGAATCTCCCATGGGATCCCAAAATATGCGTGATTCAATGATGTTCCTTGTGTGTACTAGAGACACACTACAGTCGTGTCAAACCATGTGCACTGCCTGCTGAGGCGGCTTGTATAGGCAGTGACATGCTATCATGAGCATCATGCCCAGTAGACACCTAAGTTTTATTTCTTCATATTTTTTGAGAGACATGATGTCTCAGGATGTAACCGAAACACACATATTTTTTGAACTTATGATGCACATGGATGCAAAAACTCAATATATATAGATCTATTTTCCTGTATGGATCTTGTCATGTGATGATGATTTTTACAAATTACACAAATGTCTATCAAATACAATGTTAGCTACTATATCAGTTAATGCATTCATTCGTCTAGGAATATGTTGATATGTAATGTAATCAAATTTTCTTTCCAGTAAATGAACATGCAAATACAACCTTAAGATGTGAGGGTATCTAATAGAATAATGTCCATTAAGTTGAAGAACAACAAGCTATGAGTTTAGGTTAAAAATCAATGCATGAATGTCGAGAGCAATGGCCTCGGTGAATAGTTCAATAACAACACTATATTCAGCAACATTGTTTGTGGTTCATCCTAGACAGATACCTTCATGGTCTATCAACTCACCAGCATTATCATAAATTACCCAGGCTGGTGAAGACAGGTTTTGGGTACTGTGGGAAGCACCATCTGCGGAACCAACATAATGGGTAATATAAATCTACACAATAAGAAATGATCTAATAAGCAGGAAAACGTTCGCAAAGCACACCAGGATAAAAATGTAAAAAAATGAAAAAAAACTATGTACAAAAAACATGCATGAATGATTCATGCATACTATTTTTTAAGATACAACCCATTTCTGTACTGATCTAGATGATGACCTTCATAATAAAAAATCTCATAAGCCCCATTCCACAAAACATGTTTAGTAATGTAAGGCCCATGCCACATGGGTTGAAATTTCCCTGCCTCCAGCTTATCGTGAGATTTTTCCTACAGGAGGACGAGATCTCCTTCTATGAAGGAATGAGGGGAAATGGACTAGTGAAAATGAGCGGTGAGTTTCATCAAGCCTCTCTAAATACAGAAGATGCTCTTCTTCTGGCAAAGTATTCAGCAACAATTCAATAGCTATTTTGAGTGAAGGTATCTCACATTCAATCAAAAGGGTAGCTTCTAGACTATAGACAAGCTGGAATGGAGTGAATCCGGTTGAATCCTTTACAGAGATTCGGTAAGCCCAAAGAGCTGAGAACAACATGAGATGCCAATTTTATTTGTGCATCGCAATCGTACCTTGAAGCATAGTGACGAGAATTTTTTTCATTGATTCAACCTGGCCATTGTTCTGATGGAAGTATGACATTGAGCTGTCGTGACGTAGACCCAACTTGGAAATCACCTCCGCCAAGATTGACAAAAATGATTGAGTTGTCGTGACGTAGAACCATGATTGACAACAATGGCTTGAGCCTACACCAAACCTAGAAATGACATGATTGAATAAAAATTGTGTTTTTGTCTTACCGTCAGCCATAAGTGTACGCATTGCTTCGGCCCATTTGTTGAAGTAGTCCACGGCTACGATGATAGTCACCCAAATATGGATGTTCTTGACAATTCCTGGTTTGATGGAAATGTCCATAGGCATCGTCTATGTAATCTTACTCAAGTTACCTTCTGCAAAGACTTTATGTGTAAGGATAGGTGTTTGAAGCGAAGGAGAAGGAACCTGAGAAGCGAACCTCTCAAGACACGTAGACATGGCTGCAACGCCAGGCATGAACGAGGAACAATGATGACTATCATCTGAAGGAGGATCCTTAAGATACAGTGTTTCTATGATGGCCTCATCAGAGGGAAATATCTCTCTCAAGGGATCGGGAAAATCCGAATCGCCAAGCCAAGGGGATTGAGAATAAGTATCAAGAGACATGCCCAAAGTGGAATGATCAGGAGGTGGAGAATCTGAAGCTGAAATAAGTTCACGATAATCAATCTCAATCAGACTTAATGGGATTGAATCTCCAAATGAATCAATATGCTCCGGTGAAGGGATGATCCATGGATTGTCAGAACTAGAGATCATATTAACCTGAATAGTGTTGGGTGGAGAGAGAGGAAAAATACCCATGAGGGTAAGATCTTTGAAGAGACCCGACCCTACGCTCTCGTAAGGCGTAGGAATTTGATCTAGATATGAAACATTATTCTTAGAAGAATAAGTGAAGAAAGACAATTTATTGACAGTAACGATCTTTCCTTTTTTCAAAAATCACAAAACAAGAAAGAGAGTGGACAAAATGCACATCATGGCATGAGTCCAACTGCAACCGAGGAGAAGATTTTAATTGTGCTTGGCATCAACTACTTCAACCTCAACATTGACTTTTTTCCCTTCTATAGTAATCAATAAACTAGCAAGAACACCAAGAGGTTTAGATTCCCTTCCATAAAACGCTTCTAGAGCATTTGGAGATGAATTCAGAGCTGGAGAACCAATAGATTTCCAGCAGGCATATGACATGGTGCACGTAGATGTACCCTCATGCACAACCGCTCGATGGATATTCAGTCCATTAATCCCAACTTGGATGATGAGCACCAGCTGGTGAGGGAGACGTGTGATGAAATTCTCCAAGTCGAAAGTGATAAGGCTCGAATCAGTAGGATCAACCCCACCGATGGCAGATAGCAAAGCCTTTCATTGAGACGGACAACTATGAAGTAATTCTAATGCAGACATAACAGATGGCCTCTAAGCCAAATCCTCAACAATATTGTAATGTTGAGCAGCACGAGTGTTATGATTGTAAGAATACTTACGGAGTACACCTTTGGAAGGTGGCCATACAATGGGCTCAGTACTGGGCCTTTCAATTTGAAGAGGGCCAAAATCAGGCGGAGGACGAGGACCATCAACGATCTCTTTCCCTGCTACCTGATGCAGTTCGTTATAATATTTCAACCGTGTAGCGATGGAAATGGATGCAGGACCATTTATCCTGAAAATTAGAGAGACAAATGGGGCAGAGGACTAAGGTTTCTCTACCAATTGAGTTTTATATGAGGGAAAGGGTTCTTTGAGAACAACCAGAGTTCTTGGTGTGAGATAGAGTAGAGAGAAAGACCCTTGTCGAAAGAGAGTCTAGGTTGATTTCCTCGCCACATCCAAATTCCCGACGAATGCTTGAGACACATTTTGACTGGACTCGTAGAAGGAGGTTGAGATGTCAAGGCTCATTTGGTTGTAATATATTTCTTTCTCTTAATATATACATGATTGATGTGTTGGTTCCCATCTTGTTTTGATGTGATTAATCTTACGCAATATTTTTAATTATCCATGACCAATTATATAGTTATGAATGCAATTATTGTTTCGTATGCTTCTTTCGTTCTCTGATCCATGTGCAGGCACCTGAGTACCACTGCTGAAGGACCGCGACGTATCAGGATGAAGATTAGGAGACTACTGGCATAGCTATGACAACTGCGTTGGATCAAAGGTAGGACAATATATCATGACTCAGTTTCATTCATTAACTAGGAATCGATGCATTAGCATGTCCTCTTTCTACTAGAACCATCCTAGGGCTAGAGGGATGGCCTTTGTCTACACAGGGGATTTACCTACACAACAAGTTGGTGACTCCTCTAGGGAGGGTATCGGTCAATTCCTAGTTAATGAATGAAACTTAGTTGGGATAGATTGTCCTACCTTTGATCCAACGCAATTGTCGTAGCTGTGGAAACAGTCTCCTGATCTTCATCCCGACACGTCGCGATCCTTCAATAGTGGTACTCAGGTGCCTGCACAAGTATCAGAGAAAGAAAGTAGCATACGAAACAATAATTTCATTCATAACTATCTAATTTTTCAAGGATAATTAAACGTATTGCATAAGATTAATAACATGAACACAAGACAAGAACCAAAACACCAGTCATGTATATATTAAGAAAAAGAAAGAGACTACAACCAAATGAGCCTTGATGTCGCAGCCTCATTCAGTGGGTCCAGTCAAAATGCATCTTAAGAATTTGTTGGGAATTCATATGTGGTGAGGCAATCAATGTAGACTCTCTCTCCAAAAGGGTCTCTCTCTGGTCTATCTCACACTAGCTAAATCAGACCATTTCAGTTATTATCCAAAATGTTCAGCTACCCAAACCATTTAGGTAGTTGCATTTATGTGAGGGAGATGTATTTATAGAAGGAGAGGAGGAGGTTGGGATCCCTAAAATGGGGGAAAGACAGCTTTATCCTTTGGGAGGTTTTCCCAAAAGTAGTGAACAAGAAGCCAAAGGAGGGTTATCGACATTATTTAGTCGAACCACCCATGCTGACTCGCTCACAAAGTGGTTGGAAATGGAAAATTCGCTTCTATATTTAAAAAAACTTTCTAAAATCAGCTCGGCATGGGTAGTCCATTGTAAGAGAGCACCAATGGGCATGGGGCCCAGTGCTAATTTCCCTTATCGGTGTGAGGCCATAACTACCTTCTAACTCCAACCCAAAATCATGTGTTGTTGATGGTCTGTTCCAGGAATAGTCAACAGAGGAAATGTTATTCTTGTGGCAAGGGATGCAATGACCCCTTTTGCAAGGCATGACACTACATATAAGTCACATAAATGTTCCCCCAATGTGCAGGATGAGGATTGCAGGGACGGTGACAAAATGTTGTGTAAAACAAGGAACAATACAACATAGTTTAATAGGGGATTTTGAAAAGGATCGTCGCATATCCACACATTCAAACTATGTTCTTTTCCACCTTTTTCTCACACACATCCATACACTAGGAAAAGAAAATACACCTAAAACTAACTTTAAAAAAATCACTAAATTCTCCTCACAGGGGCCACAAAAGAATTTATAGTTTAATTTAGGATCAAGGGGGTAGGAATCCAATAAACCGCCTTTATCATTATTAATCTTGAAACATAGAAGTTGGTTGTTTAGGGAGCTTTAAATCCACCTATCATCCCATGGAAAAGAAAACCCGAGCATGACAGAGAACCGTTTCAGAGGGGGTTAGGCTTAGGCACAGTGCGGGCAAGTATCAGTTGGGGTTACCTGACCCAGCTGATACTCTGTAGTGCTAGCTGAATTACCAAGAAGCCAAATACTCGAATGCTCACATGGGATAGTGGTACTTAGTGGCCAAATTAGGGCATAATTTCCCTATAGGTGACGGTGCAGACAAGCGATAGATCCTCTACCCTTACCTTGGTGGATTTTCTTTGGCTGACTGGGGGCATCGCTAACTCTTACGGGACGTTGTGCCAACACTCGCAAGATATAATCTCAAGGCCCAGTTACACTTGAGTGTGTGAGGACAAATAATTCTTCTAGGATTTGAGTATCATACGCAAAAAAAAGAAAAAACCATATTTTTGATTGACTGATCACATAGGATTAATTTAAAGGGAAAATTAATTTTATTTTCGATTTGTTTTATGTATGTGATCAGAATTTTTCTTTGATCATAATCTCTATCCTCTCAAATATTTCCAAAGCTAGATCTAGTTGACACCAAAATGGACCCAACAGGATCTCATTGATCTAGACGTCTTTTGGACCTTACCCCATTACCGAGAGGGGTGCCAGGTCTTTAGCCATTTAGGCGTCAAAGACGAAACACTGGTAGCATTATTTCTTTGTCCTTTATTGGGGCATCCTTATATGGGAACCCTGGTCGGTCTCCCAACCCCACATCACATACCACTCCTCGCACAACCCCTAGAGGGAAGAGAAGTGCTACCCATTTGGGAATCTAGTTGAATACATAGCAGGGTACGTCGCAGACAAACCCTTTTCCTAACCAGAACTTTGTGTCTTCACAAGTTGGAATGGCGTCAACCTCGGAGTCACCATTTTTAGCTTCATTAAATCTACCAGATTTAACCAAGTTGACAAATGACCCCATTTCACACAACCCTACATGGCCTCCCATGCCCATGAAGTTCCCTTCAGATATTCCAAAGTTTGAAGGAAAGCGAGTGGAAGACCCGGGTAATCATGTCATGACCTTCCACCTGTGGTGCTCATCGAACAATATTATTGATGACACTATTTGATTGGGACTATTTCAACACACTCTAATAGGAGTAGCAGCAAAATGGTATGTGGAGTAGCCCTATGCTACACATGGAACCTTTAACACCCTTGCCACCACATTCCTAACATATTTCCAATTACCCATCCACCATGATTCTAGAATGAAATTACTGACACATTTTAGGAAAACCACCACCATCCATATCTCGGACCATCTCCACTAATGGAGGTGGCATCGTAGTTTATGTAAATCCAAACTTGACGATTGGGTACTTTTAGATTTGTTCCTGAAAATATCTCACTGCAGAGATTTCAAAGGATGTGGCGCAACAAAGGCCCATATCCGAAGAGGACGCCATCAGCAAGGCCCAACAGCTTGAGCTGATTTATACACAGTTAGGATATAGTTACAATATCCTACCAAACACCCCGTGCATGCAAACTTATAAATAATTTTTAGTGTGTCGAACTCTGCAGACACTCTAATTGGGTCATTCATCCAAAATTACCTAGGCAGTAGCAGTCAAAACCCCGGTTACATGTATGATTCTACCGAGAACATACCACAACCCAGTTTCAAAGTCATCATATCACCATGGAGGACCCTATCCTTCGGCTCAAGGGACCTAGTACACAGATATACATACTGATGAAAGAGATCCCCCCCAAAAGCTAGGTGCAAACCAAGGGCCACATTATGCTCAGTCCCTAGCACAAGACCCACCTATGTAGAACAATGCACAAGTGAAATTTATGCAGCCTTAAAAAAACCAACCAAATCAATCATATAATCAGGAGAATTACCCTCCTAACATGTTGAAGAAAAAAGGAATAAACAAGCCCAAAGGGAATCTCGGATAGGGGGGCAAAAACCAACAATGCCCGCTACGATCTCAAGCTAGAGGCAACTCCAACTGGAATTAAAACCAGGAGCCAAGTAATGCCCAACGACAGAGAAAAAGGCCACCTCTTCAAAAAAACCACTCTTGTTCAATTTGTGGTTAGTACATCCATTATACTCACCACTGTCCTAATCTCTCTGAGCTGAAGAAGCTGCAGAGTAACCAAGGACAAGGAGGATCTTCCCAGCAAATAGCTGTGATGGAGGAACCTTTCCCCCATCAAGGGACAGTTAGCACTCAACAACAAAATCCCGACAACTCTGTAAAAAATAGCCACTAAATCTACATGACTGGCAGAGAGATATTTTTTCAAACACAGAATCGCAATTATGAAACCCCACTAGACACCAACGCATAAGGGGCTACTACCAGTGCACCAACTGCACCTTTGACCATTTCAGAGATGCCTATTGAACCATTGCCAAAGATGGTTAAGGGACGAAATAGATGAGTAGGAAACTACTCTAAAGTGACCCATAATTATAGCATCATTGATGATCTCGCCAAATATCCCACTGTTATGTCAGCTTTGGAAGTATTGCAAGCATGCCAAAAACAATACAAAACCTTCCTTTCTGCATTAGGCACTATCGACCCTGATGATATGAGTGTAATGGATTTTGATTTAGACAAAGCCACCCCTAGGCTTCCTTTGATGGTAGCCTTTCAGATACCAGTATCAGTCTAGAATATCACCATTAACCTATGTGTCATTGACGAGGGTGCACCCATGTGCATGATGTCAAAAAATGTTTGGCAGAAGTTAGGGTCTCTTGAACTAAAACCATCAGTCATCATGCTTATAGCATACGACAGTCGTCCTTCAACCCCCATCAGTCTCGACCAAAACGTCCCGATATGCTTAGCCGAAAATATGGTCCATATAGACATTGAAGTCTTGGATGCTCACTTGGACTATAATATACTCCTTTGTCAGAGTTATAGGTACACCATGTCATCCTGGCCTCCTCTGTCTTCTACATTATGATGTTCCCCCATGAGGACTGCATCATTATTGTCGACGAATTGATGCATAGTGAGAAGCGGCCCCTGAAAAAAATTGATGTAATTCTACCCTATCTGGATACATCCTCAGATACGCTTTCATTGTACCAAGAATATGGCCCTGGACAGCTCAAGTTTTCGTCCATCCTAGGATCATTCCTAGGAGATCCCACCATTATACCTGAGTCATAACCCAATGTCACAGGGGCTTCAGTGTGCATGATTTCCACATCAAGCACTGAAACTAGTCAGGACATGGCCACAATTAATTAGTAACGTAATCAAGTTCTCGACCATGGTAGCCTCTCTAGCCTATGCCACTTCCCAAACCCCTTTCCTCTATCCCCCAGTTGGTTTCGTCTCCCAGCAGGTTTTGGCAACAGTGGTGTTACCAAACATATCATTTGCAATACCAGTTTGGTATCTCATTCTCCCTACGGGGATAGGAGCCACACACAACACTGCCACAGGGTTAAATACCCTCAGTCTCGAGGAGGCCCCACCCTTTAAGAAGCGGTGGAAAACATCCCTACAAAGGAAATTCCCATTGCAAAACTGGTAGTTATGGCTAAGAAAACCGAGAAGAGAGGAAAGAAGCTGGAAACTCCCGCCGTACAATGAGAATCACCAGTCTGCACCATATGTGATGTAATAGATCACCCTACCCATATCTGCCCAGAGTTAGACGAATTAAAACCACACTTTGGCTCCGAGGCGTACATCACGATGTCACGTTCCCGTAAAAAGGAACCTGCCACCAAAGCTGAAGGCAAAGCATTGCGTACCAATCACGCATGCACTATCTGCAGCAATTATGGGCACCATACCAATCATTTCCCAAAGATCCCACTTTATAGGGACACCTTACATGCCATCGAGTGATCCTATCAAGAGGATCCCTCCACCCAGTCTGTTGGAGATGAACCTCATATCATCTTGTACCTACATGAAGAATGACGATCACTTGAAAGGATCCCCACTAGACCCCCTCCCCCAATCAAAATGTGCATACCTTTTGGTGAGCTTGATCATTTCATCATTGATTTCCCATATTTGGAAATGTTCCAACGATGGTATCTTTTCCATATAGTATATCATGCCAACATTGACATCCAGTATTCATGTCAGATATGCGATGATAACCACCCAATATGTCGTTTTCTCTACATTCTGAGATTCTGCGCAACACTAGCCTGTATGTGATCAACTTTAGTCTGCCTCTCCCAAGAAGATGACATGGACTCAGAATCCATGAACAGCTCCTCAAACTAAGAGGATGGGATGAGAAAATCCATCCTATTCTTGTCATCTTAAAAGAGAACAATTAGGGAACCCCTAGTTACCCCCAACCTCTCTCTACAAAGAATATTAACATGTGCATTATGAAAAATTCCCAATCATGTGGTCGCCATTTTTCTTGATTTAGCAGCGTTACGACACTAGTACCCTTCCAGATGACAAAATGAGCATGACAAGACCCCAATATCTAGTATTTTTTGCCTAGTATGTCAGGGAAATCACTGTGGACAACATTGTACTTATATCCTGTGGGTCAGTCCCCTCATCAATATGATTCATAGAATAGAGAAGAAACGTGAGGATAATCTTAAGCGATTTAGAAAGTACATTACCCTTAGGCCAGCGGCCCCACACCCACATGGTCGTGATGGGAAAAAGAGGATGACCAACCTACCAACCATGACCCAAGCCATCTCTAGGATAATATGTAGACTATGCGACCTGAATGATCACTGAGTCAATCAGTGTAAAGAACTAAATCCCCTCGCAAGTAGTTTTCGCATAGTCTCTTCTCTGCCGCCAAGATTTATGTATAACCAAGGGAAGATCACACGTACCTATTGCTAGATTTGTTCACAATTTCATCATAAAATTAAATGTGTGCATTTTCCCAAGCTAAGAGTGGCAAGAGTAGTGTTAACTCTACACTCCCTAAAATAGTTAGACACACCCAAGCCAACAACGTGGAAGTGGAAGAAGAAGACCACCTATTCTACAACAGATCCTTTCCAAGCGTCCACATCAGGGATAATGAGCACTGTTGATTCCCATACAATCTACTCTGTTGGAAAAGTGGTACCACATACCGTTTGCACTGGCCAGAACCATGAACCATAGGCATGCCCACTAATGGAAACACTCAGGCACCTCTAGAACAGGAACAATTTCCACCCACAGGAAATTGACCATCCTAGTAGGGAACCCACCTTGCGCTTACGCAAACTCCCATCACGGATATTCTTCCCCCACTGAACGTCGATGGCATGATACACCACATATGATTTGTATCATCTCACATCGGAAATAGTATTTCAGCTGCCCCCACATCCCAGGAATTCCACCTTTTTCATGTTGCAAAAGGTCAAGGTACCTTGCGCTTTTGCATCAATTTCCCCGAGATCCTGAATTTACATGTTGCTATCGAACTCCTTAATGATACCCATCCTTTAGAAAAACTCCTAGCACAACTAGAGCTCGTTGGTGAAAGCCAAAGATATTCGTTGTGACACAATGAGGCCCATAAGAAAATTGTAAAAGCATCATTCGATCTCCACATCAATCCTCGCTCATTCACCAAGGGAGAACTAGTCGTTTGCTATGATGTCGAAAAAGAAGCCCTCGGGCTAGAAAATTTTGAAACCTTGTGGAAAGGACCCTACATCATAAAACATTTCCTCCGCTAGGGGGAATACATCTTGATGGAATCGGATGGGAAATGCCTCAGGAACCCCATAAACAACCTTTACCTCAAGAATTTATACCCATAAGGGCCAATATGGCCCTACCCTAGAGTGAATGTACACCAACCAAACCATCTTGAATATTTTACTAAAATACTTCTTATGAAATGAGTTCAAAGTGCTACAATGGATTACCAACTCAAACCTTACTTCATATTTTCTGATGGAGCATCAAGATGGTCTCAAATTTTAGCAGCAACAGCCTAGGTCATCTATCACCCCAACCGATCACCATTCTACAAAAACAGTGTGTGCATCGGTTTAGCAATAAACAATTAGGCAGAATATGACATCCTCATCGGACTTATGTGTGATGCCCTCCATTAGGGCATACACCATATCGATGTCTACCTCAATTCTGAGTCAGTAGTGTCGCAGTTAAACCAAACATTCGAGACAAGAGATTCACATCTATTTAGAAAATATTTTGTTGGCTTGAGGGGTCCTGACCCAAGTTCGGTGTGCAAGGTTTGCCAACAAACCCCTATACTACTGGCCCTTTCGGCAGTGACCTACTTGCGCAGGTCAAAATCTCACCCGAAGTAGTATGGGTGGGTACTGGAACCAGGTTTACACACCCTGAGAAAGGATGGGTAAGGCAAGCAAAGTTGTATCTTGTTCTGTAATTCCCAGATTACCTTGTTCTACGCAGAGTCAATTACATCTCTATTTGCATCCACGTGCACTAGATATATAGTTATATGCTTTTCATAACATCAACATAATATTACATAAACAGAGAGAAATATATCCAGATCCAAGAATTCAGTTACACAGATCTTCGCAGCTAAAAGACAGAAAATACACAACACAACAATTATCAGCAATTCACACAAAAGTACTCACAGATGCAGATCTCTAATAATCCTTCGCATTCACTCATTCATCAATATTTCCTTACAATTCCCTTCCCAACCTGTGCACACAGCAGTAGGGTTTGCACACAGCTGGACTAGGATCTCCACGCACACAGCCAGCAGGAAAACCCAAACAGATAGCTTAAAAACATATCACATCAATAGCTCATCATTTATTATCTCCTACAATACAAAATGCCTCTCTATTTATACCAATATATCCTAGGCTTTGCTATGGTCTGCAACCCATGGTTTTCGGACCCCTGGTTTACCCTTTTACCCATTACAATGCGTTCGGGGCTTTGACCCACCCGAAAACCCCTGCGCTAGAATAAATATAATAAAAATAATCAAAACGGACTAGTTTTGCAGCTTGTTAGGAGACCCCATTCCAACAGTCCCCCAACACAATCTTGTGACTCGTCCCGAGTCACTGCAGTGGTGCGGCCACATAGTCCGTAGCCTGGTATGGCTTGAGTCGACTACCATTGAAAAATCCAGGAATGAGGTCTCCGCGCAGGGTAGCTAACTAGAATGCTTCGCCATTTGTTATTTCCTTAGTCATGTAAGGACCAAGCCAGTGCTGCTGGAATTTTCCTGGATGCTTCGAAAATTGGCTATCATATAAAAGGATGAGATCACCTTCAATGAATGTCTTGTGGCGAATGTGTCGATCATGCCAAGCTTTATCTTGAGCCTTTTGAACCTGTTGGTGAAAATGAGTAATAAACCAATCCTCCTCCAAAGCTACCAGCTGCACCAGGTGCTCCTCTATGATATCAGAGCCCACTATATTCATGAATGTTGCAATGCGTAGGCTAGGAACAACATATTCTACGGGCATAATGGCCTCCTTGCCATAGACCATTCAGAAGGGGGTCCTCCCTGTCATATTTTTGCAAGTCATTCAGTAAGCCCACAGAAACGAGGGAATGCAAACATCCCAATCACTATGATCGGCGTTGCAAACCTTGGTTAATGCTTGCTCCAAAATTTTGTTAAAAGCTTCAACCACCCCATTGGCCTGGGGATGATATGGTGTACTCCTTGCATGGTGGATCTGGAATTCCTCATTCAAAGCTTGAATCATTTGGTTAACAAAATGCATACCTCTGTCACTCATTAGGATCTTCGGGCAGCCAAACCTTGTCAGAATTTTCTCAAAGAGGAAGTGCACAGCAGTATCAGCAATACAATATTTTACCACTTGTGCGTCAACCCATTGGGTGATGTATTCAGTGGTAGTGATAATTTAGCGTGCGCCTTTTTTCTTGCCTGGTGGATTGATGGGTCATATAAAGTCAATGGCGCATTTATGAAAAGCCTATAGGGCCATTTCAGGCTGTAATGGAATTTCATCTCATCATGAGGGTTCGCTAGCATGTATCACACATTCTATAATATGTGTAAGAATCCTGATGCAGGGTAGGCTACCATAATCCAGCCCTCGAAATTTTTTGTGCCGTAGCCCTGCCTGCATAGTGGCCTCCTGCGACTCCATCGTGTTCTTCTACTAGGACGGTGGGCCGTTCATGTTCCAATACATGTCTGCATAGTATTTCATCTGTGCCTAGCTTGTATATCTATTCTGCGATGATAGTAAAGTCCGCAGCCTGGGTAACCAACTCCTTCTTCTGTTGTATCGAATATGCGGCAGGGGCCACACCCGTAGTAAGGAACTCAATGATATCATAAAATTGAGCATCAACCACCTTAATAGTGAACAGTTGTGCATCAGGTAAGCCCTCATCCAAGTTAGTAGGCTCTTCCACTGTTTTGATATGAGACAAATGATCTGGGTCTGCATTCAAACTCCGAGGCTTAACGATGATCTCAAAATCATACTCCTAAAATAGCAATAGCCAGTGGCAAATCTCCCCCCCCCCAACATAGGCTTATTGACCAGGTATTTCAAAGTCGAATGATTAGTGAACATCTTAAAGTGTCCACCCAGTAGATAGTGCCGATATTTTTGTAGTGCGTACACAATAGCTAGTCCTTCGCACTCAGTTGTAGAGTGATTCCTTTTTGCACCCTAAATTTTGCGACTAGAAAAGGCAACCAGGTGATCAATATCTCCTTCACCAGGTTCAGTGGGAACTATGCCTAGGGTGATGCATGATGCATCGACATGTACATGAAATTCCTTTGACCAGTCAGGGAATATCAGTATGGGTGCAGAGATCATCTTTTCTTTAAGTAGTTTGAAGCTCTTCTGACACTCGTCATTCTAGAAAAAAGAGACATATTTTTTCAGTAGTTGTTCCGTGGGTGTTGTGATCAAAGCGTACCCTTGAATGAATTTTCTGTAATAGCCTATGTGACTGAGAATAGAGCACAATTTTTTTTCCATTGTGGGGGCTGCAAGGTTGATAATTACAACTATCTTCGCAGGATCAACCATCAATCCTTGTTGACAAACTATGTGTCCAAGCAAGATTCTGAATGGTACACATAAGATGCACTTTTTGATATTCAAGGAGATCTGGTGCTTTGGGAATGCATACAACATTAATCGCAGGTTAGAGACATGTTCTTTCACCAAGCCAAAAACTATCCAGTCATCGAAGTAAACCTCTAGGAACTTATGAATAAATTCTTTGAACACAGCCACCACGACCCTTGAAAATATAGTAGGTGTGTTATTGAGACCAAAGGGCATGACCGTATACTGGAAGGAACCCCATTCAGTTTCAAAGGTAGTCTTACTGCGATCTTTAGGTGCAATTCTAATCTGGTGGTATCTCGAGAATCCATCAGTGAAAGAATAGGCCTCTTGGCCACCTACGCTATCAAGGATTTCATCGGAGAAGGACATAGGGAAGGGGTCATGAACGCAGGCGTCGTTCATCTTTCGTAGGTCCACACAGATGCATATTTCCCCCTTTTTCTTTTTCTTATGGATGACCATTGGACTTACACAATCTGAATGTTCAATTAGTTCAATGATACCTGCGGTCAGCATTTTGTCCAACTCTTTTTTGACCTTTTTATTATATTTAGGATTCAGCCGGTAGGGCCGCTGCTTGATGGGTTGTGCCTCAGGCTTCAGAGTGATGTGCATAATGCCGAGGTCCCCAGTGATTCCTTTGAGCTCAGAAAAATTTGTTGGGAATAGGTCTTGGACCTCCGTAAGTAGCTCGGTAATTTTGCCTACGGTGCCTTTATCCCAATAGTCCCCAATTTTAGACAACTTAGGGTGTTCTTCTGTACCAATATTAACATTGCGCAGCCTGAGAGGTTGCATTACGTCAATATCCTGGAGTGATGGTCCAATAACGGTACGTTCTCCTTCAGATTTTAGAACAGAGATATTCAACGGATTATCCTCTTCTTCGTTAATCGCCAAGCTCTAGCAGTTGACTATGTTTTTCATCTGGGCTTTCCATGTCAGGACGATTGCTATGGTGCATGGGTGAGGCTTGTTAAATATGAACGCATCAATGTCGTGTAGAGCTTCGTCAAGCATCTATGTTCCTCCAATAAGTCTGAACGTTCCAATAAATTCTTCTTTTAATATTTCCCAGTGGCAATTCCACTGATGTAACTCTGCATCTAAGTACCAAGAAGCAAGGATAGGGCCCAAGGCATGCACAAATATATGGATCCATTCTTTTGGGGTTCGGTCGGCCCATTTGGTTGTCCAAGTATGCAGATGCAAGTGAGGATCCCCGGGTCCTAGGAATATCTTGGTGCACATGTCAGCAGGAGGTGCAAACCCTACCGCCATCCTATCTCGACACGTCTCCCAGTTGGGAAATGATTTCTTGTTGGTATCCCACCAGTGTGTAGGTGTTCCATGTAGAGCCATATTGAGTGCCCAGAGCCGCCATTATGTTGGCACCCTAGCCTCCAATGTTCTTAAGAATTCCTGGACATTACTAGACCCATCAAAGTGGGGAAGGTATCTTACCTACGAAGTAATGCAGTAGAGGGTCCTTACAACTTGAGGGCATTGTAGTGTTGAGACATCATGTAGCTGGGTCTTCCAACTCTCTAGTTCTTCATCCAGATCATAAAATTACTCCCTATTATTCTCCCAACCGAATACTCTGCCTGTCGTAGGGTCACCCTGGTCTTCGTCCTATGACATCACCCTATAGATGTGATCTAGTTCCTCCTCTTCATATGCTGGTTTTGTATACTGCACACCCTTAGCGGGATCCAGTGGTACTATTACATGCGTACCGTTGTTCTCAAACACCATGCTATGTTTTTTTAGATTAATGAAACCTCCCATGTCAATAGCCCAGTCTATTCCTAGGAGTGCGAGATAGGGATCCGTATCTTCCAAAATTTCTATTACCTCAAAGTCAGCTGGGACCTTTACTCCTGCAACATCTACCATGACTTTTGGCAACCTTCCCCAGATGGATGATCTTCTGTTGATTCGCCATTCGTAGTTGGATGGTGGACCAATATAACTTAGGTTTTCCCATTCATTTCCATTTTTTCTTTGGTAAGACGTTCACATCTGATCCAAGATCGAGAATAACCTGATCTATCTCATAGTCGTCAATCTGCGCAGTCAATCTCATTTCCCTCTTGGTGCACCTCTTGTAGCTATGTAATTTGTGTACTTCCTTGATCTCAGTCGTTGTGCAGTCCTATAGTAATACTTGAAGATTTTATTTAGCCTATGGGTTGCGCAGTAGCTTCAAGCATGCCCTTAAAAAGGGTTCAACCTCCTCTTCTTTCTGGAGGTGTGCTGGCAGCTGCGCAGGGGCTTCTAGCAGCTCTTAGTTCTTGGAATTTAGTTCCTTTTAAGCAGCAAGCTCCTCCCTTGCTTCCTGGGTCGCCATGATGCGTGTTATTACTTTTACACTTGGATATTCACTCCTCAACTCAGTTTTGACTCTTTGTACATTTTGTGTGGGGGTAGACTGTTTGTCCTTCATTTTTGTTATCAAGATCGGGGAGTCTTTGATCTCATGGTCCAGTTGCCAGCAATATTTATAGGATTTACTAGTGGGATTCGGGCAGTCCCTAGCGAAGTGCCCTACCTCTCCACAGTTATATTAGATTAGCTGGCCCCGTCCTTGTCCTACGCTTCCTCCCTGGCCCCCCTTTCCCCTCGAAGGAGAGCCACCAAAGGTCGTGTCTACTTAACTTAGTGTTCCTAAATTGATGTCATAAATTGTCAACCAGGGCTAGTAAACTGTTGAAGTGAAGTGCACTGTATGTGCCTAGGTATATTCTTCCTTATTCATTGTGTTTAGTGTTCTTCTAGTGTTTTTGGTTTTGTGTTTTTATGCTAAGAGGAAAAGAACTAAATTATTGGCAAAGAGAAGTTGTTGATCACACTAAAACAGAGCAAAATCTACTCTAGATTATGTATGGCACTTAGGAACAGAAAATGCTAATCCATAGATTGTAAAGCTTGAAAAGAAAAACAACTCCTAACATTGAACTCAGTCCAATTCATTTCATTAGAGGTATGTTGGAACAAATTGAGAAAAGAATAAGTTTGATGTAATGAAGTTTTCTATAGTAAACAACAACTTACAATATCACAGAGAAAATCTCATCCATAGTTAGAAATTTGTTGGAACATTTTGAGAAAATATTATCTATAACATAGTAAGGAACCCTATGCTAAAATGACTTATGACACTAAAATTAACCCATTCTTCCACTCAAATGTTACTATTAAGTCTCATTCAAGGGTTAGAGATCTCTTGGAATAGCTTTGGAAAAAGGTTGTTTGTAAAATTATGAGAAATTGTAGAATAGTCAAGAACTCAAAATGATATAACTAATTCTTGTCCATATGATAATGATGTGTTAGAAGAGATTAAGAACAAGAGCATATTATAAAATAATGAGGGACTTTTAAATCTAATGAACAGGACTAAAATGTAATTAACTAATAAAACATGAAATACAATGAACATAACTGAACTAAAATGCAATTAACCTCTGAAGTATTACAGCTCTATATCATTCACGTGTTAGTGATATATTGGAACAGTTCATGGGAACAAGATTGATTGCAATATTCAATGTAAGTAAACATAAAACATGATGCTCAAAAAACTGCATAGATTAAAAAATGAAACAGAGCTAAAGTTACTTATCTAGAAAAATATGCACAAAGCCTTTCAGACAGTAGGGGCCCTCTACCACCAGATTGGCACACGAATCCTTAATTCCTTAAGATTTCTTCAGATCTTGCATTAAAGTTATACTTCTTTCATTAAAGGAAAACGCTCAGAAGATAGAGTAACACAGTCTTTGAGAACTTAACAACAAAACATCAACTAACTAACTGTCTCTCGGTTCACCGAGTTATTCTTATAAGAAAATACATAATTGTCATTGAGGAGAAATAGGCACAGGTGTATTTTTCAATCAAAATCGAATTAGAACTCCTGTTGAGGACTTGTACTTTTCTGAAGACATCTGTAGAGTCCTTGTCCTTATAGAAGTCTACTTCTTAGTTTTGGTTTTCTCCACATGCATAACCACTTGCAGATTTTTTCTCAACCTTCATAGAGGGCAAGAAATGATGTAGGAGTGTTGTGGAATTCAACCATATGTGTTTTTCCTTTAAGTGACACTTGGAACTTGTGTGAACATAAAGATGGCTGCGGAATATGTGACTAGCTACAGAATGCCTACATTTTGTAGCTAAGTCTGATAAAAAATCACTATGACAACAAAACCACAAAAGTATAGTAAGTCATTCATTGCATGCATTGTTAAGGTAATTTTAATCATTCCTATTGATCTTTTAAGCCTATAACTTATAAAGCACAAATGGAATGAAGCGAAATTTTGTGAAAGGAAAGGACATCTCTGGGGCTCAACAGGTCACAGGAGATCTCAGTGAGGAAGGATCGGATTGTACCCTATAGAGGTTTCCTCGATCTACCAACAAGTCATATGTGCAACAATTCTGCTCATCGTGCCCTACTAATTGGTATAACTTGCACCATTATTGCTTAAGTTCACCCCCATTTATCTGAGGGCACTGTGCCGTATCATGTAGTCCTGCTACTCGGTAGTATTCGCACCATAGTGTAGATCTGCTAGACCGAGGGTGCAAGGGGATGGGTCCCCCTACCTGTAGGTAATCCATTAATAGAGGACACTGGTCCTTGCTATGACTAGACACCCGACATCTTATGCACCAGAGGTCTGTGCTGACTCCTTTTACTTGTTCCATCTGTAAGCTCTATATTTCCATGTGCATGGCTCCGAGATGCTCGTGAATTTGCTGCACTCCTCCCCACATGTTCTCCTTAGGCACGACTTTGAGTTTTGTGGAAGCTTCCAAGGCTTTTTCCTGCGATTTGAAGGTCTGGTGGCCCATGGGTATGCGTAAGTGAGGTAGCAACATAGCGATGAACCATTCCGTGTGTTTTTTGTCATCATACTTGAACCCACCTTCCCTGATTGCTTTCTTTAACCATTGATTGGCATCCCATACTAACTCAGACACACCTTGCTTGAAGTATTTTACTTCCGCTACTAGCTGGCAATAATATTTTGGCTTTTGGAATTGTTGTTTTAGGGAATCCTTAACATCTTGAAGCGATGCGCTCCCGTTTTAAGATATATGCCACATATACCAGTCCAACGCCGTCTCTTCGAAAGCCAAGGATAGCTATGCTATTTTCATAGTATCGCTTACCACCCCTTACTTTGTCCACACCGAGTAGGGCATGAACCAAAACTGTTCCATGTCCTCATCATCTACCCCTTTAAAGGTAGGTAACTTTAAGTGTGCCGCCATGGGTTCCTCTAGTTTATTTTCCCAGGGGTCTGACGTCGGGGTAGTTGACGGACCTTGCATAGGTCTCGGTAAGCTATGAGTAGAGTGATCCTCTACTTGAATAGTTTGATATCACTTACTGCTCTGCGTTGCGCTTTCACCCAGAGTAGCACTCATTCAACCCCACGTTAGATCTCCAATGCCATTACCTGATTTCGTTTCTCAGACTTCTCCCGGTCCCAGGAATGAAACCATTTGTTGGCTTGAGGGGTCCTGACCTAGGTTCGGTGTGTAAGGTTTTCCAAAAAACCCCTATACTACTGGCCCTTTCAGTAGTGACCTGCTTACGCAGGTCAAATTCTCACCCGAAGTAGTATGGGTGGGTGCTGGAAATAGGTTTCTGCACCCTGAGAAAGGTTGGGTAAGGCAAGCAGAGCTGCATCTTGTTCTGTAATTCCTAGATTACCTTTCTCTATGCAGAGTTAATTATGTCTCTATTTTCATCCACGTGCACTAGATCTAGATTTAAATGCTTTTCATAACATCAACACAGTATTACATAAATAGAGCGGAATAGATCTAGATCCAAGAATTCAGTTACACAGATATTCGCAGCTAAAAGACAGAAAATACAAAACACATCAATTATCAACAATTCACACAAAATTACTCATAGATGAAGGTCTCTAATAATCCTTCATAATCATTCATTCATCAATATTTCCTTTCAATTCCCTTCCCAACCTGTGCACACAGCAGCAGGGTCTGCACACAACTGGACTAGGATCTCCACACACACAGCTAGCAGGAGTTCATTCCCAAAACCAAAATAGATAGCTTAAACAACAGATCATATCAATAGCTCATCATTTCTTATCTCCTACAATACAAAATTCCTCTCTATTTAGACCAATCTAGGCTAGACTTTCCTATGGTCCACAAGCCATGGTTTTCAGACCCCTGGTTTACCCTTTTACCTATTACAATGCATTCAAGGCTTTGACCCACCCCAAAACCCCTGCTCTAGACTAAATATAATAAAAAATAATCAAAACGGACCAATTTTGCAGCTTGTTAGGAGACCCCGTTCCAACATATTTTTGTGCAAAAATATTAAGCAAAAAATTTGACTGCATCACATTTACACATGTACCAAGGAGTCAAAACCAAATAGTTGATCTCATAGCTAACACTATCCTAAACTAGAATGTATCTTGAGTAAACCATCATACATAAAAAACCAAAAACATTTATATCCATTAGTATAACATCATCCATAAACAAAAACATGCGGCATAACATGTAGAGCCGCAAAAATATCTCTCATATATAGATATATCATGGTCTATATGTCTGAGTAAAAAAAATAGTGTCGCTGACCCATCGACCAGCCCAAAGATATACAAAAGCCATCAAAAATATGGGAAGCATCCTCACAATGGGTGCTTTACCCATGTACAAGTAAACTCTAGGGTGGTGCTCCCCTAGGTGGGGCACCTCGACCCAAAACTGCTGGAGTCATCATCAAAATTGAGACTGCCACCTGACGTAAAATAGGTTGATAGTCCCTCTCCCAGGCCATCACTGTCTCTAGCCAAACCTCCTCAAGGTTATCCAAAAAACCTCGAGCAGGCATCCCCTAGGTCAAGCGGTCCACTTGACTCGAGGCATCCTCTATAACTTACACCCGAGTAGTCAGCTCTATATTGCGAGCCTCCATCACATTTTCACGTGCCACATATGCATCAGGATGAGCTCGCTTGGTAAAATCCTTGGCAATGACCGAGCTGCTTCCCTCTCCTGAAGGACCATCACCACCACTAGGTCCACCACCTTGAAGCTATGCAGTATCTCCTCCCGACCCCCCATGACCACCCTGAGGTCTCCAAAGATAGTCGTGGCTAACCAATCGACCCACGGGGTGACCTACCTCACCAACATCTGCAAGAGTAACAAAAAATATGTCAATGTCACCATCAAGACACATATTCATATATATACTCAAATAAATCCATAAAAAATAAAAGCATACCTGTTGGCCCCCAATCATAACCAGGAGGGAGACACATCTTTGGATCCCCCCGGAAGTCCATCCCTACATATGGGAATGACAAAAAAATCTAGGGTTGATGTCAAATTGGGCCTCTGTTGTGGTGTTCTAGTAACGCCCCACCATGCCCCAACCCCCTCGTGGCATCACAGGTGCCCACCTCCTCATGCGAGGCTCCCATGGTGCCCCAAGAGGCACCACCACCACTGGTCTCAACAAAACTACCCTCTCGTACATAATGCTACATAGAATATTGGCATATGCAAATAGATTTGATCCAATTTGGACCTTGTTAAGCTGTTTCACCATTTCGGCATAGCAGAAGTAGGAAAATCAAAGAAGTGCCCAGACCTCAGCCGACGCAAGACTCCAACCTATGGGCTAGATGCCTGATGTGGAGCTGATGACCCTGCGAGTTGCATAATAGCTGCCATAGTGCACTGCTCGGCCAAATCTGTCACCAAAGAAATGTTGATCCACCCCTCCATAAGGGTCACCCATGCTAGAATGACGTGCCCAGAATCTCTCCAAATCCACCCTCCCAAAAGGGAGTGAATAGCACAACGCCTCACCATGAGGGAGTAACCTGGTCACAAAGTATACATCCGTCTCAAGACAGATGGCAAGGTTATTCACATTCAACACAAACATGTTGCACCTCTTAAGCCAATGATGGATCAAGTAACGTAGCAATCCGTCCTGCGGCCGAGGAAGCTCGTTCTCCATGAAATTTAGGAGCCCCCATTGCGCCAACTATCGGCACACCTCACCATGAGAAGCTAGTGCAGTAGGGAGCTTAGGCCAATCCCGCTCCCTCCACAACAACCTATCATCCAAACAGGAACCCATCAACAATAGAAAAAACATCAAAAATAGGAAAAAATCCAAAAAAAAATTTCCTCGGCCTTTTGTGCACCTATCCCTCAGACATGCGCACTAAAGGCACGCTTGAATTTCTCATAGGTTTTGTTTAAGGCATGCCAAAAAGTGGGAACCGATAGCTTAAAGCTCACAAAACCCCACAAAATGTGCACAGAGGAAGTGCCCTTGCCTTGATCGCCCACACAATATAGGGAAAAAAATCACTTAGAATCTGTACAAACAAAGTTTTCACGGACCTCAGAACCCTCCGAATGAAAAAACTAAAGTGCAGGATGTCATGGAGGTTACTTGGGCATGATATTTCTAATCCCTGGTGCTCAGGATGACCGCAATGACAATAACTTGTCTGCAGAAGCCTCTGACCTCTCAAAAACTCAAAAAGTACAAATGAATTAAATTAGGGCCATATTCACCTATATATCTCCCTTTTCAAAAAAATTGGAGGACCATAATGAGAGATCAAAAGTTCCATTTTCGAATTGAAAGCAGCACTGTGATCAGCACTCCATAATGAACAGAGGCAATGCCACACATTCGTAATCCCAAAAAAATAAATTTTCAGTGTCAGCAGGTATGCCCCCTCCCATCTTCTCTTTTAAAGCTCATGAATTTCAATAATATTTGATAAAGAAGATTCTTTCACTTGAGGTAGTTTTTTTTGTAGGAAAGCTCACAAAAAATCCATAAGACCGTCCACTGAAAGTTCCATAGTAGGTGTTATTCTACCCCCAACATGATAGAGTCCCAAAAATCTCTGCATATCCTAACATTATTTCTCTATCATAAATCAACCATAGGTTCCACATATCCAACCGTATTTATCATCACCTCACCCTCCACATGATAAACATCCTTGTTGGCTAGTAGAGCTTCCCCTCCATGGCGCTCATCACCCACAGTAGACTATATATCACCGCAAAAGTGATGCCATGGCCATACCACTTTAGTCCAAGAAGCACCTCATGCCCATCCATCCACCATGCATAAGGTCAAGCTTTACCATACAGAATAAAACCCCTTCCCCAGACGATCAGGTTGTACAAGACGATCAAAAGTGCACTACCACGCCTCGCATTTGGCCCACCATACCTCCACCAGCATAATCCCATTTGCGATACTTTTTTATCTTCTTCACCAACCGCACACATGAGACTAACATATGGGACCACCCTCAGTAAAACACCATCCTCATGACATTAGTGAGCGAACACTTTCATGTTTTGGGGCACCCATGTTTGTGTTTTTTACAAACCAAACCCCATTATTTTATTCTTTTCGTAAGTGTACAAAGACCCCAAATGGTGAACTACATCCCCCACCCACAAATTCATTTTTTCTCCCATGGCAGTAGTCTCTGAACACCCTTGGTCAAAGTATCACACCCTCACGCAATGGCTACCATGAAATTCATAGCCATTTTATACCCACCCTGGAAGTCCTACCGACTCGAGGGATTTCCCCATCAGAAATAGTTATGACTGTCGCCAAGCTGCTTATTATACTCCAACCTTGGGCCACTGAATCCCTGTCATTAGTTTTCAATCACCCCTTTCCACCATGCCTATGTTAAACCCATCACATTCAGGTCCTTGACCCTTAATATCAGTGGCCCCTCGTTTGGTTGAGGCTTCCTTTTTGTTGACTTGAACACCTATTTTCCAAGAAGGAAGCGGTACCTTGGATCACCCCTCTCCATAAAAGGGGCATCCTCGGGTGGCACTGTGGGATACATCATTTCCCATAGATGTCATTGATCCTCCTGACATAAGACTACAATGAAAGATTTCATGTTAAGATGCTATCATACCTTACAACCATTGCACTTTGATTTAATTCGTCGAAGACATGCGCCTTCATAAGCATCTCTTTCAACAATGCTTACACGGGAAGGTCCTAGAAAACACCTATGTGTACAATGTGCAGCTATATGCCATACCAAGTTTACGCATATGGGTACTGTATTCCACTTATCGTGAAAGAAAAAAAACCTGTGAGCGTGTCAGTAGTCGTCTTCATCAACCAATAGATCACCACCATATTAGTGACACAGACATAACATGTATCTGTTAAATAGATTTGCTTAACTAGCCACAACATTACAAGCATGGGACATTCCTGCCTCATAGAAAGTTTGTATATATTGTATTATATTTGCTTACAAGGGTCCCATGGAACATGGTTTTTCTTCGAACCGGTGTAGGGTATCTCTAATTCCGAGCTTCATGCAGGTCTCTCTCTCTCTCTATGCACAATATACAAAAAAAGAAACTATAATGTATTTCAGCTATACAGTTCTTCCTAGACCTCACACATTATGGGGAAACTATTAACACTATAAAATCGTACAAGAAAAGACGAAATTATTTAATGTCAGGCAGAAGGATTTATAGTGTTGAGATACATTAGAGAATGTGGAAATTATTTAAAAAATATCTAAGGTCTGAGGAAAAATCAAATTTGAGAAAGTCATAAATGCTTTTGCGTGCAAAAACCTTCGATAAGAGCACCTTTGCGTGCATTTTGACCCGAAATTTGTGCAATCCTGGGAGTGGAAAAAGTCACTTTCCGAGACCACAAAAAGCACACTCTAGGATAGTGATTTCACACTTGAAGCCGCCTAAGGACAACCACCAAAGCATCCTTAGGATATCAAGGAAGCACACAATGGAATAATTATGGCACACAATGGAATCATCCCCTCTCTTGAGTCACCATCCACAATGTACCAAGAGAGGGAAGGAGGATTTGAATTCTCCTATAAAGGGCCACCAAGTGATGAACAACTTGAGAGCACATTGTTATGCTGGCTAGAATTTCCCCAAGAAATACCAACATTGTGTGATCTAGAGATGAGATAGAGGGGACTCAATTGTTGGCCATCCAAAAATTTCAGTCCACCATAGTAGAGAGAGGGAGACTTTGCACTGAGGCAAGCTTGGAAGTAAATACATCCTTGAATCAGGACTTAGAACTCAAGGTCTAAGGGCCCCTTGGCAAGTGGGTTAAAGTTTCATCCTCATTTCCTACCAACACTCAATAAGAGGGGCCGTAAGTGCCATCGTTTGGATTATTGTAGTTCTTTGAATCTATTTAGAGCTTTTGTTTTATTTCTTTTAGTTTCAGTTTAATTTTTATGTTTGCATATGCATGCTATTTTTCTATCTAGTATGTTTATTTTCTGACATGTTCCACTAACTTGCTTGACTCCACTTCCTTTTCTACCTGTCATCAATAACTTGAGAGGGTAAACCACACCCCTAAAGTTGGTGTGATTTCATACATACATGCACCAAACACACTAACATATTAAAGATGAGCACCTGGATACAAAAATAACGTGTTAATAAATTGAAGATGCAAATTGATGTAGAATATGAATTCTTATATAGATATTATTAAGTAAAAACACACACAAGATGATTTTGAAATTTCTAGATAATAGTTATACTTGATATCGAGATAAAATAGGATTTTAAGGATGTGATACAATGACAAGAAGTTTTTCGGCCCTGCTACAATGTATATTGGCCCATACAAAGAAAAAAAAAATTTATGTGACAAGACAATATATAAATTATATAGGCTATAACCTACCAATTATCAAAGTAATAAGGACCTCAAAGTTGCAAGAAATAGGAGGAAAACAAAATATAGGTCAAGCTAAGTTGTAGTGTGATCCTGCCTGTGGAATGGGTATATAATATGTCATTTAGAACATGTGTTGTAATCAATAAAACATTTTAATTTGGTTCGATTGATGTCATATCTCAATTCAAATTCAATGGAAGAATTTGTCTCATATCCCCTGTTTCTTTACTACACATTATTTAATCATCAACCTACATCTGTTGGTGTAAGTCATTCTCCCAGTGTTCTTCAACGAGATCATGTTGCATTGATGATAATCAATTATATTAAAAATAATTATTAGTATATGACCATGGAATGATATCACTTCATGGGGCAGTGGCCTCAATGACGATAAGATTAATCTATGACATTTAAAATCTATCATTGCAACTCAAGATGATTAATAAAGAATAAATCCTTTGTCACAAGATGCTAAATATTTATGTGTTTAAAATATTTGTAAAGCAAAAATGAAAAGAAAATGCACATTCAAACTAATGATTAAATTGTATTATCTGGACTATATGGTGGGCTCTAAGATTATCTATTTGATGGAGATATAAGGTACACATTTGTGAATTTCTATTCTCAATGTTATAAAATTAATCTCAAATAAAAAAATGGAAGTGAACATATGCAACATATCCTTATATAACACAAGATTGTAATCAACATATACCCAAACCTACAAGACAACCTCTAAAAAAACAAAAAATAAATTGAGATTTGTCACTGTTGCAACCACCTTTGAACCAAGAACAATAAATTTAACATCCTTGTATAAAATCTACTTAAATTAAAACTGCTAATTGTAATATGCTAAAACAATAGACTTGAGTATGCTTTACCAATTGCGGAAACCAATTACGTTCGTGAAGCCACAAAGAATATAAGAGAAATAATTCCTATCACAAATTACACAATGATATTATGGGGAAAGCCTCAGATACAAACCCTTCTATATGTATATTTCATTAGAAAACAAATATGAGAATATTACAATTCTTTTAACAAACTAGAGAAATCTTTGCACTATCTCTATCTGTCTTAATGCTTCATGAAAAAGCCTAGGCCAATACTTAACCAATTTTATGCTTCCAGGATTCCTATTTCCTTGCGTTGTTTTCTTGGGTTATTAATCCCTATTAATTAGGTAAATTCCCATCCACAAATACATAACTCATCTAAGGAATTCCTCTGACTGCATGCATGGCCTTTAAAATTTGAATGATTATACAACTGCTAGTACACTGCCCTTGAACTCCAATCTCAACTAGGTCTTTCTATGATATGCCACACATGAGTTATTTATGGCTAATTTATATGTTATATGATTGATCACTGCACGTGGTTCAAGTTCAAGTTCCACACTTTGAACTCTCACTAGTTCCTCCAACAGTTGGAACTAGTTAAACTGAATTTAACTCAGATAAACTTAGTTAATTAATTACAACTCCAAATAAAATCAACCAGGCCTCCTATTTTATATTATCCACTCTACATGACTCAAGTTAGACCCTCATATTTAATTAACTAAACCAACTAAGTCAAACTAACTTAGTTAACTCATACAAGTTGTCATGTGACGTGGAATTAAAATTTTCTTCTAATTTAATTCAAGGGGAAATTAAATTAGAATATTCCTTGGTGCCATTTTCAAGACTGCCTCTCACCAAGAAAGGGATTATCATATATTGCTATACCTCCTCTATGGAACTCAAATTTTCCAATTGACAGTGCCTCTCCCAATATGTTCTTTGTAGGAATGTGTTAGCCCCCTATGAATTTTTTGATAAGCAAACAAGGGGGGATAAATTGTTTTTGAGTCTTCAAGGAATGCATTTCCCCTTAAAACACATCACCCTTGAAGCCTCCCTGTACCTTTGTCCTTTGATAATCCCCACTGCTATTTACATGAGAAAGCCTTTCTGTCGTGAAGAAAATGCCCAGGGCTCTTTTCCCTCCTTTTCCATCCCCATTTAACCTCTGTCTCTTCACCTTTTTCCCCTCTCTTTATCCCTCCATAAATCCTTTAAGTCATCCTTTTTCCCTTATAACCCTCGCAAACACCCTTTTTTTGGCCAAATAACCCCTTTTACCCTCTACCGTTACCCCTTTTCGGCCTCAAATTGCATTGGAAACAGGCCAAAAAACCCATATTCTCCATATATCAGGCTTAGCCCCCTTCGGCCAGCCCCCGTAAACCATTTCTCCACATGAACCCGGTGCTAAAACCAAGCATTGGCCCATGACGTGATTATTATATCAATGGTCGGGTGCAATACCAGCCGTCGATCTGATCAATAGATCAACAGACTTCAATCTAGCCATCCCGGCGGTCCCCGCGATCGCGACCCGTACAAAACCGGCGGTCTTTATCGCACCGCTTTTGAAAGGAAGGTGGTATTCCTTGTTTGGCAGCGATCATTGTTACCAGCTAACACGTGGCTACAGGCAGTTTTCAATACCATTTTCCCCATGCGTTAAAGGTAGATTGCGGGCCCGACGCAATATGCACATACGTCGTCCAATCTGAGGATGCCTCATCGGACGGTGATCACACCCCCAAGATGCTCAGGTGATAGTCCAAGGTGAACATGATGCCTAGCCCACCATCATTCGCCCTATGATGTGATTACAACCGTTGATCTCCTCCTAAGATCGAACGGTCCAGGTTAAATCACCCCCGCCATTGACCGGGTCCCACTGCCAGAGCTCCACGTCACCTGCTTTCGTGGCTTTTTCCCGTGTATTTGTATTTCGCCCGATTTCCTAAGCCCTTCATCATTTAATTTCCACCGTCGATCATCACCCCCATGCAATGATCGAATGACCCCGTGCATTTCTTCACTCAGACCCCCATCAGAGCAGATTTCCACCATTTCGCTGCATCTTTCCACCATTTTTCGTTCGCATCCACTGTCCCCACCATGCTACACTGCCATTCTTGCAGCCTTCCATTGCATCCACCCTCCCCATGCATGGTTTTCTTAACATGTTTATGTGTTTTGCAAGGTTACAGGCAGGAGGGAAACGCCATGATGCGTGGTCACTGTTTTAGTGGCACAAACACATAGAAGCTGGGTTCAGAGCTTGAGATTATAGAGAGGAGCCTGGGAAGGTGTTAGAATGTGATCCTCCATTGAATGGACAGAGTTCAATTATGCAAAACCTCTTCAGTGCCATTAAAGCCCAAATTTCATAGATAGGGACAGTAATGGAGTGGCGAAGAGTATTAGTGAAGGATTAGAGAATTTAAGGCCAGTAATCAAAGATTTTGAGCCTTAATTCAGTAATTGAAAGGACAAATGTACCAGATTGAAGAATTCATGATTATCACAGAGGGCCTGATAAAGTATAATGCAGAAAACAATATATCAGTTTCACCATCAGTAGATCATTCTTTCCCATGAAAGGACAGGGTGCCATACTGTTTCATTCTACCGTGTTCCAGAGGAGATCTATGCCCTAACAACAACCCTTGTGCTACCAGAAGCATTGGGTACACGGTATGGCACACCCTAAAATCATTGTTCCACCTTTTGTTTAATTCACCAGAGTACCACAAGTACTGAAGCCGAGAATACATCAAAGACATACCTGGAGTAAATTTCAGCCGGTCAAAGACCACTCTTTCACCCAAAGGGTTGTTGGAAAAATACTGAGAGGGGGTTGAATCAGTATTTAAAGCTGACTGAATTTTTTTTTGCTTTTTATTTGAGCAGATTTCCATACGCAGTTCTTATGAACTGAACTAGCGTATGAATGCAGAAATATAGAAGGAAACTAGCGTATACTGATTTATCTTTCATATTTAGAGAATCATTCTTTTAAACGGATTTATCAGTTATGAATAAGGCTAGATAATCAGAATTTATGAGCAGTAAACAACAGTATAAAGCATCACACACATGAACACCAAGATTTAAGGTGGAAACCCAAATCGGGAGAAAACCACCGCTGCTGTCGTCTCTGTCTTCAATATTTATTATATAGAAAACCTTTTACAACATTGTACTAATGCAGACTTATACCAGTACATAAGCTTCAACCTACAGAAGGTTGCAACCTTCTCTCGTTTTCCAGCTACAACTGGAAGGGAGCTCCAACCCCCTGATCTCATTTACCAGCCTCTCCTAGAAGGGAGCTTCAACCCCCTGATTTCAAGACCAGCTTCTACTGGCTGAAAGCTTCTACTGCCATACTGAAGGCTTCAACCTTCAGACCCACTGTAGACCACGTTTCATAAATTTTCATACTGGATCAAACAACTTCAACACAACCCTTCACTTAACATCAACAAACATATTTTGCCCAATACTTCAAACAGAACAGTGAGACCACTGTAAGAAAAATATCAGAAATAACCCAGACTTCAGAATAGATATGCAGATACAAACTCATCCCTGAACATTCATTAATTCAAATATCATACGCTAATTTTATTCACTGAAGCCACATGTATATGCGCTTTCCTGCTCACCAACCTGCGTATGCCTCTATGCATATACGCCACTTCTATTCACCGAAGCTGCATGTATACACGCTTTTCTTCATATCAACCTGCGTATACTTCTGAGAATAATTATTTTCAGAATGTGATCAATCTCAGATTCAGATTTGAGGCTTTCAGTCAGACACCTTCTCAGCAATGCAGAACCTTTAGACAGTCAGTCAGATTTAACCATATTTTCTCACTCATTGATTAGATTTGTTCATTATCAAATCAACAGCATACTCCATATTCAATCAACCCAGAACTTCAAGTAGACTTCATTTACCGATAGCAGAGAGAAAACAGAAATCACATAAGTAATATTTGTAAATAAGCTTTAGAAACCCTAACTTCCATACGCGCTTTTAATGAAGCGAACCCATGTATATACACGCTTTTACCAAGACAAAATAGTGTATAGATCTGTAAAAGATAAATTTTGCAAAACAGACCAGATCTATAAACTTACCTATATTTCTTCAATTTATTCATCAGACTTGCACCAGGTCTTCATCATTTATTTTGCAGATCATCCTAGAGATTCATCATTTCTAGATCTAGAGATCTTGAACCTTCATCATATCCATAGGTGCATCATAGATTCAGATCTATCAATTAAGAATAGAGTTCAACCATGCAGATATTCCTTAGAGGAATTTATTCATCAACGACCCTTACACATGCACACTTTTCACTATGATCTTCTTCTCCTTAAATAGATTTAGCTTTTACCAATACCATGAGCCAAAACCACACAGCTTCCGATGGTATTCTTGGATGAAATCAAATAAACCATACAGCGCTCAATAATGTGTGCCAAAACCATTGTAATTCCCCTTGTTATTATAAATTTGGAGCGCAAAAGGGCATACGCAACTTGGGACATACTTATCCACGTGCATATGCGACTTGGCCTTTACAAACTCGCGTATACATTGTGACATATTATATTTATCATTTCTCCGGCACTTACTAGAATTATTTTCTCTATCACATCTGAACTGAACTATAGATACATCATTCTTACATCTTTAACACATAGGTTTCTATCCAAAGACAACTTCATCAAGTATGTTGCCATCAAGGACAACACATTGCATCATATTTCCAACAATCTCCCCCTTTGGACTTGATGGAAACCATGATGGTGTTTGATCACCAAAACAGATAGATACATTGATTATAACCATTATTCAAACACCATGATACTCTCCCCCTTTAACATCAAGGGAAAAGGGCGGATCAAAACCAAAACAAGGTTTTTCTTCTCTTGTAGAAAGAAGAGCTCTGTAGATATGATGTGCACTGAAGTTACCATGCTTGCTTCCCCTGAGTTCATGTTGAATCTTCAAACATATGCTTCAATGAAGCACATGACTCTATGACCTTTCCTGTCACTAAGGACTCATACTTACATCAATGATCCAACCAAGTGGATTTACATATGTGACTCAAGTACCCAACCAAGTGGGTTTGCACATTTTGACTCAACTACCCAGCCAAGTGGGTTTACAAATTTGAACAAGTCCTTACATGACTGAATATTACAATTTTACATCATAGGTCTCAACATGACCTTTTTCATCAAATTACAGAAATGAATTATTCAATCAAGATCAAATATTCTCAAGCATGAGATCAGACTACAAAAAATAAATAGAATGCCAACAATGAATCCTTTCCACATGACCAATGCTCCCCCTTAGCCTATGAATCCTGAACAACAAATCATCAAGGCATCTTCATCAGAAGCATTAGAGAATGAAACAAAAGTATGAGAGCGGGAACATCACCAGAGATACCCAACAGCACCACAGCTGTGCTGAAGAATGCTAACCCAAAAAAAAATTGTCAACGAATACCCATACACGGTTTTCTGTGTATAAACTCGTGTATATACGCGACTGTCCTTCAGGAAATCCACATATCCAATTTAATATTTTGAATTTAAGCAGATCTAATCTTCTGAGAGGCAGAGACAACTCCCAGCTTCTGTCTGAGATATTCGAACGCTTCCCTGGGTAAAGGTTTGGTAAATATATCAGCAACTTGTTATTTGGAGGGAACATAGTCCAACTTCACCTTTTGTTCAAGCACTTGTTCACGTAAGAAGTGATACTTGATGGGAATGTGCTTGGTGTTGGAATGCATAACATGATTCTTTGAGATACTGATGGCACTTGTATTATCACACATAATGGAGCTAGGAGGTGAACATTTGATTTGAATGTCTTGTAAGGTTTGCATCATCCAAAGAAGTTGAGTGCAACATGATGCGGCAGCCACATATTCTACTTCTGCTGTAGATAAGGAAATAGAGCTTTGCTTCTTGCTGAACCAAGATACTAACCAGGGCCCCATATAGAATGCACCACCACTAGTGCTTTTCCGATCATCAACATTTCCAGCCCAATCTGCATCAGTGTAAGCATGAAGAGTGAGATCAGCATTCTCTAGATACCATAGTCCAAAGTCTTGAGTTCCTTGAAGATATTTGAATATTCTTTTGACAGCCTGAAGGTGAGACTCTTTTGGATTAGCTTGGAATCATCCAACAATCCCAACTGCATGCATAATGTCTGGTCTAGTCCCAGTGAGATAAAGTAGACTTCCTATCATAGATCTGTATTCTGGTTGATTCACCGTGGGAGAATCATCATGAGAACTGAGATTACATCCCATTATCATTGGTGTACTTATAGGTTTGCACTCTTCCATGCCATACTTCTTCAAAATTTTCTTAAGATATTTTTCTTGTGATAAGAATATGCCATATGTTGCTTGTTGTACTTGCAAGCCAAGAAAGAATGTTAGTTCCCCAAGTAAAGACATTTCAAATTCTTGCTACATAACTGAATCAAATTTCTGACTCATAGATTCTTCATTACTTCCAAAAATTTTATCATCAACATATAAAACCACAATCAATAGTTTATCATTTTTAGTTTTTGTGTATAAGTTGCTATCAGCAGACCCTTTTGAAAATCCTTGTTGATGAAGATATTTGTCAAGACGACAATACCATGCCCTTGGAGCTTGTTTGAGACCATATAGAGCCTTTTTATGTCTACAAACAAGTTTTTCATAATTTCCCAAAATGAATCCTTCTGGTTGTTCTATATAAACTTCTTCTTCTACATCACCATTGAGAAAAGCATATTTAACATCCATTTGATAAACTTTGATTTTTTGGAAGCTTGAAAAAGCAAGAAACATTCTTATGGATTCAAGTCTAGCTAGAGGAGCAAAATTTTCTTCAAATTCTATACCTTCTTGTTGAGCATAACCCTTGCAAACAAGCCTAGCTTTATTTCTCATAACATCCCCATTCTCATTTAACTTGTTTTTGAATATTAGTTCCAATGACATTTTTGTCATGAGGTCTTGGTACTAATTCCCAAGTGTGATTCTTTTCAATTTGATCAAGCTCTTCATTCATGGCTTGAATCCAACATTCATCTTTGCTAGCTTGATTGACATTGTGTGGTTCAATAGTGGATAGAAATTCTAGATAGCTAGAAGATCCCACAAGAGTCCTTCTTGTTTGTACACCTGATCCCTTTTCTCCCAAAATTTGAGATTCTGGATGATTCTTTTGAACATATATGGATGGAGCTTTTTCAGATAAATCATCTTCGGGTTCTTCATTAGGTTCACTGTCTATATCATTTATATTTGATGTAGAAGGATATATGTCATCATCATCTTCATCTGTTGTTTGTTTTTCTTCTTTTGGACCTGCAGGAGACTCATCAATAACAAAATCAATACATTCAACAATCTTCCGAAGTCTTTTATTGTAACATTTATATGCTCTACTCCTAGAGGAGTAACCAAGAATTATTCCTTCATCTACTCTGGGTTCAAACTTGCAAATTTTTTCATCATTATTTTTTATAGAGCATTTGCTTCAAAAAACTCTAAAATGCTTCACAGTCGGAGGATTACCATACCAGAGTTCATATGGAATTTTATCACTATTTACACGAACATGTGCCTTGTTAAGAATATTTACCGCTGTATGTGCTGCTTCTCCCCAAAATGTGTCAGGTGTTCTGGAATCATCAAGCATAGCTCTAGCCATTTGTTGAACTATTCTATTCATTCTTTCTGCTACGCCATTTTGTTGTGGAGTGCCAGCTACAGAAAACTATCTTTTTATGCCATGTTGTTCACAAAATTCAAGGAATTCATATGATGTATATTCTCCTCCTCAATCAGATCTAAGACACTTGATTTTTAGATCTAATTCATTTTCAACCAGTGCTTTGAAGATCTGAAATTTCTCAAATGCTTCATCTTTGTGTTTAATCAACCCAATCCAACACATTCTAGAGAAATCATCAATAAATAAGACATAGTATTGTTCACCACGTGGTGAATTTTTCCTCACAGGTCCACATATGTCAGCATGAATGAGTTCAAGAGGCTTACTTGATGATCCTTCCTTGGCATTAAATTGCACTCTGGTTTTCTTACCAAACTGGCAAGATTTGCATATGATACTTTCAGGTAGAGTAATATTAGGAAGAACACGAACAGCTTTAAGTCTGCTTGATTTGTTGATTTGAGAGAAGCTCAGATGCCCCAACCTTCTATGCCATAGCCAGTTTTCTGAAGATTTACTCAAGTAACATTGTTCTTTGTAGTTCTTCAATACATATAGATTGCTTGGAGTTCTTTTTCCTTTTATAATTTTTTTACCTGTATCAATATCACGTACCACACATTCTTTTGAACTAAAGACAACTTCAGTTCCTTGATCACACATTTGACTTACACTTAACAGGTTATTCTTTAATCCATTCACATACATGACAATATTAACTTTCACTTTTTCTTTTAGAAAAACAGACCCTTTTCCCTTAATGAAAGCAGGAGTATCATTTCCAAATGTAACATTCTTTTCTTTTTCTAGCACACTATATTCAAGAAGTTTGGTTTTGTCACCTATCATATGTTTTGAGCATCCACTATCAATGTACCATTGATTTTATTCACCTTATACAAATAAATCTATGCCACAATTTTCAACCTGTAATTCCTTTTTTTTCCACACTTTGGAGCTTGAAGGAAACTGCTATTTTGGCTGGACTTTGCTCCTGCATTCAGATTCTTCATGGCCAAAGTTATTGCAATAAGCACATTCAACTTCATTTTGAAGAGGAGAAAAGTTGTTATAGGTATTCTTCTTTGTTTCAATATCAATCCTTTTCTTTCTTGCTTCTCTTTTCATGATGGTTTTATATGCAACACATTGAATAGCTTTATGACCAAAATTGTGACATGAGAAACATTGTCCATTGAAGAAGAAATTTCTGTGATCATGAAATATTCTACTTGAATTTATCTGTTGATTGGTGTTTCTTTGAAAGGTATTCCTGTTAGTGTTCTTTGAATTGAGATGGTCATGATTTACCTGTAAAGATTCTTTATTCCCTTGCTGAGTGGCAGAATGTTGTATACTAGTTGTAGCTGCTTTTAGATAATTTGGTGCTGAAGCCTGAGAAGATTCTCCGATATATCCAAGACCTGTCTTTATAAGAGGAGAACGTTGTACCTTGATAATCTCATCTAAATTTTCAGATCCTTTAGCAAATATAAGATTCAAAGTCTTCACTTTATCAATTTCTTTTCTTAGACTTACTATTTCACATTCTAATTTCTCATTGTCTTTCTCCTTTTCTTCAAGCTGATTTTTCAGAGTTTCTATGGATATTTTACTTTCTTCTATGCATATTTTACTTTCTTCTAAGCATTTTTTGAGTTGATTGAATTCATCAAGAAAATTATTGTCCTCTAAAGCATCCATAAAAGTATATTTTTCTTCTCTAGATTCTTTTTCAAATGCCATGAGAAGTCTAAGATCTTGTTCACATTCTTCCTCACTGTCAAATAACCCATCACTGTCTTCATGAGTATAGTAACTTTTTCTAGTGCTAAACCGATTCTTATTTCTTCTTGCTACTTCCTTCCCTTTTTCATGTGTTTCTTTATGAGGACACTTAGCAGCATAATGACCAACTCTTCCACAAGTAAAACATTTGAAAGGAATCTTACCTCTGAACCGTCCTGTGCCAAGTTGGAGTTTCTTTACAAAATTTACCTCATCTTCTTCTGATATGTACCCTGATCCTTCTGTCTCTTGTACTTCTTTTCCTTTTTTAGAAGCTCGAAAGATGAATTCTTTGACTTCAGATGGTCCTCCTCTTCTCATTTCACATGCAGTTAGTATGCCATGAAGTTGCACCACAGTAAGATTTTGAAGATCCTGCTTTTCTTCAAAAGCAGAAACTTTTGACTCAAATTTTGTTGTTAGTGATCTTAAGACTTTCTCAACCAAAGTAGATTCGGTTATTATTTCTCCTAGATTTCTCATATGATTTACAATATCATCAAGACGTAAAAATAAATTGGCAATGCTCTCCTCATTATGCATTTTTAGATTCTCATATTGAATTCTGAGAGTTTGGAGTTTAGCACTTTTTACCTTTGCATCACCTTCATAACTTAGAATGATTTTGTCCCATATTTCCTTTGTTGTATCTAGCTGCATGACTTTGACAAATTCTGATTCAGTTAGACTTCCCAATAGAGCATTGACTGCCTTTGCATTTGTTTCATAATTCTTTCTTTCCGTCGGATCTATTGGTGTTGCGGCTGGATATTGATATCCTCCTTCAACAATAGCCCATAAATCTGCTCCCAGAGACTGAAGATATGATATCATCCTTCTTTTCCAAAAGATTAAATTGTTTCCGTTGAAGAGCGGAGGCCTAATAGATGTTGTTCCATCTTGATTGCTCATCTTGTTTGATCTTCCTTCTAGTGGCTAAGCTTTTTCAGAAGGACCTGCTCTGATTCCAATTGTTGGAAAAATACTGAGAGGGGGGGTGAATCAGTATTTAGAGCTGACCAAAAAAATTTTTACTTTTTATTTGAGCAGATTTCCATACGCAGTTTTTATGAACTGAACTAGCGTATGCACGTGGAAATATAGAAGGAAACTAGTGTATACTGATTTATCTTTCAGATTTAGAGAATCATGCTTTTAAACAGATTTATCAGGTATGAATAAGGCTAGATAATCATAATTTATGAGCAGTAAATAGTAGTATAAAGCATCACACACATGAACACCAAGGTTTAAGGTGGAAACCCAAATCGGGAGAAAACCACCACTGTTGTCGTCTCTGTCTTCAATCATTATTATATAGAAAACCTTTTACAACATTGTACTGATGCAAACTTATACCAGTATGTAGACTTATACTTGCAGAAGGCTGCAACCTTCTCTCGTTTTCCAACTACAACTGGAAGGGAGCTCCAACCCCGTGATCTCATTTACCAGCCTCTCCTGGAAGGGAGCTTCAACCCCCTGATTTCAACACCAGCTTCTACTGGCTGAAAGCTTCTACTACCATACTGAAGGCTTCAATCTTCAGACCCATTGCAGACCACGTGTCATCAATTTTCATACTGGATCAAACAGCTTCAAGACAACCCTTCACTTAACATCAACAAACATATTTTGCCCAATACTTCAAACAGAACAGTGAGACCACTGTAACCAGAATATCAGAAATAACCCAGACTTCAGAATAGATATGTAGATACAAACTCATCCCTGAAAATTCATTAATTCAAATAGCATATGCTAATTTTATTCACTGAAGCTGCATGTATACGCGCTTTCCTGCTCACCAACCTACGTATGCCTCTGTGCATATACGCCACTTCTATTCACTGAAGCTGTGTGTATACGCGCTTTTCTTCATATCAACCTGCGTATAATTCTGAGAATACTGATTTTCATAATGTGATCAATCTCAGATTCAGATCTCAAGCTTTCAGTCAGACACCTTCCCAGCAATGCAGAACCTTTAGACAGTCAGTTAGATTTAACCATGTTTTCTCACTCATTGATTAGATTTGTTCATTATCAAATCAGTAGCATACTCCATATTCAATCAACCCAGAACTTCAAGTAGACTTCATTGACCGATAGCAGAGAGAAAACAAAAATCACAGAATTAATATCTGTAAATAAGCTTCAGAAACACTAACTTCCATACGTGCTTTTAATGAAGCGAACCCGCGTATATACGCGCTTTTACCGAGACAAACTAGCATATAGATCTGTAAAAGATAAATTTTGCAGAACAGACCAGATCTGTAGACTTACCCAGATTTCTTCAATTTCTTCATCAGACTTGCGCCAAGTCTTCATCATTTCTTTTGCAGATCATCCTAGAGATTCATCATTTCTAGATCTAGAGATCTTGAAACTTCATCATATCCATAGGTGAATCATAGATTCAGATCTATCAATTAAGAATAGAGTTCAACCATGAAGATATTCCTTAGAGGAATTTATTCATCAAAAACCCTTACACATGCACACTTTGCACTATGATCTTCTTCTCCTTAAATAGATTTAGCTTTTACCAATACCATGAGCCGAAACCGCACAACTTCCGATGGTATTCTTGGACGGAATCAAATAAACCATACAACGCTCAATACTGTGTGCGAAAACCATGGTAATTCCCCTTGGTATTAGAAATTTGGAGCGCAAAAGGGCATACGTGACTTGGGACGTACTTATCTGCGTGCATACGCGACTTGGCCTTTACAAACTCGCATATACATTGTGACATATTATATTTATCATTTCTTCGGCACTTACTGGAATTATTTTCTCTGTCACATCTGTACTGAACTGTAGATACATCATTCTTACATCTTTACCACATAGGTTGCTATCCAAAGACAACTTCATAAAGTAGGCATGGAAAATTTTACGGGCTAATATTCACAGATGGGCTAATTTTCCATGGTTTTTCCAAAAAAAAGATTCGCCAATTTCCATTTTTTATAAAAGTGATTCGCCCAAATTTTATAATATAAAATTATTTTACCTTAAAAATCACCAACATTATATAGAAAATATATATAATATCATTATAAATTTAAATAATTTTACAAATACATCAATAAATATTTTATATTTTTCACATTAGGGACTAGTGAGATTCACCAACTTTTTAAACTTCAAAATAATTTTCCATGCTTAAAATTTTCCCTGAAAGTAGGTTTCCATCCAGGATAACACATTGCATCTTATTTCCAACAAGAGTACAGAAGTTTGATGCATAGACATTAAAACAGAATGGGTTTCGACCCACTACTCCTACTCTGTTTAATGTTTCATTTAAGTGTTTCATCTACCGCCTATGCCTCTTTTCAGATATAAAAACTCAGGAGAAACTCATTGTAAGCGTTGTTGATTGGATATCTGTGAACTGCAATCTGTTTTCTTGAGACATAGTTCTCTGTGTAAAGTTGTAATATAGGCTGAGGAAGATGTTTTCAGACTGAATGTCAAGTTGTTGGTAATGTTGTACATGACTGGTGTTGCTCTTTAATATGACAAGAACATTTCTTTGGATCCTGATGTAAAGCAACGGTGATGTTTTTTCTATGTATGTCCCTGTTTTCTTTGTAATTCATCATATTTCAGTTCTTCTGGCACGCACCAGAAATCTGGTTTAGGATATACCGTCGCATCGTACCCTAAGCTTTTGCTCTCCTTGCCTTTAATGTTTTATGCACTATGTGTTATCTGAGCACTGATTCAAGTTAATTTAACTAGTGTAGTGCCTAATATTTACTACTAGCTGATGTATGAATTAATGAATCTATTCTTAGATGTTCTTGTTAGGCTTTAATTAAATGAATTGGGATACTGGGAGTTTAGAACTCTGTCTCTGTCTCACTAGGGTCCTTTTCAATTAATTGAACCTTTTTAAGTTCCCTTAAGCTGGATACCAAAGCATTGAGAGTTCAAAGTCTCTCTCTGATCTCAGGTTTTCACCTTTGTGTTTAAATCTTTAATGTTTCCTTGTCTGAAGAGTTAACCTTTTAGGTTTCGGATCGTAAGTTTTCCAATGGCATGTCCTGTCCCTGGATATGATTCCTGAAAGGTCACCTTGGAGGTTTCCTTGCTTTCCACCTTCTTTCTTACCATTTCATGCCACACTATCATCTTCAAGATCCAATACTTTAGATGACTAGCCCAACTAAAAGCATGCATATTGAAGAGCAAGTAAACCCTTTCCTGACTCCATTGCCCAATGGTCTTGAGTTCTCTTTGAAATCATCCCTCCTTTACCTAAAATTCACTTTGCACATCCTTGCCTCATATTGAACCCTTCCTTCCTGATTCCCAACAACCAAACAAACAATCAAGCAAACCCGTGCCTATAACTAGCCTAATATCTTAATATGGAGCTTAAAGGACATGAAACCTTTGCCCATATAGAGAGATCCCTCTCTGGACCTAGGAGGGCTAGATCCTGAGGTACAAAAGTGGTTCTGATGTTGTCTCATCTTTTGGTATTTCCAATCTTGCCAAAACATGGGAACCCCAACATAATGGTGACTCCACTGGGGAATTTCTGAGTATTTTCCATCTCACTACATCACAAGAGCCTCAGAAAGCCAAGAATCTCTGGTTAGGTTGGCAGTGAAACACTTCCACTTGCAATTCACTTTCTGCACCACTTGTTGTGTTTCTCCCCACACTCTTAGAGAGAGTCAGGAAAGCGCCAGATAGCCTCCAGGTCTCACTCTCTTTTAGAGGTGAAATACCTGGTAAAAGCCCTCCCAGTCCATCTCTTGTTAGAATTTGTTGTGTTTAAGGATATCCTTGAAAAGGGACATTACATAAAGCACTATGGTGGACAGTGTACCTCATAGAAAACATCCTAAACCCTCCATCCAACGATTCCATAGTTCCTTAAAGATCAAAGACTCCATTGGTGATCAATAGGCCTGCTGATTATCTTGGTTCACATAAGACTCCACTGGGAGACTAGAGTCCACAACAACATCAACCATAATAGAAGTAACAAGTAGGGTTAAGCTTCTTTGTTGGAAAATAGCATTCTAGCTTTAAGAACCATTCACACAAGAGCTTACCCTAACCCAAAACCACTTGAAATAGTTGACAACCCCGAGAACATTCTTAGGAATTCCCCCACACTTAAAGGACCAACTATTTCCAGACACATCCATAGAGCTAACTCTGCACCAGAAGACTTTACAGCTCTATCAGACCTTAATCTTGACCTAGACCTATCGAGCATATTGCCAAGAAGTAGGTCATTCAGTGTTCCAGATCAGCTAGAGTTTGAGTTTCCCAGTTCACCATCTCATAGTGGTCAACACATTAGGGAGAGAGAGACCCCTCCAACTACACCTCCTGATATTCATTTCATTCAAAACTTGGGGCTCTTCCACCCTAAATCTGCTCAATAGACTTTTGCTGGTCCAAGTATCCCTATCATCCACATACCAGCTGCTCAAGCAAACCCTTTACCTCCTCGGAACATCATCATGGCAGCTTGGTATGCACCTCTGATGTTACCCTAGCCCCTAGTGCACTTACCCAATGATTATCAATCAAAGATCCCACACTTCACTACAAAAGAGTCTACCACATCTCAGCATCAGGTAGACAAGATGGAATATTCTTTTGACTACATGGAGATAGACAATGATACAGTCAAAATGAGAATCTTTGCCTAGAGCTTAGGAGGTGATGTGAAAAAATTGTTTAAGGGCCTACCTCCTAATAGCATCTAGAATCTACCCTCCTTATACTAGACCTCCATAAATAAATGGGAAGTTAAGACCAACCCTCTCCAAATATTAGCGGAATACAAGAACCTTAAGAGAAATGCAGGAGAGAGTGTCCATGACTATTCTACCAGGTATAACAGCATTTATAACACTCTTCCTTCACATATGAAACCTCCCCAAGGAATGGCTTTAGTGAAATACCCTGAAGGCTTTGATGCTGACATGGCCTACCAGCCTAAGGAGAGAGATTATAACACATTAGAAGACATGCAAAAAGGAGTAGTGAGTGTTGAGGCTAACGTGATTGAAAAGAAAGAAAGGATGAGGGTTGAGAAAAGGGTGACATATAGAGATGACACTGTAGCTTCCACATCTGACCCCAATTATGACCGTCTATCTAAACACATGGAAAGGCTACAGAAAATGATGGAAAAAATGGTTGTCACAGTTACTAATCAAAATAGAAATCAAAACCATAACCAGAACCAGAACTTTAGAAGGAACAATACCACTCCCAACAGACAAAGAGAACCAGATCAACAAGTTATACCCCCATTTCAAGAGAACTTCCTTGATGAAGATGAGGGGATAATAGAAGAGTCTAAGGAGAACATAATAAATATGTTTGAAACAGATAACTAAATCCACAATTGTTCCACAGAAGAAGATCAACCCTCACCCTCATATTGGGATGAGGAAATATTAGAATCTAAGGATTACAGAGTTGGATTTGAGAATGCCATCATGGAGGTCAGAGAACAGTATGAACTGAGAAGAAAAAAGAGCCTAGACACTCCAAAACCAAAGGCTTCTGAGATTACCATCAAGAAAAGGCCTGCAAAGACTTCTAAAGTAACTGCTGAGAGTAACAAATTAGCAGCTGCGAGTTCTAAGAAGAACAAAGAAAGAGGCAACCAAAAACCGAAAAACAAAGTCAACCGACCAACAACACTAGCACTGGAGTTAGTGCTCCTGATAAAACAATCCCTAACACTGTACATAGTGAGAATCAACCCACTGATTCAGCCACTAAGGTGGTGGCTAGCAAAATAGAGTCGAGTATCACAAAGAGTCAATCTCTCTTGAACCTGGAGAGTGAGATCGCTAAAATTGAAATATCTGTACCACTCTCTGAGTTGGCCACTCAGGATGTATGTAAAGGCCAAATTTTGGAATAATTAAATCTAGGGGAAAATAGTGACACTGTCAATCTGAGTGATGATCAACCAACCCTTCTGTTTGGTCTGAAGATATAGGGGAAGTTTCAAGAAGGGGTAGTACCCCCTTTTTATATCAGTCTCAATATCCATAACAAGATCCTTCACAACACAATGCATGAATCTGGGGCATCACACAACTTAATTCCTAAGGTAGTTATGGAGAATTTATGCCTAGAGATAACTCGCCCTTATGAAGATTTATATTCATTCGACTCTAGCAGGGTAAAGTGTCTTGGCCTGATTAAGGACCTATGTGTGAACTTAACCCAGATTCCAGCCAAATTTATGGTTATGGATGTGATAGTGGCAGATGTGCCACCTAAGTATGGCATGTCGCTATCTAGGTCATGGGGAGCCAAGCTGCAAGGTACAATGCAGATGGATGGGGCATATGCCACAATCCCTATCTTTAGCCAGCTTAGGTGACTATATAGAGAGGCACAAATGAAATTCTTGGTCAGCAGCCCTGAGAAGCCTAAACATTCTCCTCTATACTCTATACACACAGATCTGGATTCCTTTATCCTTTGCAATGATCAATCCTTAGAAGAGACAGAGCTATAAAACAGAGATACAAGAAATAGGGAAGATCCCATAGTTTTCAACATAATGGCTACTCTAGACTTAAAGGAAAACGAAGATGAAACCTGCAGGCAGTGCACTGAATACGAAACTCCGAGGAAACAAGGAACATAATGCAAACAGCTAACTAGTCATCTCTCTAAAATCCATTCGCATCATGAAGGGAAAAACCCTCCACTCCTCGAAACAGACCCTCCATTCTAGCATAACCATGAAAATAACGCTGGTAAAGAAATCAACGATAAACCCGAGCAAGAAAATTTGTGGTAAATGAATTGCGATGGGTCCTGTAGTAGAAAAAATGTAGGAGCAGGAGTGTGGGTACATAACACAGAGAGTGACTATGTAGAGATTCATGCCTTCAACCTAAACTTCAAATGTACAAACAATATTACAGAATATGAGGCTCTTATCCTAGGCTTGAGTCTGTTGAAAAAATTAGGAGCCTGTAGGATAGCTGTGCATGGAGACTATGAGATGATCATAAAACAAGTGAATGGTGAATACACAATGAAACACCCTAGGCTGAGAGTGTACAGGAATGACACTATGTATTTATTGAAGGCCTTTGTCGAATATGAACTTGTGTTCATTCCTAGGAGTCGGAATGTAATTGCGAATGGATTATCCTATATAGCTAGTTCATATCACAATCCTCCCAGTGATCAACAAATCATCATTCAGATGAAGTTCAGACCTGCAGTGCCTGATAATGAGAAATATTGGCAGGTTTTTGAAGGAGATAAGAAGATTAAGGATTTCCTGATAGGCAAGAACGAGTTTGAATTTTTCGATTCAGACTCTAAGTCCAATGATAGCTGCCTAAGTGAAGAGCCCTCAGACGAGGAAGAACCACCCTATAACATAGAATTAAACACTTTAAATGAACAGATTGGAAATCCAACTGAAGAATGTATAGACACAGATAATGAGGAAATAGAGGTGCTACAGGCAAAAGATAAGAACATACCCCGAGGTCTGGCACCTTTAGAAGATCTTTTCGATTTCGATGATGTAGCAAAAAGGCCCACCATAGAACGCTCAGACTCTGATGTCAAGGAATGCAACATAGGCACTAAAGATAAGCCTAAAATGATTAATTTGGCTAAGTCCTTACCCGCGGACATGAAAAAGAAATATATTTACCAGTTCAAGGAATTCATTGATGTGTTTGCCTAAAGCTACGAGGACTTGAAGGCCTATGACACAAACATCATACAGCAAAAAATATCTTTGAAAGAGAACCAGAAACCCTTCAGACAGAAACTTCACAGGATAAACCCAAAATAATTCCCTGCAGTAGAAAAGGAAATAAAGAATATGTAGGAAGAAGGAATAATAGTTCCTGTGATGTTCTCTAATTGGGTCTCAAACCTTGTAGCTGTGAGAAAGAAAACATGTGAGATCAGGCTATGCATAGATTTCAGGAACCTTAACAGAGCCTCACTTAAGGACAATTACCCCTTACCAAAGATGGAACATATCCTGCAGAGGGTAGTTGGCTCAAGGCGGATCTCCCTGTTAGATGGTTTTTCAGGTTACAACCAAGTGTTAGTAATCCTAGAAGACCAACTCAAGACTGCTTTCACCACTCCATGGGGCACTTTTATGTACGTGAAAATTCCCTTTGGACTGATGAACGTTGGTGCAACCTTCCAACAAGTGATGGACATAGAATTTTCAGATGAAATAGGGCACTTCATTGTCATCTATCTAGATGACATAACAGTCTATTCCAAGACTGATGAATAACACCTAAAACATCTGAGAAGAGTTTTCGAAAAATGTAGAAGGTTCGGTCTGTCATTGAATCCTAAAAAGCCTGTATTTGGGATAAAAGAAGGTAAGCTTCTCGGCCACATTATATCTGAGAAGGCAATTAGGATAGACCCACAAAGAGTTGAGGGAATACTACAAATCACACACCCAAGAAATATTAAAGAGTTACAATCCTTCATTGGGAAAATTAACTTCCTAACGAGGTTTATTCCCAACTTAGCTGAACACCTCAGGAATATGACTAATATGTTGAAAAAAGGTGTGGGGGTTAAGTGGACTGTTGAGGCTAAAAAATATTTTGAATTGGTTAAAATTGCACTCACCCAGGCTCTTGTGCTAATCAGCCCTGATTTCTCAAAATATTTCCTAATCTTTTCATTTGCCTCCGAGCATACAGTGGCTGCAGTCCTGCTGCAGAAAAATCCAGAGGGAGTGGAACAACCCATTTCTTTCTTCAGTAAAGCTCTGAGAGATGCACCCTTGAAATATAACATAATGGAAAAACAGGCCTATGCCCTGGTAAAGGCCTTGAGAGACTTTAGGGTGTACATACTGCATTCCCACAACATAGCCTACGTGCCAAACATAGTGGTGAAATACATTCTGTCCCAAGACCCGCATGGGAAGAGGGGTAAATGGATTGCCGTGATTTTAGAATATGACCTAGAAATAAAACCCACAAAACTGATCAAAGGTCAGGGCTTAGCTCGACTAATGGCTGAATCAAATTTACAAGCCCTTGACATAAACATGGTAGATGCCTTGGATGAGTAGGAAGGATTTCCTGACCCTACTGTCGAGGAGAAATTTCAAAAATATCCTTGGTATTCTGACATATTGTATGTGCTCACAAACCTCAATGCCCCTCCTGGACTATCAAAAACTAAGGCCAGATTCCTAAAGCTAAAAGCCAGAAACTACTACATGCTGAATGAATGTTTATACTGGAAAAATGAAAATGGTCTATTTCTTAAATGTTTTCCTGAAACTGAAGTAGAGAGGATTAAACAAGATTTCCATGCAGGAGAGTGTGGAGGCCGCCGGAACTGGAAAGCCACTGCTAACAAAATAGTTAGAGCTGGCTATTATTGGCCCACACTTTTCAATGACATCCATAAGATGATAATTGCCTGCCATAAAATCCAGATTTTTTAAGGCAAAGGAAAGCTCCTCCCTCTACCTTTACAACCCATCATTGTTGAAGGCCCCTTTATGCAATGAGGCCTAGATTTCATAGGAGAAATACACCCTGCTTCTTCTGCACAACACAAGTGGATCCTGATAGCCACAGACTACTTCACAAATTGGATAGAGGCCATACCTTCTAGGAATGCCATAGATTTTGTTATCATTAAGTTCCTAGAAGATCACATCCTCTCTCGGTTTGGTTGCCCAAGAAAAATAATCACTGATAATGCTGTTGTTTTTGGATCCAAGAAAATGATTGATTTTTGTCACAGGTATCAAATAACACTCGGTCATTCAACTTCTTATTACCCACAAGGTAATGGGTTATCTGAATCATCAAATAAGAGCTTGGTGAACATTATCAAAAAACTGCTTGAAGAGAACAAGAAGTCCTGGCACGACAAGTTAGTGCATGCTTTGTGGGCTGACAGGCTTACAACAAAGAATTCCATTGGCATGTCACCATATCAACTTGTCTATGGAACAGAGGCAGTATTTCCTACCAGCCTTGCGGTACCAGTGATTAAACTTGTCCAAGAGATTCAGACAAAAGAAGATAGTATGGTGAGGAGGATAAACCAAAAAATTCATCTCTAGCAAACAAGGGAAGAGTTCTATAAAAGAGCCCTGAAGATCTAGGAAAATATAAAGAAGTTGTTCAATAAGAAGACCAAGGCCTCAGATTTCAAAATAGGAGACAAAGTTCTAAAGTGGGACTCCACGAGAGAAGACAAAGGAAAGCATGGCAAGTTTGAAAGTTTATGGCATGGTCCTTACATCATCCAGGCCACCGTTGGTCCAAATGCCTTTTTTCTGCAAGAACTAGATGGCATAGAATTGTTTGGGGGTCCTGTCAATGGCAGGATGCTCAAGCACTACTACTGCTGAATTCCAATTTCCAGTTTTCATTCCCATTGTAAATACCATAGTTGTGTCTTGTTTCCAAGAAAAGAGAAAATGTTTCATAAAAGAGAGAAAGAGAGGTTTAGACATGCTCAAAACATGAACCTCTAAAGTGCAAATATTGGCTCTAAACATGATCAAAACCTAAGCCAAAGGAAGTAAAGACAGTTGGTTCTAACATGCCCAAAATCTGAACCAGCAAAGAAGAAAGTGACTCTGAAAAGCTCAAAACTTGAGTGAAAAAGAAAGGAAGGATGTTTTGAAGTTTCAGTTTTCAAGCCTTCAAGATTTTGTTTTCAGTTTTCTGCAATTTCAGTCCATGTGCAATTGTATTTATGCCTTGGGCCCAGAACAAACTAGACTTTCTAATCCTAGTTTGATAGTGTTTAAATTTCTGTTGTAGAATGTAGAGAAGAAATTTGCTGGACAGTCTAATCCCAACAGATATTAGATTAGGTAGAGAAACATGTGAGGAAAACAGTTAAATCTGGTCTCATGGAGTAATAAGGGTAGGAATAGAATAGTTTTATTTTATTGATTGCAAAAAAATGATGATGTAAAGGATTTGCTAGTCCAAATGCACTTTGAAGAAAAAATGATAGGACTATAGTCTGGGTAGGTAGTTGTTTGGGAGAATTCTACTGCTGATATGATGACTTCATGATTTGTGGCAGCTAGTCCAAGAAAGAAAATGGATGTTTCAAGCAGCAGGCATCTGGCCTACACCAAAGATCATTCTCTGAATTCTTGATTCCTTCAAGAAGAAGCCATCCCCATGTGGAGCCACTGTTAGCCCCCTATGAATTTTTTGATAAGAAAACAAGGGGGGCTAAATTTTTTTTGAGTTTTCAAGGAATGCATTTCCCCTTAAAACACATCACCCTTGAAGCCTTCATGTGCCTTTTTCCTTTGATAAATCCCCACTTCTATTTACATGAGAAAGCCTTTCTGCTGTGAAGAAAATGCCCAAAGGGCCCTTTTCCCTCCTTTTCCATCCCCAGTTAACCTCTGTCTCTTCACCTTTTTCCCCTCTCTTTGTCCCTCCCTAAATCCTCTAAGTCATCCTTTTTCCCTTCTAAGCCTCACAAACACCCTTTGTTTGGCCAAATAACCCCTTTTCCCCTCTAACATTACCCCTTTTCAGCCTCAAATTGCATTGAAAACAGGCCAAAAAACCCATATTCTTCATATATCAAGCTTAGCCCCCTTCGGCCAACCCCCGCAAACCATTTCTCCACATGACCCGAGTGCTGAAACCAAGTGTTGGCCCATGACGCACTTATTATATCAATGTTCGGGTGCAATACCAACCGTCGATTTGATCCGCAGATCAAGGGCCCACAATCCAGCCATCCCGATGATCCCCGCGATCGCGCCCCATACAAAACCAATAGTATTTATCGCACCGCTTTTGAAAGGAAGGTGATATTCCTCGTTTGGCAGTGATCATCGTTACCGGTTGACACGTGGCTGCAGGCGGTTTTCAATACCATTTTCCTCGGGCGTTAAAGGTCGACTGCGGGCTTGGCGCAATATGCGCGTACGTCATTCGATCTGAGGATGCCTCATCGGACGGTGATTGCACCCCCAAAATGCTTGGGTGATAGTCCAAGGTGAACATGACCCCTGGCCCACCATCAGTCGCCCTCCGATGCACTTATAGCCATTGATCTCCTCCTGAGATCAGACAGTCCAGGTTAGATCGCCCCCGCCATTGACCGGGTCCCACTACCAGAGCTCCACGTCACTTGATTTCGTGGCTTTTTCCCGTGTCTTTGTATTTCGCCTGATTTCCTAAGCCCTTCATCATTTAATTTCCACCATCAATCATCACCCCCATGCAATGATCGAACGACCCCCATGCATTTCTTCACTCAGACCCCCATTAGAGCAGATTTCCACCATTTCGCTGCATCTTTCTACCATTTTTCGTTCGCATCCGCTATCCTCACCATGCTATGCTGCCATTCTCATAGCCTTCCATTGCATCCACCCTACCCATGCATGGTTTTCTTAACGTTTTTACGTGTTTTTCATGGTTACAGGCAAGAGGAAAACGCCATGATGCGTGGTCACTGTTTTAGTGGCACAAACACAGAGAAGTTGGGTTCAGAGCTTTATATTATAGAGAGGAGCCTGGGAAGGTGTTAGAACGTGATTCTCCATTGAATGGACAAATTTCACCTCTAAAAAACCTCTCCAACGCCATTAAAGCCTGAATTTCATAGATAGGGACAGTAATGGAGTGGCGAAGAGTATCAGTGAAGGATCAGAGAATTTAAGGCCGATAATCAAAGATTTTGAGCCTTAATTCAGTAATTGAAAGGACAAATGTACCAGATTGAAGACTTCATGACTATCACAGAGGGCCTATTAAAGTCTAACGCAGAAAACAATATATCACTGTCACCATCAGCAAATCATTATTTCCCATGAAAGGATAGGGTGCCCATACTATTTGATTCTACCGTGTTCTAGAGGAGATCTCTGCCCCGACAACAGCCCTGGTGCTACCAAAAGCATTGGGTACATGGTATGGCAGACCCTAGAATCATTGTTCCATATTTTCTTTAATTCACTAGAGTACCACAAGTACTGTAGCCGAGAATACATCAAAGACATACCTAGAGTAAATTTCAGTCGGTCAAAGACCACTCTTTCACCCAAAGAGTACAGAAGTTCGATGCATAGACATTAAAACAGAATGGGTTTTGACCCATTGCTCCTACTCTGTTTAATGTTTCATTTAATTGTTTCATCTACCCCCTCTGCCTCTTTTCAGATATAAAAACTCAAGAGAAACTCATTGTAAGTGTTGTTGATCGGATATCTGTGAACTGCAAGTTGTTTTCTTGAGACATAGTTCTCTCTGTAAAGTTGTAAGATAGGTTGAGGAAGATGTTTTCAGACTGAATTTCAAGCTGTTGGTAATGTTGTACATGACTAGTGTTGCTCTTTAATATGACAAGCACATTTCTTTGGATCCTGATGTAAAGCAGCGGTGATGTTTTTTCTATGTATGTCCCTATTTTCTTTGTAATTCATCATATTTCAGTTCTTCTGGCACGCATCAGAAATCTGGTTTAGGATATACCCTCGCATGGTACCCTAAGCTTCTGCTCTCCATGCCTTTAATGTTTTCTGCACTATGTGTTATATGAGCACTGATTCAAGTTAATTTAACTACTGTAGTGGCTAATATTTACTACTAGCTGATGTATGAATTAATGTATCTGTTCTTAGATGTTCTTGTTAAGATTTAATTGAATGAATTGGGATACTAGGAGTTTAGAACTCTGTCTTTGTCTCAATAGGGTCCTTTTCAATTAATTTAACCTTTCTAAGTTCCCTTAAGCTGGATACCAAAGCATTAAGAGTTCAAAGTCTCTCTCTGAACTCAGGTTTTCACCTTTTGTTTAAATCTTTAATGTTTCCTTGTCTAAAGAGTTAACCTTTTAGGTTTCAGATCACAATTTTTCCAATGGCATGTCCTGTCCCTGGATATGACTCCTGAAAGGTCACCTTAGAGGTTTCCTTGCTTTCCACCTTCTTTCTTACCATTTCATGCCACACTATCATCTTTAAGATCCAATGCTTTAGATGACTAGCCCAACTGAAAGCTTGCATATTGAAGAGCAAGTAAACCCTTTCCTGACTCCATTGCCCAATGGTCTCGAGTGTTCTTTGAAATCATCCCTCCTTTACCTAAAATCCTCTTTGCACATCCTTGCCTCATATTGAACCCTTCCTTCCTGACTCCCAACAACCAAACAAACAATCAAGCAAACCCATGCCTATAACTAGCCTAATATCTTAATACAAAGCTTAAAGGACATGAAACCTTTGCCCATATAGAGAGATCCCTCTCTGGACCTAGGAGGGCTAGATCCTGAGGTCTAAAAGTGGCTCTGATGTTGTCTCATCTTTTGGTATTGCAAATCTTGCCAAAACATGGGAACCCCAACATAATGGCAACTCCACTGGGGAATTTCTGAGTATTTTCCATCTCACTACATCACAAGAGCCTTAGAAAGCCCAGAATATCTGGTTAGGTTGGTAGTGAAACACTTCCACTTGCAATTCACTTTCTGCACCACTTGTTTTGTTTCTCCCCACACTCTTAGACAGAGTCTAGAAAGGGCCAGATAGCCTCCAGGTCTCACTCTCTTTCAGAGGTGAAATACCTAGTAAAAGCCCTCCCAGTCCATCTCTGGTTAGAGTTTGCTATCTTTAAGGATATCCTTGAAAAGGGACATTACATAAAGCACTATGGTAGACAGCGTACCTCTTATAAAACATCCTAAACCCTCCATCTGGCGACTCCATAGTTCCTTAAAGATCAAAGACTCCACTGGTGATCAGTAGGCCTGCTGATTATCTTGGTTCACATAAGACTCCACTGGGAGACCAGAGTCCACAACAACATCAGCCATAACAAAAGTAACAAGTAGGGTTAAGCTAATTTGTTGGAAAATAACATTCTGGCTTCAAGAACCATTCACACAAGAGCTTACCCTGACCCAAAACCACCTGAAATAGTTGACAACCCCGAGAGAATTCTCAGGAAATCCCCCACACTTAAAGGACCAACTATTTCCAGACACATCCATAGAGCTAACTCTGCACCAGAAGACTTTATAGCTTTATCAGACCTTCATCTTGACCTAGACCTACCGGGAAGATTTCCAAGAAGTAGGTCATTCAGTGTTCCAGATCAGCTAAAGTTTGAGTTTCCCGGCTCACCATCTCATAGTGGTCAACACATTAGGGAGAGAGAGACCCCTCCATCTACACCTCCCGATATTCATTTCATTCAAAACTTTGGGCTCTGCCACCCTAAATATACTCAACAGACCTTTGCTGGTCCAAGTATCTATGTCATTCACATACCAGCTGACCAAGCCAAACCTTTACCTCCTCGGAACATCATCATGGCAGCCAGGTATGCACCTCTGATGTTACCCCAGCCCCTAGTGCCCTTACCAAATGATTATCAATCAAATATCCCACACTTCACTGCAATAGAGTCTACCACATCTCAGCATCATGTAGACAAGATGGAAGATTATTTTGACTACATGGAGATAGATGATGATACAGTCAAAATGAGAATCTTTGCCTAGAGCTTAGGAGGTGATGTGAAAAAATGGTTTAAGGGCCTGCCTCCTAACAACATCCAGGATCTACCCTCCTTATACCAGACCTTCATAAACAAATGGGAAGTTAAGACCAACCCTCTCCAAATCTTAGCAGAATACAAGAACCTTAAGAGAAACGCAGGAGAGAGTGTCCATGACTATTCTATCAGGTTTAACAGCGTTTATAATGCTCTTCCGCCACATATGAAAACTCCCCAAGGAATGGATTTAGTGAAATACCCTGAAGGCTTTGATGTTGACATGGCCTACCAGCTTAGGGAGAGAGATTATAACACATTAGAAGACATGAAAAAAGGAGCAGTGAGTGTTGAGGCTAACCTGATTGAAAAGAAAGCAAGGATGAGGGCTGAGAAAAGGGTGACATATAGAGATGACACTATAGCTTCGACATCTGACCCCAATTATGACCGTCTATCTAAAAACATGGAAAGGATACAGAAAATGATAGAAAAAATGGTTGTCACAGTTAGTAATCAAAACAGAAATCAAAACCATAACTAGAACTAGAACTTTAGAAGGAACAATACCACTCCCAACAGACAAGGAGAACCAGATCAACAAGTTATACCCCCATTTCAAGAAAAGTTCCTTGATGAAGATGAGGGGATAATAGAAGAGTCTGAGGAGAACATAATAAATATGTTTGAAACAGATAACTCAATCCACAATTGTTCCATGGAAGAAGATCAAACCTCACCCTCATATTGGGATGAGGAAAGATTAGAATCTGAGGATTACAGACTTGGATTTGAGAATGCCATCATGCAGGTCAGAGAAAAGTATGAGATGAGAAGAAAAAAGAACCTAAACACTCCCAAACCAAAGGTTTCTGAGATTACCATCAAGAAAAGGCCTAAGAAGACTTCTAAAGTAACTGCTGAGAGTAACAAATCAACAGCTGAGAGTTCTGGGAAGAACAAAGAAAGAGACAACCAAAATACCAAAAAACAAAGTCAAACGACCAACAACACTAGCAATGTAGTTAGTGCTCCTGATAAAACAATCCCTAACACTGTACATAGTGAGAATCAACCCACTGATTCAACCACTAAGGTGGTGGCTAGCAAAATAGAGTCGAGTATCACAAAGATTAAATCTCTCTTCAATCTGGAGAGTGAGATCGCTAAAATTAAAATCTCTATACCACTCAAGATGTATGTAAAGGCCAAATTTTTAAAGAATTAAATCTAGGGGAAAATAGTGACACTATCAATCTGAGTGATGATCAACCAGCCCTTATGTTTGGTCTGAAGATAGAGGGGAAGTTTCAATAAGGGGTAGTACCCCCTTTTTATATCAGTCTCAATATCCATGACAAGATCCTTCACAACGCAATGCATGAATCTAGGGCATCACACAACTTAATGCCTAAGGTAGTTATGGAGAAGTTAGGCCTAGAGATAACTCGCCCTTATAAATATTTATATTCAATTGACTCTAGCAGGGTAAAGTGTCTTGGCCTGATCAAGGACCTATGTGTGAACTTAACCCAGATTCCAGCGAAATGTATGGTTATGGATGTGGTAGTGGCAGATGTGCCACCTAAGTATGGCATGTTGCTGTCGAGGTCATGGGGATTCAAGCTGCAAGGTACAATACAGATGGATGGGGCATATGCCACAATCCCTATCTTTAGCCAGCTTAGGAGACTGTATAGAGAGGCATAAATGAAATTCTTGGTCAACAGCCCTAAGTAGCCTAAAAATTCTCCTCTATACTCTGTACACATAGATCTGGACTCCTTTATCCTTTGCAATAATGAATCCTTAGAAGAGCCAGAGCTAGAAAAAAAAGATACAAGCAATACGGAAGAGCCCATAGTTTTCAACATAATGGCCACTCTAGACTTAAAGGAAAACAAAAATGAAACCTACGGGAAGTGCACTGAATACGAAACTCCAAGGAAACAAAGAACACAATGCAAACAGCTAACTAGTTAGCTCTCTAAACTCCATTCGCATCATGAAAGGGAAAACCCTACACTCCTCGAAACAGACCCTCCATTGCAGCATAACCATGAAAATAACGCTCGTAAAGAAATCAACAATAAACCCCAACAAGAACCTTTGTGGGAAACGAATTTTGATGGCTCCTGTAGTAAAAAAACTGCAGGAGTAGGAGTGTGGGTACATAACATAGAGAGTGACTATGCAGAGAGTCATGCCTTCAACCTGAAATTCAAATGTACAAACAATATCGCAGAATATGAGGCTCTTATCCTAGGCTTGAGTCTATTGAAAAAATTAGGAGCCCGTATGATAGCTGTGCATGGAGACTCTGAGCTGATCATAAAACAAGTGAATGGTGAATACACAGTGAAACACCCTAGGCTGAGAGCGTATAGGAATGACACTATGGATTTATTGAAGGCCTTTGTCGAATATGAACTAGTGTTCATTCCTAGCAGTCGGAATGTAATTGTGAATGGATTAGCCTGTATAGCTAGTTCATATCACAAGCCTCCCAGTGATAAAAAAATCATCATTCAGACGAAGTTCAGACCTGCAGTACCTGATAATGAGAAATATTGGCAGGTTTTTGAAGGAGATAAGCAGATTGAGGATTTCCTGATAGCCAGGATCGAGTTTGAATTTTCCAATTCAAACTCTAAGTCCAATGATAACTGCCTAAGTGAAGAGCCCTCAGATGAGGAAGAACCACCATATAACATAGAAATAAACACTTTAAAGAAACAAATTTTAAATCCAACCGAAGAATGTACAAACGTAGATAATGAGGAAATAGAGGTGCTACAGGCAAAAGATAAGAACATACCGCAAGGTCTGGCACCTTTAGAAGATCTTTTCGATTTCGATGATGTAGAAAAAAGGCCCACCATAGAACACTTAGACTCTGATGTCGAGGAATGCAACATAGGCACTGAAGATAAGCCTAAAATGATTAAGTTGGCTAAGTCCTTACCCGTAGACATGAAAAAGAAATATATTGACCTGTTCAAGGAATTCATTGATGTGTTTGCCTGGAGCTACCAGGACTTGAAGGCCTATGACACAAACATCATACAACACAAAATACCTTTGAAAGAGAACCAGAAACCCTTCATACAGAAACTTCGCAGGATAAACCCAAAACAAATTCCATAACCATATACTCCACTTGCATTGAACAAAGTGAAAATGATCTATCCTTCCTATTGTACCAGGAAACGTTTTCTGACCCAATGTTGAAGATTTATCCTGATGTGATCTTCCTATCGCATAGACTCACATCCCAATTTGCATTTGTTAAGAACTACAACTTGACTCGCTCTATCCATCTGTACCAAATACCAAAATGAGTGGTGCCTCTGAGGTATCTCAAAAAATGTTTGGCTGCCTTCCAATAAATCTTGGTTGGTTTAATCATTTTTTGACTAAGTTGGTTAACTGCATAGTACATGTCTGATCATGTGTTCACCAAGTAGATAAGTGAACCCATAAGTTACCTGTAAATGGTAGCTTCTACCACTTCGGGTGAAGTAACATATTCCCTCCTCTGATTTCCTGGTAGAGGAGTTTACATGGGTTTTATTCTCTCCATATGAAACTTATTCAATATCACATTGGCATACTTGCCCTAAGATTAAAATAGTTCCCCATCTATTTTCCAAATTTCCAAACCAAGGAAATAATGCAAGAGCCCCATGTATTTCATATCAAATTATCTTTCCAAATATTATTTGCAATATTTTATCAGCTTCTCATCAACTATTAGAATTATATCATCAACATATAATACTATAATAAATAATTTTCTTTCAACCACAATATATTAAAGGTTTGCATCTGCTTCAATTTTTGTGAAGCCCAACCCAATGAAATAATTTTCGATCCTGGTGTACCAAGCACATGGTGCTTGCTTCAATCCATACAGTGCTCGATTGATTCTGCACACATGTGACTCTCTATCAAAGGTCTCAAATCCTTCTGAATGCTCTATGTACACCTATTCCTCAATCACTCCATTAACAAAATTTGTCTCTACATCCATCTGATGTATTTTCCATCCAATCTATGCTTATAGTGCTAGAATAGATATGATTTAAGATGACCTTGCTTCTGGAGAAAAGGTATCCCGGTAATCTATTACCACCATCTAATAGAACCCTTTGCACACAAATATGGCCTTGTGTTTATCGACACTCCCATTCGTTGCTTGCTTCATCTTGTAGATCCACCTGTATCCTACAACTGACTTGTCGTCTAGTCTTCTAAAAACTTCCCAAGAATTTTTCCTGATAATGGAGTCATACTCCACTACCAAGGCATCAACCCATCCTGGTTTCTGCACTACTTCCTTGAATTAGGATGTCTCAGTCTCTACACTCTCGCTCATCAAAGCCATGTATCTAGTGTACCGATGGAACACCCTCTTCAAACATCTACCCAATTAACTGACCAACCGGGGTAAACATGTGACAAGAGGATACTATGATCAGACTCAACCTCCTAGGTGATATTAAGGCAACAGAATCGATAGAAAACACATTACACGGACATTGTACATCAATAATAACACCCCCAGGGGCCAACCTAGTCATTCAAGCATCTTGCCCTTGGGTAACACTGGCCTTTTTAGCTCCAGGACCTTTATATGCATGCAAATTACTACAATCCAATATCTATGAGGCTCTATAATAATGCAAAATCCTACATGCCTATGTCTAGGGACCATTTACAACAATGTTGTGCCAGATTCTGTTGAATTTAAGGCACTTGTCAAGCCCAAAATTATGGCGAGTGCCCATAAATTTTTGTAACTTATGGAATCCATTTAAAACATGATGAAAAGGCTACTAAACCAAAAAATAACTCCAGGACTAAGCCTGATCATCCCCAACTGGGACTGATATTTTTCAAACACGTCAAAATATGAAAGCTACGAGTATAAACAATAGAACAAAGAAAAGGGGTCTCATACTTATCAAAGAGTTGCTAAGAAGCATTGGTCCCCTACATCATTAGCTGGAATATAATATATTTGACCATAGATACATTGTTAATTAATTTACAAGTGAAAACATGGGTAGAGCCATGCATCATCAATGTTAAAATACATTCTTATAACTAGGATAATAACAACAAAAATACCATGGATACAACAACCATTGAATCCACGTATAAACCAATGAATTTATACATCAAATAACAAAGGAATGATATTATCATTAATGAATGTAGAAACCAACAAGATATGGGACTACCATTTTCCACTTGACCATAGATTGGCTGAGACAAACCTCTCTTTATCCAATCACCCCCATTCCATATTCAAAGTATGAATGTGAGACTCAAACAGAAGGAACCAACCAGGGCATCCCAATTCTAAACCAACACCCCCTCATTAATATAAATTAGGGTTTACCATGATCCACACCATATCAATAGGAAAACACCATAAACATGTCATAATTGTATTTACATTGATATACACCCGATCATTAGGCCGACACAAGCATGGATATCACCAGATATTCTCCACCTAAAATATGAGGAATTTCCCATCTCCTGGTATCTCAAGATTTACTGCAACCCACAATCTGAATCAAGGGTCACTAGGCCCTAAAACAAGACATACTCTCTATTCTTTATCGTATATCCCAAACCATGGATTCCTAGGCTTGATGGATATAAAACCACCTCTCAGGCTTTAATACAATCCAAACTTGGATCACTAGGCCCGAAACTGAGGCAACAAATAAACCGGTTATGTGTCATATCATTCAAAGATCCACCCCACTCAACTTCAAATCCATCCGACAATGCAGCTAAACAAAAACATGAGAACTCCATAACACCATGGCTATCCAAAAACACTAAGTCTAGGTTGAAAATAATATCACACTTGCAAAAAACCCATGCCAAGACAAAAAAGAACCACATGAAACACCATTCATGCCAAATATACCAAGGAAAAAACACATGCAATCGATACCTGCCAAGAATCCTGTTGTAGCTGCTTGATTCCTACTCCTCCTTTCTTTATTCCTCATTCTTCCCATTTTCTTGCCTTTCTTGTTCCAATGAAAATTTTCTCCAACAAACTCTAAGTGTCCAAGGGTGAGAGAGAGAGAGAGATATATATATAATATAATAACGAGAGAGCTCCAAAACTAAACTGACAAAAGGTTTCAGAAAAATCTTGCCAACTAATCCTCATAAGCCTTTTTATCAATGAGGCTTCTAATTTCTTCAATTTCCATTATTCTCCTTCATTTTCCTCCTCTCATGCAACCTGTGACCTTTCACCTTCCTCTTCTCCTATTTTCCATTATTTTCGTAGATAAAATTCCATCTAATGCCTCATGCCTTTCCAAAGTCTTTTCCATTACCTTTTCCATTTTCCTTTAGCCATAATAACCAAAATGAACACCCACTAGGATTTTTTTCCGAAAATTAAACTTGGAATAAGTGTCCCATCAACCATGATTATTATTTTTAACATTTATTACATGAATTTTCACCAGGGCTATTAATGAACCCTCCTCCTTGGGGGACACCATCCGCGGTGTTTAACCACACATATACATTAGCAAAACCACTGGAAATAAACAATAATCTCCATGGATCTATATAACTTATCTCGTTGTAGTATTTACAATGAATAAACTACTCAAAATAAAAAATGATCATGAAAATCATACTGTGTACTGTAACTTTATAACACAACTCTTTATGATCTGTTTTGCGTATGATTTATGTTTCCTACATAGAATATTTTTTAAAATGTGAATGGACAATTTCGTACCTGTTTTATTGCTAATGAATGATAATTACATAGATCTATTGTTGTAAACATTGAATATTATATTGTTAGAATAGTTAAAGGGATTGTGGATATAATGTTTGCGTGCGTGCGCATGATAACATTTGTTAATTAACCTAGGGTTTCTTGTTAGGGTTTCTAGTGCACAAGTCAGTTTGTGTAGTAAAAATTATTTGAATATTCCCATTTCATTTAGTTTTCTCTTAGGGTGTGGAAACCTAGTTCCACCACCCCCCCATACTGCTTCGGGTGAGACTTTGGCTTGCGCAAGCAAGTCATTGCCGAAAGTGCCAATAGTAAGATGTTTTTGTTGGTTACATGCTAACTCTGAACCTGGGTCAGGACCCCTCAAGCCAAAAAATGGTTCCATTTCCATGCAGACATATGGTGTAAATGATGTAAGGGTTCTAGTCACAAAAAATATCAATGTACCTTGCTTCAAGATTACATGCAAGTGGGAGGACCAAATCCATTGTGACCCAGGGATGTTACAGGACTAAGTGGTACTCCCATGCTCTAGTGCACGAACGGTCAAGTGGCTAGACGACATGACACAAACCATTTCAGTAGATTAGGAATTTACGTAACAGAACTGAAGCAGCAATGGTGTAGGTTTTGCTCTTCGTTTGGCCATGATGAGCAACACTGCCACACATTTGATCTAATGATAAAAAATTCCAACCTATATAGAGTGTAGTCCAGCCCATATTTACCAGCATCCCCCTCTGGGAATGGTGGATCTATAGCCAGAGGAAGTGGGGGAGGGAGAGTTGGAAGTGAAGGTCATGGAAGAGGAAAATTGATCTACTAAAAGTGTGGAGATGCTGGGAATTTTGCGCGTGACTTTTCGAACCTTTTGTGATAGTCTTGTAGGTATTGTAGATAGTTTGATCATGTTATTTAATATTTTCATGTTTTGATTACTAGAATTCAATAGAAGAAAAAACTAACAACTACACAGAATATACAAATGGTTAGAGCTCAGTTGTGGGATGATGGTATGAGCATAAACATAATTACATGCAATGGTGCGACCACTGGAGGAGACGAGGGAAATAAGGATGATGCAAAACCATGGATCAAGAAGGCTTCAAAGAAGAAGGAAGGACTCAACCTATAGAGGGAAAGGGACACTTTTGTAGAAGCTAAAAATTATTTTTGAGCTACAGGTGCATCCACATCCAAGTTAAGCACATAAGAGAAGATCAATGACAAATTCAAGCCTTTCTTGCAAGCATGCATCAATATATTGCATAACCAGAAAGAAGTAGACAACATTTAGGATCTCATAGATAGCTGCGTGGATAAGGATTTGCCTCAAACTGAGAGAAAGTTTGTAATCAAGATCTACAAGCATAAGAAGAGAACTAGTCCAAAGATGTGCATGACTGTGCAAATCAGAGAGTACGATATGGATAAAGTAATTTTGGACCCTTGATCTGATGAAAATTTTCTACCTAAGAAGACTCAATATAATATGGGCGAATCAAAGATGGAATCGTCCACCATTCATCTGTGCATGGCCAATCAGGAGAAGAATATTCCACCAGGGAGAATTCCATAGTTATGGTAGATATTTTTGGAGTAAAGGTACACACATACTTCGAAGTAATACAAATTTTGGATGGTGAAAACCCCTGCCTTGCGCTACTAGGGATGGAATGGGCCATTGACATGGGGGACATCATCAACTTGAAGTAGAGGTGTATGATATTTGAAAACAATGGTACTCAAGTTATAGTACCTTTGTGTCCTGTAGAAGGAGAGAGATATACATAACCAGTGCATGAAGGAGATGATATCAATCATATCTACAACTTTACTTCATGAGATGAGGATTGGATCAACCCAACTGGTGATGGGATGCTGAATTGGGAAAATGATAGCTCATGCTTCTTTGACTTGGATGGGAAATGGAAAACTGGAAAAATTGCCTGCATGATGTTTCTGCGCTGCACTACCTCAAAGTCACTAAAAATTTGTGATGCATCTCCTCAGAGGTATGATAATTACCCTATTTTGATGGTTCTATCAATGTTGTTTTATTTTTAGAAAAACTCGAAAGGGTTGTCTCGACGAAGCGAAGGTTCTGGGCACTTGATCTTGCCATGTGTGCAACTCCAGCACATTGGTGGGAAACGGAAAAAGGGAACTTTGAGGATTGGGAGGAATGAAGTAGGATGATGTGGTTGAACTTTGAGCAGCCCACTATCCAACCCACTAAGATTTTTGGTGGCCATAGTGATCTGCACAAACTCATGATTACGTGGATGGAGGTTTGGAATATGAATCCCAGGGAAAAATGGGTTCACATGTTTATCCATACATTGGGAACAATCCCCACTACATGGTAGTTGGAGACAAAGTTGTTCCGAGGGACTCTTAATTGGGTTATAATGAGTGAAATATTTCTGTTAAGCTTCACCATGGTTAGTGGATCAGAGGGACTAGATGACGCCTTGCAGGATATAGAAGCAATTGTATTTTATGATTCACGACCTCGAATAGAATGTGCTATCCCAGTGTAGGAAGCGCAGATGCAGGATATTTCCAAGTGCAGAAATATATCAGTAGAAGATAATGATGAAGATCCAAGAAATATCAATATTCCATAATTTGAGGAGGAGCGCACAGTTGAAGGGCCCTTGTTAGGAATTATGGATGTAACTAAGCCTTTAAAACTAAAGGAAGTCAACATTGGGATAGAGGAGCAACCCAAGTTGGCCAAAATAGGAGACTATTGGGATGATGACATAGTGGGAAAGGTTGTGGAGCTATTGACAGAATATCAAGACCTGTTTCCCATGAAGTTTTATGAGCTCAAAGGAATTGTTGGAGATTTGGGAGTTATGAAAATCAATCTGAAACCAGATCTGCGCCCCATAAAGAAGGTACCATACTAGTTAAATCCAAAATATAAGCAGAAAATGAAGGAACAATTGGAAAAAATGGTTTCTATAGGAATCATTGAGCCTATTGAGTAGTGTGATTGGGTGAGCCTGATGGTTGTTCAAGAAAACAAGACTAAGGGAGAAATAAGGATTTGTGTGGACCCGCGCAAACTCAATGATGCATGTGTACATGAACCCTTCCCCACTCCATTTTTAGATGATATATTAGACGATATGGGAGGACAAGAGGCATACTCTTTCACTGATGGATTTTTAGGGTATCATTAGATCATGATTGTGCCAAAGCATGGGGATCATTCCAATACACAGTCATGCCTTTTGGGTTGAATAATTCATCTGCTATATTCTCGTGCGTAGTAGTAGTTGTATTCAAGGAGTTCATGCACAATTTTTTGGAAGTGTACTTTAATTATTGGAACCTGTTTGGACTACTAAAGAAGCATGTTTCCAACTTACTCATGATGCTAGAAACTTGTAGGAGGCATCAGATATCTCTTAACTTGAAGAAGTGTGTATTTTGTGTTCCTTTTGGAATCTTGCTAGGGCATCTTGTTTGTTAGGAGGGGCTGATGGTAGATCTAGCCAAGATTGCAGTTATTATCAACTTGGAGGTTCCTATGAATGAGAAACAGTTGTGCTTTGTTCTAGGACACACAAGATATTATAAAAAATTCATTCATGGCTATGATCTAATCACTACACCCATGGAAACATTGTTGAAGAAAGATGTGTTCATTTTGTGGGATGATGAATGACAAAAGAGCTTTGACTTGCTGAAAGAAATCATGGCTACTCCAACTATTTTAATATTCCATGATTGTTCCAAGGTCTTCCATGTGCATGTTAATGCATCTGGAATTGTGCTTGGATCTATCTTACCACAGCCAGGAGAAGGATATATTGATCACCCCATTTCCTTTGCAAGTAGGAAGCTCTCTAGTGTAGAGCACACCTATTAAAGCACAAAGAGGGAAGGTTTGGATATGGTCTATGCTCTGCAGAAACATAGGCATTATCTGCAAGGAGGGTACTTCAAGATGTTCATTGACCACTCTGTTTTGAAGTACCTAGTCAACAAGCCTGTGTTGGGGGGGATGATTTGTAAATGGTTGTTGCTCTTTCAAGAATATGATTTTGAAATAATTGTTAAGCCTAGTAGATTGAATGTTGGAACTGATCACTTATCACGCATTGACAGTGGGGAGGAACCGACCAGTCTGGAGGAGGGGAAAATATTTTTCTATTCATGGCTTCTGTTGCTCATCACTCTAGTTGTGTGGGAAACACCAGAGTATGCAGTCCTTGTGGATATGGATCCTGGTGTATTTTAAGGAGTACACTATGCCAAATTGTGAGACTCAACAGACCCAAAGCACGTAATGGAGAATAAGACCTTTTGGGTCATTTTCAAAGGAGAATTGTCCATAGCTATCCACTTGCGGCCCCAGCTGTCCCCAGCTACACATGACAAGTATAAGTTCATTGTAGACTTCAAGGTGTTGATGCACAATGTACAGATCCAAGCGCGCAAAGATAAGGTATGGTACAACTTGCCCTACATGGTGAAAAGGCTAAAATCGACCAGGTCATTGTGACTTGGCCCGATGCATGGAAGTCTAGGCTAGGCTCCACCAAACCCATCGTGGCCTCAAAATCTGGCAAATAGACAATAAATTCTGCCAATGATAAAGAAGTTGAGAAGGGCATTGAGAAAGAAAAATAGAAATAAATAGAGAAGGAAGTTGAGCCAGAGATGGGCATCGATCTCAGGGGCACAAATGTAATAAATGATACTCGAGGTGAGTATCCTAGAGCTACCAGGGATGGAGAAAAGACCCCTAAGGGTCTACGTAAGAAGTGGAAGGGGTCTAAGATCAGAGGTGCGGATGATATCACCTTGACCGAGGATGACTTGGATAAAATTGCAGATGCCATCACCTCTGCCTCTGAAGACCGATGAGCCACACTAGAGGAGAAGTACAAGAATACAATAGAAGGAATGAAGTCCATATTGCAGGTGCTCCATCTAAGGACTGAGAATATTCAAGCGAGTTTTTCTTAGGCGAGGCCGGATCAAGTGAGCATGAGTAACATCCTAGTCATTAGCATGACAGATAGTTGATTTTTCCCTTTCCCTAGAGCTGTAGTTACGTTGGAATAGCCAGATCTACGGGTGTAGGTCTAGACATGCTCAGAGGTCAATTGAACTCTCCATGCTTCCCAGTGGTAATTTTCATTCCATCCAAACCATCATCACGGATTAGGTGTAGTGTCGAGAGTCATGCATGCACCAATAGATCATTGAGGCAAAGCAGAAGATTGCAGTGCAGACAGAAGAATCCCTGCAGGCACAAACAACCCAACAGGCAGCGGTGTCCCGCTGTGTTAAATTAGAGAGTTTTATTGATCAAATTTATAGTGACCTTCCTAATGTTATGAAACCAACTCCAAAAATATAAGAAAAGAGATATCAACACCTTATAAATTAGCCACTTTGAGGGGGCAACCTCATTTACATTACATAAATGAACAATTCTTGGATGATAGAAATGACAAAACCTCCTTTCTATATATAGGAGTCCATGGGGTCAGAACATAATCCTAAGCAACCTAACAATAATAATGCAAGGGCAGAATAATAACAATATGGGGGTTACAAGGGTACAGCAATAACAATAATGGGGCAACACTAACAATAATAAGGGACTCCACTAGTAATATAGGGACCTAACATGCCACTCTCCTTCAAAAAAATGTTGTCCTCAATGCTTCAGCAGCTCTAGATCCTTATGTATAAAATTATCATTCTCCCATGTATAATATTCAGTGGGTAAGTTCTTCCACTTGATGAGATACTCTGATTTTGATAAATTCCGTAGCTGTCAAGTTATTCTTTTCATGACTGCTTCAGGTTCCAATATGATTTTTCCTTCCTCATCAAGTTCTTGCAATATTGTTTGAACTAGAATTTTGTCACCTATAACCTTCTTTAAGCACGAAACATTGAAAATTTGATGCACTCGAGAAGAAGTAGGAAACTCCAATTTGTATTCTAGAGTACCAATAGTTTGCAACACCTTGTAAGGACCATAGTACTTTGGTGATAATTTATTATCCTTCTTAGTCAGCTTGAGGGACATTTGTTTGTATGGTTGTAGTTGTAAAAATACCTAGTCTCCTACATCAAAAATTCTCTCGTTGCAATGTTGATCTGCCTATTGTTTCATTTGATTTTGTGCCAAATTTAGGCTATCCTTTAAGAGTTGGAGAATTTTTTGTTGATTCTCAATGTGATCTTCCACTGCTTGAACCTTAGAATTTTCTATAAAATATGATGTGATGGATGGTGGATGATATCCATAAAGTTCCATACATGGGTTCATTTTTGCTGTAGTATGGAAGGAAGTATTATACCACCATTCAGCCAGAGGTAACTACTTAACCCATTGTGTTTGTTTATCAGATACAAAAAAACGAAGATATCATTTCCAAACATTTTTTCACTCCCTTAGTTTTCCCATCATATTAAGGATGATAAAATGAGCAATGAGATAGTTTAGTACTCAAACAAGAAAATAATTTCATCCAAAAATTTCCAGTAAAAATGGGATTTCTGTCACTTACAATAATCTTCAGGTTTCCATGTGGCTTTTGAATTGTTTCCATAAATGTAGTAGCAATTGTACTTCCTTTAAATGGATGAGATAATGCACAAAAGTGTGCATACTTGGTAAGTTTATCAACTACCAACATGCTGACACTCTTTCCTTTGGACTTAGGTAAACCTGTGATAAAATCCATTGAAATGTCCTCCCAACATTGACTTGGAATTTATAAAGGTTGTAGAAGACCCGGGATCTTAATTGTCTCAACTTTATTTTGCTGGCAAACTAAAAATTCCACCAAAAAATTTTGAATATCAAATTTAAGGCCATCCCAAAAAATTATTTCTTCACCCTGTGGAAAGCTTTTAAAAATCTTAAGCATCCTCCTAAGGGAGAAGTGTGCAATTCCAAAAGAATCCTTTTTTTTAGCTGGGAATTCTTACAAAGATATAAGTGATCTTTGTAACATAAGGAATCATTTTTCCAACTAAATGTATCAGATGTAGTAGGGTCATGCTGCAAATTTTGAACGAGTGTCCACACTTATTCGTCCTTTTTCCATTCATCCCATTTTAGACCTCAAAAATTCCCCTAATGCCGTATATTCCACCTCTTGTGCTCCAAAGAAACATTTGGAGGTTTTTTCATATAATTGTTTCTCCTCTAATAATTTGAGCACCCTATCAAAATGTTGAACATGATCCTTCCAAGACCTATTGTAGATTAGTATATCATCAAAAAATACTAACACAAATTTTCTAAGGAAGGGTTTTAAAATGGATTTCATCAACCCTTGAAATATAGAAGGTGCATTGGTAAGGCCAAAAGGCATGACCAAAAATCATAATGACCCTCATGAGTTTGAAATGTTGTTTTCAAAATATCTTCAGTCTTTATTCTAATTTGATGATATCCTGAATGAATATCCAACTTGGTAAAATAAATTGCTCCGTGTAATTCATCCAATAATTCATGAGTAATAAGAATGGGAAATTTATCTTTAATAATGAGCTTATTGAGCTTCCTATAATCTGGACACATGCGCGATGATCCATCCTTCATGTTCATCACTACTATTGGAGCAAAGAAAGAACTTTGGCTCGATGTATTATACCAGCCTCTAACATTTCTACAATAATACATTCAATTTCACTTTTTTGGACATAAGGATATATGTAAGGTGTGATGTTTGAAGGAACACTTCCTAGAATCAAATGAATAGAATGATCATGATCATGAATAGGTGGGAGTCCTTTAGAAGTTTAAAACACCTTGGAATGATTGTCCAAGAATTTTTGGAGATCTGGAGAAATAGATGATTTTGATGTTGCAACTTTTAGTGAGCATAATTGTTCAATTACTCCTCGTTGTTATTTTTTTAGAATCTTTGTCATGAAATTAGAGCTTATTATTTTTCCTATCTTCCCTATGATACCCTGTAATTCAAATTCCTTTCCTTCCAAAAAAAACTTCAAGAAAAGTTCTTGAAAATTAAAGGAAACCATCTCCAAAGATTGTAACCATTGTACTCCTAGTACAACATGAGCACCTCCCATTGGAATGGAAATAATTGGAATATTCAATAAATATTCCCCCATGGTTAGCTTGATATTATGGAATTTTCCATAGAAATTTATGGTTCCTCCATTTGCAACCATCACTTGAAATTCTAGTGTTGGGTATAGGAAGAAATTAAATTCGTTGGCTACCTTAAAATGAATAAAATTATGGGTACTACCCGAGTCAATCAACACTATTTCCTTTTTCTTCTTGATATGTCCTTCTATCTTGAGAGGTTGAGGAGTGGTAATTCTTGCCAACGCATTACAGGATATGGTCGGACTCATTTCTTATTTCTCTAGGGTTGGTTCCAGGTGTATGTCCTCTTAGTTTGAAGTTTCTTATTCATTTTAATCCTCCTCTTCACAATCTATGTAAAATAATTTCTTCTCAGCACACTCATGACCTTTAGTGTATTTTCTAGCACAACTGTAGCAAATATCATTTGCTCTTTTCTCTTCCAATTGTTGTGGTGTCAACCTTGTAGGTTTTGGATGTCTAGGAGTAGAAACACATCCATCTTTATAGATGAGAGTGGTAGGCTTCCTTGTCGCCATAATTTTACATTCAATTTTCTTGCCAACCTGAATGCCTTCTCCAATGACTCAGGTTCCCAAAGGCGAACCTCATGTGGGATGTTATCCTTTAAAGTCCCTATGAATACATCAATCCCGTGTTCCTCTGGAATATCAACTACCCTTATACTAAATTTTTGGAAGCTCTCATTGTGCTCCACCATTGAACACTTTTGTTTGAGATTTATTAATTGGCTAAAGAAGGTGTTTCTTTGTATATCCTCATAATGTGTTATCATTTCCTCCGTAAAAATTGACCAAGTGACATTTTTTCTACGAGAGAAAAGCCATCGATACCATAAAAATGTAAATTTTTATAAATGTAAAGTTGTAATGTGTACCTTTTGTGTGTTTTTCACATTATAGAGATCAAAATATTGCTCCATCTGTAGTATCCATGTTACTAGATCCATGGCATCAAACTTCCTCATATCCATATTTGGAATATGGTGGGTCTTCCATACAACATTAGAGTTTATGAAATCACAATTAACATTTATTTTGTTCTCATAATGAATTTCCTCTAATATCTTTCCTCCATTAAGAATCATTTCTTGTATCAACTTTGTCAAACCTTCCATGTATGATTTTAGATCATTCTTCATGTCTTCAATGTTCTCTTTCATTTTTTCATTGATGTCATCCATATTAGCTTTGATGAAATTCATATTAGCTTCCATGCCTTTATTCAAACCATCCATCTTATCTTCCATGCCTTTATTCAAAACTTCCATTTCATTTTTTGATGCTCTTTGTGACAACGAAATTTGATGCACTTTTTCTTGTAATTTTGACATATCATGTTGCACTTCTTCCTCTTCATGAGTCATAGTAGAGTACTCTGAGGGTTTAATGGGTGTTGAATTCCTTTTAGGGGGGGTTTTAGAACCCAATATTGATATCTATGATTCAATATTCCCTTGGAATCACTTCAAACTAATTTTTCAAACAAGACTTATGCAATTTGAGAAAAAAATAAACACTTTTTTCTTGCTTTTGAGGAGCTCAATATTGAAACTGAATTATCTCCATGATTTTAGATCTTCAATATTTAAAATTAGGTCCTATAGTATCCCTCTTCATAATATTTATAATGCCATACGTATGACATGATTTGGATGCTTCAAGGAAAATTTATGCCTAATCTCCCACAATGACCTAATTATGGACTTGTTGAGTAGAGTGTAATATTAAAAAATGGGAATGTAGCAGTGCATAAGAAAAATAATGGAATAGCAGGGTGAAATTAAGTGATAAAATGTGTTGAGAAACACATAGACATAAAATTAATGAAACAACATAAAAAAAATCACTTCTACATCCTCTCGAGCGGAAAAATGCCGCAATTTGACCCTGAAAACGTTATTTATGCACATTTACATTTTAACTAAGAGAAATAATGCTTTTTTCAATTATAATATAGACTTATGCCCTCAAAAATATAAATAAATATCTTTTGATAAGTTAAATAGACCTCTCGACTTCAAATCAACTTAAAAATAGCCAAATCCCATGACTTAAGTTATGAAGAATTTCTAAAGCACATAACAACATTATTTTCTGAGTTTTTCTGCAACATAATGATAGAAAATAATATATCTGGAACTTTATAGAACAATATGCTAAGAAAATGAAGATCTAGCCTCCTTAATGCATTATAAAGGTAACCTGGCAAGGGTTTCTTGACAACATGAGTACAAAAAGAGAAGCTCTAAATATTCAGCTTTGAAAAATGTAATATTACTGCAAAATTACAGAAATATAGCTGAATAATACAAAAGAGGGATGAGAATCCCTTACTCTAGCTTTTCGGGAGAAGGGTTGGCCCTTTCTCTAGGAAACTAGCTAAAAAACCGGGGCTTAAACCTTGCTGCAACAACTCTATGAAAAATGATGCAGTTCCTGCGAGGGAATATGTTGTACAAGATGAGGAATAGTCTGGCCAACTTCCAAGATGTGAAATGTGCCTAGAAATCTTCCTAGTTGATCTCTAAAGAGAAGAAAGAAACCCTCTACTGAGAAATAGACCCGGAAGTGGTGTTATACAAACTCCACTGCAACAGCCTACAACACAGCAATATTATGCTACAAAAATAATGTTGAGGCTGGAGAATGGTGCTTGGCCTCAAGCCTAGATGTGGAGCAATACAGAATAGAGCTCTCCCAAGAGGCCTCTCAAAGGAAGAGGTGGGATTCCCGCTCGGGAACACTAAGTGCTAAACAGCACTGCAACCCTGCTAAACAGCAAGAGGAAGCCAAGTCTAAATAGACCAATATCAAATGATATTATCCAAATAATTAATAAAAAAGGCTCCCTTCCTCTCCATATATAGCAAGTGAACCTCTTCACATTGGGTCCCATCCATATGTGCCATCAAACTCATGCAAGTTGTCCTCCACAAAACTGCGTTGTTCATCAAGGAGATTCAATGTATCTATACAACTTTGTTGACTTGGTCAAGTTGACTGAATCAACATGATCCCATCTCTGTTCACACCCAAGGGTTCTCAAATTAGCCACTTATTCTTCCTCCTTTCACATTAGGAGTATTATTTATCCTTCTAAAGAGGTTAATGGGCCTCCATACCCATTTATTCATCTACCCAGTGATAAAACAACTCTAATATTCCATTTAGCTTGAAGACTAAATTTTTGGAATATTACATAGATTGAACATGTATGGCATGCCACGTGTCATTGTTTCCTCCTTCAGCTCTGAAATTGATACACAAGAAACTACATTTCGTGTAGTTTTGGCAACTTTTTATAGATTTCCAATATGATGCTCAGGTAGAGAGTTATTATGATTTTCCCAAGGTCAGCTCTTTTAGATGAAATTCGGGAGCCTGAAAAAATCATAAATTCCACAAATCATATCTCTGAAAATTTTGTGGACCAAGATATGAAATATTTACACGAATTTCCTCAGGATTTTGGCTTTGTGTGGTATGAATTTCAACTTCTGAAACTTCGAATAAAAAAATTTATAGGGAAAATTCCACAATGACCTGTTTGGATCAGCAAAACCTTAGAATCCAAAGTTGTATACCAAATTCTATGAAACCAGCTCCAAAAATAGAAGAAAAGAGAGATCGATGCCTTAGAAATCAACCACTTTGAGGGGGAATCCTCCTTTACATTACATAAATGAAAATTTATTAGATGATACAAATGACAAAACCTGCTTTCTATATATAGGAGTCTATGGGGTCACAATATAATCCTAGCCAACCTAAAAATAATAATGCAATGGAATATAATAAAAATATGGGGGTTATAGGGGTACAACAATAACAGTAATGGGGCTACAGTAACAAAAATAAGGAACTACACTAATAATATAGGGACCTAACACTTGAGGTTACCATCCTTGCCTCTTCTGCACCTCATGCCAAGGTCAAAGTACTAGTAGTAGCCTTGAAGGCATCCCGCTCTGAAGTCCAAGTGGTAAAGGCTGATTTTGAACAACATATCATGAAATTACATACAAAGCTCCAACCAAAAACACCATCAGAAGTGCGAGCGTAGTGCGCTAATTTAGTAAAGGAGGAATATCCCATCATTACAATGATAGTCACCAAGGGCATTAAACTCCTAGACATAGCCATGGGATTATGGACTTCAGTACAAACCAATTCGCTTGTTAGGAAAATCGCCCAGTAACTGCATGCAAAATATCATACATTCGATGAGCTTCAAGAGGTGATGCCCTTCATCACCACCATTGAAATTTTGAAGACAGATATGAAGACCCCAATGCCTTTGTGACGCAGGACGAGTCAGAAGATTAAGTTGGGGGACTGTTGGAGCAGGGTCCCTTACGACCGCATTTTTGGGGTCAGATAATAGTATTTTTTTAGTTTTGAGTCATGCGTGCTAAGTAATGCAAAGTCGAGGAGATTTGGGGTAGGTCAAAGCCCCTTAATTAGTTGTAATGGGTTAAAGGGTAAATCTAGGAGTCTCAAACCATGATTTCAGGACCTTAGTATGAGCGCAGGCTAAGGTATAAGTAGATGTCTAGATTGAGCTATATAAGTAAGTGTGGATGAAATAAATGAATGTATATTGATCTAAAGTAAGTCTGTGTTAAGATTTTTTGTTCAAAAAGGCTCATTCTGGTTGTGTGCGTAGAGACCTTAGTCCGTTTGTGGGTGGACCTACTAGCTATATGTGCGCGTAGATTTGAAGAATTGTAAGGGTTTTTGTGAATATATAATGAATAAAGATCAGTTTGGTGAACCTGAGTATCAAAATCATCTGTGACTTTATTTAGGATATGTTTTACATATGATTTATGTTTCGTGCATATAAGTTCTGTTAAACTATGATTGGATCAGTTGTGTACCTGTTTTACTGCTAGTGAATGATAATTGCATATATTTATTGCTGTAAACGCCGAATACATTGTTAGAATAGTTAAATGGATTTTGGATATAATATCTACACGCACATGCAGGATAACCTATGTTAATTAACCTTGGTTTTGTAGTTAGGGTTTCTGGTGTGCAAGTCAGTCTATGTAGTAAAACTAATCTAAATATGCCCACTTCATTTAATTCTCTCTCAGGGTGTGGAAACTTGGTTTCAACACCCCCCATACTGCTTCAGGTGAGACTTTGGCTTGCATGACTATGTCATTGTCGAAAGGGCCAGTAGTAAGAGGGATTTTTTAGTTATGTGCTAGCTCTGAACCTAGGTCAAGACACCTCAATCCAACAACTATAATCTTGCGCCACTATACCCTCAATGAAAAGTTACCGGTTCATTTTTCTGGGAAAAAATCCCATTGTGCATATGATTTTATCTGGAAATTCTAATGACCAAAACAAATCCATCCCTAGCCTTCCCTTCTCTAATACACAGTCCCTCAGGAAATCTGGTCATCCCTTTCCATTCAGTCACTCACCTTCAAAGTTCTCTGACATCCCCTATCCTCGGTGATCCATCCCTTGGAAAGGATTCCTCACATCGAAAAAATATAAAAACCAAGGCATATTCCTACCTAAAAACCATCACATTATTCATATAATTATAATGGAAATCAATGGACACCATTGGGTACCAGTGTCCCACAATGGCCCAGATCCTAAAGTGACTTACCAACATACTTCTTTTTATTTTAATTCATTTTTTTGATGCTGCTAGTTCTCATAGTTGGTTTCAACCACCTAACTGAGCATTACATGCTTTCCTATACCAATCACATAATTTCCATTAGATTAAAAATAAATTGAAATAAATTCAAAACATACCTCAGTGGTATCTCGTCAATAAGGTACACATTCACTTATGTTCACTTCCTGTCACAAAAAGTAAAACTAGCATCTTTGACCAAATCATCATGTATAAACATATCACATCAGGTTAGCTAAAAACACAACCATCATAGATCGAAATAATAAATTACATGTACCCATCATAAACCAGAATCATAGAACACATATAATCATCATAGACAAGAATCATAAATCACATGCATAATAAAACTGAAATAAAATACCAATGCTTATCCTTCATCACTCCTTACTTATGCCTTTGTTCTTTTGTACACACATCGGATCAGTTGCCACACCTAACAAACACTAGTTCCTTCTCTTCAACTATGTACACATACACATAGTGTACATCATAACATGTACACCCACATACAACATACAATAGAACACAATACACACACCCACACTGACATACGACACATACACCTACACCCGGTGTACAACACAACACAATACATATACATATACATAGTACAACACAACGAATACACATGTCACGCTACCACGGCTACACTAGGCACATACATAATACTATATGCCCGCAAAACAACATTTACTACATGCACACAATACGACATGTATACCAGTACCATATCCACAACATGTACAAAGTACCACATGTACACAATACTACCTGCATAAATTTGTGCACAACATCCCATGTGACAACACCACCTGCACAACATGTACACAATGCAAAATGTACACCACACCACCTATACATTGTGTACACAATACTACATGTACACAACACCACATGCATGACATGTACATGGCACCACATGTACACAACGCCAAATGCAAGACATGTACACGAAACCACTTGCACACAACACCACATGTACAACATGTACACAACACCACATGCACGCAAGATCACATGTACAATCATGCACACAACACCATATGTACAAAGTGCCATGTGTACAACACGAACACAACACCTTTTTTGCATAACACTTCATATACAACATGTACATAACACCATACATACACAACACTGCATATCCAACATGCGCACAACACCATATGCAGACAACAGCGCATAGCCAACATGTGCACAATACGATATTTAAAAAACACAACATATCCAACATGTACATAACACCATCTATACCTAGCAATGCATATCCAATATATACAAAACACCATATATACAGTAGACATTAAACATCATAGGTTCACAATACTACATATCTTACATGTACACATCACCATAGGTATAATAACTAAATATACAACATGTGCAACATATACACAACAATAGGACTACACATCCATAGACCACACACCGACCCCATAAGAAAATTTGCTTCTAGTGTCTTTACACTATCCATGCCTATCCTAGAATGTCACAAATGACACTAATTTCACTTCATTAACGTACCCCTCAACATTACCTATCCATAAAATACACATAGACATAATACAAGCATATAATATCAATTCATGTCCACATCATACCGAACTTATAGATCTATCAAGGTTACTCTTCCCACTTGCTTCCTCATAACACCAAGAACTTATTCATGCCATTCACCTGCATAACCGATCTTTCCTCCACAAGAATGATCTTTGAAAACCTTTTCGTACAGTGACATAGATACATACCTACATACATATATATAATCATTACCATAAAAAAATCATTATCCTTGTAGACAATGACAAACATACACACATATATACATATAAACACTATGATCAAACAATCGTGATCCATGACAACCCTACCAGACACAAAATACATGCATACATGTATACCTATATAAAAATGAACATAATCATCATAAAAAAATAATTTCCAGATAGCATAAAGTCTAGGTTAAGAGGAATCCCTTTATTCATGCATAGCATGCACAACATTGAGAACAACAGTTCCCAACATAGCCAAGGAATCTAACATCTTAGATCCATTTTCTTTACCTTTTCTTTCAATGCCTTTCTCATATCTGTATTTCCACTATCCATTTATCACAATAAACCTGACCACTCGAAACAATTGTCATATTCTTACCTTTTGCTACACTTAATCATGCATTGAGCTTCATCTATGTCTTTCATTACCTATTGGGTACCACACAACTCTCCACAAGCTCCATTACTTTCCTCTTTCCCCAACCAATTCCCAAGACTCTTAAAACATAAAAGGAAATACCAAGAACAAACAAGATAAAGACAATGAAAAACCAAAATAAATATGACACCACAAAAAAGTGGCAAGGCCTTGCATCATACATAAACAAAGCTACAAATCAAGTGCAAACAAATCATAACAGACTGAAAGCACAAAACTAGAAACAAACACCATGAATTTATCCCCATGGTTCCCAATACTTCCAAAGGAAATATCATCATGATCCTTTTGTAATATTTCATTGAAATCTCTTTCCGTGCAATCCCCTACATCATACATCCATAAACACATAATTGCCAGTGCATAAATACATATAAAAATATACTAGTTACCTTACCTTGTTGTGCCAGGTTCACGACCTCATAACTAAACACATCCATACCATCTCTCAAGGGACTTTAATCCCCTTGACAAATGTAACTATAACTAGAAACCTTTTTTATACCTGTCAAATACATGTTCATAAATATATCACATATCCACATAATGCTGAAAAAGATTAGGTTTAAGAAGACAACTTGTATGCAAAACACTCATTCACTTGGAACTAGGGTTTCCAAAAATAGCCAAAGGAATCCTTGTTATAGCATCATTTTTCACCCTCATGTGATTCATGATTGTATTTTTGGCCTTGGGCACCCATTCCCACATACTTGGATAAAAGTTCATAAAAAACAGTGTTTCAAATCCCATACGCGGGTATGCCCAGACTTTTTCGCGTGTATACGCGAGTCCAAAGATACTTTCCCACGTATGCAATTAAAATCATTAAAAATATATATAAAATTCCCTATTTTCGAGGTTGGGTTGATGGTTATTCCAGTAATTCAACCACTCCAGCCTGTGGCCAACTATTTCCAACTGATTGAAATTACTTTGAGGGAGTATAAAAGCCCCTCATGTGCATGGCCTAAGGGGGAGAGAGAAATTATAGATATTATACTCTGTTGGAGCCCCAATTCAAGTCTGATTTCCCGTGCCTCCTGCAATTCCCATATTTTTACAGGAAACCCTTGTTTCCTGGAGATGTTCATCAGTTTATATGTCATCTCATGTGCACAAGTCTTGAAAGTATCTTAGCGAGGCAAGGGCGGGACGGATCCGTACGACGGTCTGTTCGAAGATCGTGGAAGGGTTCAGGTGATTTCTCCACCTTTCTATCATTGTACATGCTGTTCGTAATGAAGAAGAACCATCTTGTTCCCGAATTCACGTGTTAATATCTGCTTGCATATGTGAAAAGATTGTTATTTAAGAATTTATTATTGTTTATGTGATGTTTCACATGGATTACACTAACATTTAGGATAAATATATGCTGTACAACTAGATTTCCGTGCACATTTCTTCTTGGTTTTCAGGTTAAGGAGGAAGAAGGGTTGCTGGGGGTTTGGACCCCGCGAGATCTACATCAAACGTAGGATCTACTGGTGAGTTCTACAATCGATTTTATCTAGTTTTTAGCATACAAGTGTGGTTGTGTGAGTCCTTATTGAATAGCATGCCCTGATCTATGGAGGTTTTGACCCAACGACCTCTAGGGAGTTATTTCCCGAAACAGAACTGGCGACTCTGCTAGGGATTGCATTCTTGTGATTCCCCTGTTGGGTGGTTTCAGCTGTTTTAAAGGTTTCCAACAGTTTTAATCATTATTTCCAGTCCAGTTAGTTTTTCTCAGTCAGACTGAAGACCTGGTTCTTTATCTAGGCTTGATCATTTTTGTTTTTCATTAGTTACCTTTCCATACATGAGTTTTTCTACACACAAACGCATATACACTCATTTTTTGTTAAAGGAAGTCATGTATACGTGTGTTTCCTTTGACACAGCTGCGTATGCACGCTTGTTGCAAAACTACCAAGTAGCGTATGCTTGGGAAAATTTTGAAATTTTTGATTTCTTGACTTTGTTGTCTTGTCTGCCTGTGGAGACCTGTTCCTGCAGTGTCCTTATAGTCTCTGGATTGTGTTGATAGTGGTTATTCGTATTTTTCTCTCTTGTTTGTTTGAAGACTGGCTCATTTGGAAAATCTTGTTTTTTTGGTGCTTGCATTTCTGGTTCGAGTACCAAGATCTCTTTCTGGAGATTCTTGGTTGTTTTGCTTTATCAGGACAGAGAGCTTCTGCTCATATGCTCTTTCCTCACTTTATGTTTTGCTTTGCACTTTGATTTTTGCCTACTTTTTGGTTGGTTTTCTTGATTTCATTTGACTAGGTCTTGTTGCAATTTTTGAAGAGTCATTTTTGGGTCTTTGAATTTTTTCTTTTTTTGGTGCAAGATTGTGCTATTCTTCTGGGCTGAGTTGTTGAGTTTCTTGTCTTCCTTTTTTCTCGTATAAATCTTGCTACTAGTTGGCACTATAAGATTTGGAGCATTTTGTTGAAGTTTTGCTTGAAATTCAGAGATTGTTTGGCTTGGTAATTGGATAGTTTTCTCGGTTTCTTTGAAGTCTTTATTATAAAATTCAAAAAGCTCAAAAACATTTTGTTTTGCCTTTGCTTTTGTTTTGCATTTTTTTTTGGTTTCTTTCCATATTTTGAAGCTTTGTTGAGATTTCTTGCCTTCGGTTTCTGACTTGATTTGGGAAGGGAATTTTCACTAGTTTCTTTCTCTTATTTCGAGCATGTTTTGGTGTCTTTATACTGAGAGTTTCTGATTTCGGAACTAGCTTCGTGGACAACCAGAAAAGTGATAAAACTGAAGGATTCTTTGGAAATTTCTCTTTTCTTTGTTAGATTTTTCATCTTAGAATTGGCATGCTCATAGTAATTTGCATTAGGTGCACTTAAGCATTTAGTCTTTTTCATAATTTTTGCGAGTGTGAAGTTTTTTATCTGAAAAGAAAAAAAATATAGTCTCGTAGAACCCGTGTAGAAATTTCTTTTCATCGAAAGGAGATTACTACATTTTCATGTAGTTTGGTTTTCATTAGTTTATTTTCTGCGTCATAAAACATCACGAGTTTCATTGCCATATTCCCTTGACTTAATATAACAGCCAACTAAAATAAGCGCAATAATTTAAAAACAACTAGCAAGTTTTTTATTAAGTGTCATACACCAACTAGCTAGGTTGTAGGGCCTTGGATTAGGTGAGTGGAGAGTTAAATCTCCAAGGCTGCTCAAACTAAAACATAGAAGTTTATTAATTTAGCGAAATCCAACTCCGTTAGGTGGACCGGGAAAGCTCTCCTCCAGAGAGTCAAGCGCGAGGGGAAGTGAAGGCCGAGAAGAGAGATACCCCCTCTCTGATTTGCTGGATCTTGCCTCAAGACCGTTCCGCCCAGATTCTGACATGGATTGGTGCCCATAGTTTCCATTCCTAGGTTCCACACAGGTGACTGTAGGGGGGAATACCCGTGGTACCTGAGGCAGACGTCGTATCACTTCCAGCAGTACTTCTGGAGGGTACCCTGGCAAAGCTTGGGTACTTGAACCAGCAAAGGCTATTGTTAGGAGGTTGGTGTAACTCTTTCTGTTACCTTCGCTAGTAGGCCTGGGCCATAATTATCCCAGACTACTTTCGGGAGGTCCTATTTTTCGATTTCTCATATTTTGGTGTCCGGTCCTAATCACCCAGAGTGAAAATACCTGAAAGCTGCTTGTTTGGGTTGTATCTTATGGATTTTTTGTAGTGAGTTCTCTTTTCTCCTAGCTTGCCTAGCTTTATACTTTTTTGAGTCTAATTAAATCTATTAAAGTGGTTGATCAAGCGCCTCGTCGATCGAGGAGAGTTTGGGGGTTATCTCCCGAAACTGTTGAGCCTTCTTCAAGAAGGCATAGGAGTAACATAGCAGGTGAATATCACCCTGTGATATCTGACGCAGTGGAGAGAGATCCTCCACAAGGGCTTGAAGGTTTCATAGTTGGTTCCGAGAGGAGCGTTCCACTCACCTCGAGAGTCTTGTTTTCGGGATAATTAGGAATAGAAGTAGAGGAAGTACATGAGTCTCCTCAGTCACTTCCATCTCCTCTTCCTCCTAATTATCCGTTTGTTGTTGAGTACATCGGACCTGAGTCAAAGAGACCAGAAATTCCTCCTTTTTATTCATACCTTTCGATGGCCATGACTAGGAACGCAGCTTTGGCTGTGAGTGCTACAGACATTTAGACTTCTGCTTCAGTTGAAGGAGGGGGCACAATTGTTATATCTTTGATTGCCTCTAGTACTGCTGTGTTTGGCTCTGGTTTCACCCAAGAAAATGCTTCTCAATCTGGTCCCTTTTGTTCTGGAATGCCCACTAGTGGGATTCCTTCGTTTTCCTTTTCCACTGCTACAGCTGCATCTACACCCATGTCTTCCATGGCTAGTGGGTCAGCTTCTTTTCAGGGGTTCCCCTTCGGGACTCGGCATATTCCTAGTTCGAATCCTTCCTTAGGGTATTTTCCTTTTACTTCTTAGACTTAGAGTTTTAACCCTTGGTCTGGAGGTCAGATTTCGACTACCTTTACAGGTTGGAACCCTGTATTTACAGCAGTGGGGGCAGGGAATCAGTTTTACGCTGGTCAACAAGGGAATTCTTATTTCCCTTCGTCAAGTGCTTGTCAGACTTTTTCCCCTGTTTCTAATGCTTGGAACCCCTATCAGGGGCTTTCATCTTCATTCATGACTTCAGGGGGGGAACTGGTCCGATCTTTGGTAACTCTACATTAGGAGGGGGTCCTTCTCAAAATGCTGGGTCCTATGGCCCAACATTTTCTATGAGTTCTTTCTGGAAACCTGGTGCCTCATCAAATCTAGGTTATTATTTTCAGAATGTAGGGAATTCATCCCACCAAGGATGGAATCCTGAGGCTCCTCCTCGCTTACCTTTTCCAGCAACGTTAAACTTGCCAGATCTGTCGAAATTGACGAATGATCCGATCCGATATAGTCCAGGGTGGCCTCCGGTTCCTACTAGACTACCTTCAGACATTCCAAAGTTTGAAGGCAAGAATGGAGAGGACCCGGCTGATCATATCACCACCTTCCATTTATGGTGTTCATCTAACTCCCTGATCGAGGATTCGATTAGGTTGAGATTGTTTCAACGCACCTTAACTGGAAACGCTGCCAAGTGGTATATTGAGTTAACTGGGGGTAGTTTTGCTACTTTTGGAGATTTGGCTACGAGATTTCTAAATCATTTCTAGTTGCCTCTCCGTTATGATGCCGAGACTGAACTCCTAGCTAATTTTAAGCAGGATGACGCAACCCACATTTATGATCATATTCAGGAATGGCGGAGAAGGAAGAGGCTTATTAAAGTTCATATTCCGGGAGAATTCCTTTTGGAATGGTTTTTGAAATCCTTGCAGTCAGATATTTCTAAGGATGTATCCCTCTCAGGGGTATTTTCTGAGGAGCAGGCTATTTTCAGGGCCCAGCAGCTTGAATTGATATATTCTCAGTTTGGTGTCCTTCACAAATATTTGCCTAACGCTTCTCACTCCAAATTAGACATATCCAAGACTAAACTCAGTCCTCATGGTGATGGACTTATTGGGTCGATCAATAGTGGTGTAGCTAACCTGCTTAGTCAATTGCAGCAGTTGTCTATACAATCTGCTCCTTCTGGTCAGGTTGTTCCTGCTGAGTCATCGCCTTCTCAATCGTTGTCAATAAATGTCGTTCAAACTTCTGACCCCAAAGGAAATCAACAATCCGAAGGGAAGAATAAGGGATGGAACAATAATAAGAAAAGGGGCAAGAATGGGAAGGGTAATGCCAATAAATCCAACGAGCATGTTGGTGAGGGTCCAAAGGATAAAAAGAAAGTGAAGTTTCCATGCAAGTTATGTGTTGGAGACCATCTTACTCACCTTTGCCCTAAATTTCAGGATGCACAGCGCTTGTTAGCTCAGCAGGGTTCTTCTAGTTCCCAGGCTTTGTTGACAAACCCTTTTCCCCAAGGGCAACAGCTAGTTGTTGGCGCGAATCAAAATATTGGGGCTTCCTCTGGGGGCACCCAGGAAGGGGAAACTCCGTCAAACATATACATGATGAGTGCTCACACAGATATCGCCACGAGATCTCGTGATTATGGCAAAGAGGAGTCTTCGAAAGCCAAGAGTTCTCCCGATGGTACTGAGCCACTTCACATTACGAGGCCTACTATTGAGCCTATACCTCGGATGCCAAAAGCATATGCTAAGCGTACGACGATTAATCCAAATCTGTGGGCACTCTGTAATCACTTATTAAGAAAGATCCAAGGAGTCCCTTGCAGTTAAGTCGGCTCTATGAGGTGCGCATCAGCTTTATCATCCGTCAACACATGTCTCATAACGTTATTGGGGTCAGTTTATCCAAAGAACTCTCTATGATTACATTCACAGTGTCTAATTTTAAAATAGACTCCCCATCATATGGTTTTATAATAAAACGTCTTTTCGAAATTCAATATTTCAACGATCGTTGTGACGAGGGCGCTTCCACATGTGTGATGTCTCTCGATGCTGGGGAGGGGAATTGATCTCCCAAATGGTCCATCCGCTGCCTTCTAACTGCATTTGATGGTCATTCGCGCACTTATGACATCCTGCCTTTCCATCCTGTTGGGAAAATCGAACAGAGAGGTTGAGATAGTTGATGGGTTTGACTACAACCTTCCTCGTTGTATAAACTGATTTATGAGATGATGCCGAATGATCCGCTATTCTAGATTATTTTTGTCCCTCATGAAGCGAGGATTGTTACAGTTGATCAACTGGACTATTCTCCTATAGACTTGAATGCATCTACTGACTCAACTATTCCAAAGTTCGATAATGCCAAGCCACCCATTGAGAATTTAGGGGTTGGAATGTATTCTTCTTTGACGGGTACTTTTGATTTTCCACCTCCTACCATTCATATAAATGCGATTTCATCCTCCAAGGCTCCTATTCGAAGAGAGTTCTTTAGAACTAATTATTTTTCGGACCCTTGGACCTTACCTTCCCCTACCTCCACATTAGCGGAAGGTCAAGTGGGTGGAATGGCATTTCCGATGTCTGTAGCTGAGATTGCATATCAATCTATTGTTGACTTTGCAGAGTCCATTCCAGCTCCTCTTTCTCCGGAAGAGTTGGATGGCGATGTGGCTCCGGCTTGGACACTTAGTTCTTCTTCTGCCCAGGATTGCCTTGATACCACTCTTCCATCTGAAGAGGCCATCCTGGAAGCTATGACTGGTATAGATAGACCGTGGGATGATTTGCATCATCGGTCTTACTTTTTACCTGATTTGAGCGATGTTGAATCAATTTTTCCAAGTCCTTTGTCTCCTGGTCCTATTCGCCCAGTCCTGAACCCTTTAGCACCAACACAGGTATATGCTAAAGGGAACATGGCTGTGATTTCTCCAACTATCCTAGTGAACATTTCCAGGGATCCCAATGTTATAGAGAATGTCTTCATCGGAGGTGAATGTTCCCCTGAAGAGATTCAGATTTACACCAATCTCTTTAAAGAGTTTAGGGATGTATTCGCTTGGTCTTATGAGGAAATTCCTGGTATAGATCCATCTATTGTCCAACATGAGATCAAGACTTACGAAAATGCTAAGCCTGTGAGGCGAAAACTTCGTCCGGTCAATCCTAGGAAGGCTGCAGCTATCAAAGCCGAGGTGGAGAAGCTGCTTAAGGCAGGATTTATTTTTCCTGTTCCTTTGACTGAGTGGGTTTCGAACCCTGTTCCCGTAGATAAGAAACAAGGAAAAATTCGAGTTTGCATTGATTTCAAAGACCTTAATAAAGCATGTCCAAAAGATAATTATCCCAAACCATTTATAGATCAGATTATCGATGAGTGTGCTGGGAATGAGATTTTATCCTTCATGGACGGTTTCTCCGGATATAATCAAATTACTATCCGTCCTGAAGATCAGCATAAGACTGCCTTTATTTGTCCTTGGGGTACTTTTTCTTACAAGAAAATGCCTTTTGGTCTTAAAAATGTTGGGGCTACATTTTAGCGGGCCATGTCATATGCCTTCCACGACATCAAACATATTATTGAGGCATATTTGGATGATTTAGCTGCTCGTTCTCGAAAGAGAATTGATCATCCTGCTCATCTCCATCAAGTATTTGAACGATGTCGTTTCTACAATATTAGGTTGAATCCAAACAAGTGTGTTTTCACGGTTACATCCGGTCGGTTATTGGGATTCATTGTGTCGTCGGAAGGGATTAGGGTAGATCCCTTCAAGGTTGAGGCAATAATTTGGTTTCCTCCCCCATCGTCTATTCGTCAACTTCAAAGTCTACAAAGAAAAGCTAATTTTCTTCAGAGATTTATCGTAAATTATGCTGAATTTACCAAAGGATTTATGAGATTGTTGAAGAAGGGAGTTCCATTCTTTTGGGATGACTTCGCTCAACGATCATTCGATTCTTTGAAAAAAGCATTGACCTCTACTCCTTTATTGAGTCCACCTGATTATAGTAGGGATTTCCTTTTGTATCTTGTAGCAGCAGAGTCTACCATTGGTATGGTTCTGGTTTAGGAGGACGATGCTCTGGTAGAGCATGTTATATACTATCTTAGTCGAGGCTTGGTAGGACTTGAACTCCGGTATACTCTGATAGAGAAGCTAGTTTTAGCAGCTGTTCATGCTGTGCAGCGACTCAGGCATTACATTCTTCTACAAAAAACTTATGTTTTGGCAGCAACCAATCCATTTCAATTTGTTCTCAATAGGCGAGTGATTGGGGGTAAATACAATAGATGTATTGTGATTTTGCAGGAATTTGATCTTGATTTTATGTCTGCCAAGTCCAAGAAATCATTAGTTTTCGCAGAATTAATCTCTGAGTTGCCCTGTGGAGAAGAGATAGTCTATGATGAATCTTTCCCAGATGAACATTTGTTTCTTATCTCTCCACAGGATCCTTGGTATGGAGATATCATTCTGTATCTTCAGACTGCGAAGTTTCCCTCTACTTTTTCGAAAGATGAGCGCCGTAAGTTGTGTCACTTGGCTAAAAATTACTTGATTATTGGTTATGCTTTATACTGTCGAGGGGTTGATTCAATCCTGAGACGTTGCTTAACTCTCGAAGAAGCCTAGGCTGTGCTGAATGATTGCCACAGTGGAGCTTGTGGTGGTCATTTATCTGGGCTTGCTACAGCCCAAAAAATCTTGTGTGCTGGATACTTTTGGCCTTTGATTTTCAAAGATTGTATGGAGTCGGTTAAAAAGTGTCATCCATGTCAAGTTTATACTCAAAAAATGCGCGCTCATCCAACTTCGCTTTTTCCAGTCATTACTGTCGGTCCCTTTACAAAGTGGGGTATTGATTATACTACTTGTAACCCGCCTTCAGCTAAAGGTCACAAGTACATTATTGTAGCAGTAGACTACTTTACGAAGTGGGTCGAGGCTATGCCTACTTTTGGGAATGATGGTGAGACAACAGCTCTTTTTCTTTTCAACCAGGTTATTGCTCGTTTTGGTATTCCTAGAGAGATTGTCATTTATCATGGCAGTCATTTTCAGAATAGCATGATGGCTAAGTTGGCTCTAAAATTAGGTTTCCGGCAGGAGCATTCATCTCCATATTATCCTCAGGCCAATGGGAAAGTGGAAGCCGTGAATAAATATTTGAAGATCATTCTTCAAAGGACAGTTAATAAAGCTCGATCCAACTGGCATATCATGCTGTATCCTGCACTTTGGGCATACATGACGTCAGTGAAAACTGCAACTGGCTTTACTCCGTTTCAACTAGTTTACGGGCTGGAATCCATATTTCCCATTGAATGTGAGATTCCTTCTCTTAAGTTAGTCGTTGAGCTTCTTCCTGGAACTTCTAGTCTTGAAGAATGCCTCCTTCATTTGGAACATCTTGATGAGCAGTGTCGAGATGCCGCCACGATGAATGAGGCACATAAGAAACGAGTCAAATTTCAGTACGATAAGGCGGTCAAACCCAGGGTTTTCTCAGAAGGTGACCTTGTTTTGGTATATGCCCAAGAGAAGGATGCCCTGGGGGCAGGAAATTTTAATTATATGTGGTATGGCCCCTTCATCATTAAAAAAGTCCTTAAAAAAGGAGCATATACCTTGGTTTATTTAGAAGGAAATGAGTTGTCGGAGCCTAGAAATGGGCTCTATTTGAAAATTTATTATGCCTAGGCTTCGACCTGGAATTTTGCTTTTGTGTACAGTAGTTTTGTTTTGTACATATCTGGTTTTTTGGTCTTTGATGTGACGGTGATGTTTTTGATCTACTTTTCCAGGTTGTGTCGAATGTCATGAGTCATTATGGGTTCGCCGATGGTGCTAGTAGACACACCCGGAACTTGGCTTCCGCGGCTTGGGTGCTTCATCGTCCATCCGGTCAGCTGTTAGTGTCAAGAGGAGTCTGCATTGGTCCTGCTTCCAATAATATAGCAGAATACACTGCAGTTATTTATCTATTCTCGGAGGAAATATCTTTGGGTGTTGATTCGTTAGTATTTTTCTTGGACTCCTAGCTGGTGGTGTCGCAGTTGAACAATACTTATCGGTTTCGAGATCCATTTTTACTCTAGTTGTTTTTGAGGGTACGTTTGTTACAAAGATCATTCCAATTTTTAACATTCATTCATATTCCTCGAGCAGACAATTGGATGGTAGACTCATTAGCTAATCAAGCAATTGATTGGCATATTAATCATTCAATACATTAAAATTTAATTATCAAAAAACATCATACTTGTTTATACATTTGTCACATCACATCAAAAATCACTGTATATATATATCATCAGAGTGTTCAAAAAACTATACAAAATTTGGATCCATAAGTCATACAAAAAATTAGGGCTTATGCTTGATCATGTTCAGTATAAAAAAATATACAGTCATCCGGTAATCATATCTATCTACTCCTGTGGGCCCTGCCCAAAATTCGTGTTCCTATAGAACACGACTGCAGTAGCGAATCGGTGGAATAACTGCACCCAGTCACGTGTTACTCCCACCACCCATCTCTAGATGGCCTCAAGCAGATCTTCCACTGCAGCCATAGGTACTTGGCAAGTTAACCCCTCCAAGTTCTTCTGTACAGCGTGGAGGGTCCTGTCTGGGTCTACTATATCTGCCTCGCCTCTGCAGCGCTTATGTCATGGGTAACCCTCAGGACGGACTAGTCCAACATCTGTATCATGGTCATTATAATATTGTAATTCATTTTGGAATCCAATCAAAAAACATGTTTTCACATTTTTTCATATATATTGAAAAAATCCAAAAAAAATCACATAAGTCAAAAAATTGCAATTTTACCAATTGTGCCCCATGCCGCGCCAGGTGGAAGGACGAGGTCTGGATCACCGCGGAAGTCCATCCCGACATAAGGGTAGTCCTCCACTGCTATGAATTGTTCTGCCCACCATTGGAAGAACTCGTCATCCCAAGTGGTTCGGGGAACTTCACTTCCCCCGAGTCTCTTCATCAAATCTACCCATTCATCAAATCTACCCATCGGGCAATTCTTGGGTCTCTTGGGCTACTGATTGAAGAGATCACTCTGGGTCGAAGACCAAGAATCTTCTCAAAGAAGAATGTCATCAAGATCGTACCATATCTGAAATGTTTTGTTTTTTCTTTGCGGATCGAAGTCAGTTGTTGCTTCATATTCATTAGTAGAGCTGTGCACCAATCATATAGGTGAACTAAGCATTCTACTGCTATGCTCATCTACGTCCTAGATGCCTGATGCAAGGAAGCAGATCATGTTACCTTGCCAATGGTAAAAAGGAGAATTTTCATGTGCAGCTCTCTTAAGTCTTTTATTGCAATTTGGGTCCCTACTTTCTTGGACCCCTCTATACAGTAGACGTGGACATAGTCATCCACTGTGAGCCCTCCCAAAGGCTTACCGTGCAAATCTACTGGGTCCCCCCTTCGGGAGAGTCCAGTAATGAAATAGATGTATTATACCTCTATATGTATGGGCATTTGATCTATTATGAAGCAATCCTCTTCTGGTTCCCAATAATTTACTATCATTTCGAGAAACTGGACATTACTCTTCATATTTGGCATTTTGAAAAATTTGAGCAATCCACAATTTCGGAGGACATTGAGCAAATGTTGGTCTTGCATAACTTCATTGTCAATAGCACTGTGCTCACGTTCCCTCCAAGATATATTCATCCTGAGAAAAATAATTAATTTTTCCATTAGAAACACATTTTTTCATTTCGGGTTGCGCATATGCTACTTACTCTATACACAGTCGCGTATATATGCAACTTGGTCTATATAAACTCGCATATGCGCAGAGCCGCAATTTAAAACAAATATTTATACGGTGAAATTTCCGAATTTTTACCCTATGAATGGACAAAATTGATAACAAAGATGGATTAAGAGCTTACCTGACTAGTTTGGTGAAGTTTGACAGTCGATTTCTCCTGTGTTAACGAAAGAAGGTTTTTCTCCAGAGCTTTTTTTTCCAAATCAGCAAGTCACAATGAACCAAATATGAGGTAGCATGTTATTTATGCCCAAAAAATTGAAAATTTTTGCAAAAAATTGTTATGCTTATTTTTTCAATCTATCTTAAGCTGCATAACCCGGATGCTTGTCAGTGCCGAGATTGGTATATTTTCAGGTCCATTTTGACGAATTTGAGATTTTTTCCGATTTTTGATCCATGACTGCTGACCCGTCATGGCAGGTATATGATCTTCACTGGCATATAGGTTAGGGAATCCACTTTTTCATTTCATTTTTCATACTAGCCTCCATTATGATCACTTTCCATAGGGTCAATCCCATCAGGTCATGAGCTTTTAACCCATTTCACTCGCCGATTTTTTTAATCATGACTTGGTGGTAGAGCCTTCCTTTACACGGGCTTCCTAGTTAGTTCCTCGCTATCACTTGTTGCCCATGCTGCATTTTATGTAGGCTCGGGAGTCCTCTTTAGTCCCGCCATGACTTACGTGTTGAAACTTCATTCTTATTCTTCTTCACTATCATTATTCTGGCTATTACCCTAGAGGCTCCCTAGTGTTGTTGAGTTGTATTACTACATTGCATATTGGCTACTTGTTTATCCTAGCCTTTAGCTGGCTTCATTTGGACTCGATGTTTAAGCCATATTTTGAACTTGACTGTCTATACAAGTTAACCATTGCATGCAGTTAGCTATCGCAACTTGACACCCTTTTTACCCATGGATGGAACATTCCTTTGAGAATCGCTGACCAGTTTCCACCACCTTGCATTGAGCAAAGGATTGTTCCTATCCCAGGAACTAGTGCATATGTTTCTTGATACTCGTTCTATCCATTGTACCATAGCATTCTTTTATTCTTTTTCAGGCTTATTATATGAAAAAGACAAAAAAAAAATCAAATATAACAAAAAGAGCGGGAATGGGATGTTACTTCATAATTTGATGGCAGTACAGTGTCAGTTTGTCACCCTTGAACAAAGCACATACACTTATATATTTCCTTCATTTGGGATGGTTTTAGTTTTGACCTAGGTTCATCTTTTGCCTTGTTTCACTGGTCAGTCCTCCCTCGATTGGTTATCTCTTCCAATCATATGGAAAGTTTGTTTTTTCCTTCTGCATAACAGACTTATACAGTGTCATTTTTACTACCATGGTCATCACGAGTCATGCTTTTGTTCAAGGGAAGTCTAACCAGAGTCGGCCATTCCGCAGTGTCTCTTGACTCATTATTCAGTCGGCCTTCCTGGTCTTGTCAGTGTCTTGTTCTATCACATCAGATGTTTTGGTCTTCTGCTCGTGTTGGTTTGAGAAGGTCTCCATTGAATTCTTGCTAGCGGGTTTGTCTCTTATCGACTACGACATATTGCTCTGAGAGTAAACCTAGAGCCGCACCTTGGCCCTATTTCCATCATTGATAGGTGACCTTGTGCTCAGCATTTGATCATCATTATGGGTCTTTGACTGAGTGGTTTCCCCTGTGTTCGACGTCAGAATAAATTATCACACTTGGGATTCGTGCAGTACCTTGATTTCCATTTGACCCTATCAGTGGATATCTCGCCTCTGTGTTAGCTTTCATTATTGGTTGGTTCAGAGGGTTTCTTCCATGCGCTAGCTTCATCTTGTGCATGTCGGAAACGTACTTCGGGTTGGTTCCATCACTCTTCTTCATCCAATTCCTTCCAAATCTTGGCCTGTGGGTTACACTTGCACTGGACTGATGTGGGATGCCTTAATGCCTTCCTTCCAGCAGATATTTTCCCATCGACTCCGACTCATTGCTATGGGAATAAGGTCTAGAGTCTTTTGTCAGTACCTTAGGGTTTGTAGTCATCAGTGGCAGACTCTTCGCTATCGACAGTGGGGATTCATCATTGCCTCCTGATTGGTATATTCTTCCAAGTGTTCGACTTCAACTCATTTATTCACACTTGTTAGATTGTACTGGGGCACATTGATACTCATTTTCATTATTGGTGGGTTGTCTCGCGTTGGTTAAAAGTATACATTATTGATCGGTAATCCAATGATTTCTCACATGGTCGACTTCAGCTCATTTATTCCCATTGTGTAGAATTGTGCCATCGAGATCGGTGAAGACCTCAGGTTGCATCAGCATCTTTCCGTTCACTTTTGACAGTCCATTCAGTTTCTGCCAGTGATGTCGTCCACCCTTATATGTTGCAGTGTCAGTACAAAAACATTCTATATGTTGGCTCCCGAGTTGCATGATTGTACCATGTGTTCCACCCCTTATGATTTGGTACTTGGAGATTCAGTTACTTTTACGATCAGACATCCATTTTTCAACATTATTGATCAGTTTGATATATGTGATACTTGGACATTGATTCCGAATTATACTTCTGGGCCGTGCTCAGATGATTCATTGTGTACTTTCAGTTCATCTATACTTGTATACATTCTGGATCTATTTTGTACTTTCTATATGGATATATTTTTGACTGAGCATGGGTATGCCCGCCTCAGACATGAGCTAACTCTCTGTTTTCTTTCATTGATTTTTGGCAGGCTGAAATATGGTGAAGTCCTCTCTTGTCCTTGCGAAGTTCTTTCTATGTGCATAATACATTTCGGCCATCATGTACCCCTTCTGACCTCATATATTAGGGGGCAACTGTTATAGCATCATTTTTCACCCTCATGTGATTCATGATTTTCTTTTTGGCCTTGGGCACCCATTCCCATAGACTTGGATAAAAGTTCATAAAAAACAATGTTTCAAATCCCATATGCAGGTATGCCTAGACTTTTCCACGTGTATAAGAAATTCAATAGATACTTTCCCGCGTATGCAATTAAAATCATTAAAAAATATATAAAATTCCCTATTTTCGAGGCTGGGTTGATGGTTATTCCAGTAATTCAACCACCCCAGCCCATGGCCAACTGTTTCCAACTGATTGAAACTACTTTGAGGGAGTATAAAAGCCCCTCATGTGCATGACCTAAGGGGGAGAGAGAAATTATAGATATTATACTCTATTGGAGCCCCAATTCAAGTCTGATTTCCCGTGCCTCCTTCACTTCCCAGATTTTTACAGGAAACCCTTATTTCCTGGAGATGTTCATCAGTTTATATGTCATCTCGTGTGCACAAGTCTTGAAAGTATCTTAGCTAGGCAAGGGTGGGATGGATCCGGACGATGGTCTGTTCGAAGATCGTGGAAGGGTTCAGGTGATCTCTCCACCTTTCTATCATTGTACATGCTGTTCATAATGAAGAAGAGCCATCTTGTTCCCCAATTCACGTGTTAATATCTGCTTGCATATGTGAAAAGACTGTTATTTAAGCATTTATTATTGTTTATATGATGTTTCACATGGATTACACTAAAATTTAGGATAAATATATGTTGTACAACTAGATTTCCGTGCACGTTTCTTCTTGGTTTTCAGGTTAAGGAGGAAGAAGGGTTGCTAGGGTTTGGACCTCGCAAGATCTTCATCAAACGTAGGATCTACGGGTGAGTTCTACAATCAATGTTATCTAGTTTTTAGCGTACAAGTGTGGTTGTGTGAGTCCTTCTTGAATAGCATGCCCTGATCTGTGGAGGTTTTGACCCAACGACCTCTAGGGAGTTATTTCTCGAAACAATCCTGACCTAATTCCTTTCTTTTACCATCTACCTTGTTACAAATGAGTCTAACTATCTACCATCACAACACCCATCTATTAGTTATATAAACACATAAACTATTACTCTATGTTATAGCATCATTTCCAACCTTTGTATACTTGACGCTCTAAGTTATGGCCTTGGGCAGCCCTTTCCCTTCAGACTTGGTCCTTTATCGAAAAAAAATCAATTTAAATTCCATACACGGCTTTGCCCTCTCAAAATCATGTGCATACAAAGGTCCATCTATACCCAACCCACGTATATAATTTAAAATATATAAAAAAAAAACCCTATTTTTTGGGCTAGGTTTACAGGTTACACCGGAGGCCTACCTATAGCAACCTGTGGACTAACTATATCTCAACTTAAAAAAAAATTTTGGGGTGGTATAAATACACCTCATGGGAAGGCCTAAAGTGAGGAGAAAGATAGGATATTGATATTATGACCATTTTTTCCTTGATCAAGTCTAATCTATCCTCGTTCCTCCTACACTCCCAGATATGGAAACCCTCGTTTCCCTCATAGAGATGTTCATTTCTCTTATATGACATCCATGTGTATGCATTTGGAGGGATATTGTTAACGCTTGGGCTAGATGGATCTGGAGGACAATTTCGCTTGGAGCCGTGGCTGATTAATGTAGTATTCCTCCACACTTCTCTCCATTCATCAATAAGGAAGTTTTGTCCTGTTCTTGATATTAATGATATTTATGCTTGATACATGACTATGACCTTATTATGAATGATTTCATGTTTTATTTTTATATGCTTACATGATATAATGCTAATATCTTCAACATGCTTTGAATTATTACTACTATATGTAATTTCTTGAATGAGTTGTAGGTTTTGGAGCACTAGGAGAAGGATAGGGTTTGAACCCTGCGAGATCGCCTTCAAACGTAGAACCTACAAATACTACTCCTTCTTCCCATTTTACTAGTTTAAGCATTAGGACTACCAGTTTGTGTGCTTCTTGTTGCTGTATGCCTCTTTCTCTGTCGGGGTTTCCAAACCAGACCCTAGGGTGTATTATCCCATAACAGAATTGACAACTCCACCAGGGATTACATTCTTCTAATTCCTAGTTTGGGTTATTTCTCTCTGGATTTGGGCTTTCTTGTTTGGTTTTTTCACTTTTCAAGTATCTTTGATTCCTTTTCAATCTACGAAAAAATTATGATCTTCTAAATCAGACATAAAATTTTATTTTTCTTTACTAGATTTTTTATACGTGCTTTCCAATTCATATAGTCGCATACACACACATTTTTTCCAAATAAACATGCATATACATGCGTTTCCTTTAGTACAATCGCGTATACACGCATGTTTGTTACTGCCAAGGTGCATATTGTTAGTTTTAAATGAATTTTTTAGATTCTAAGCCTAGTAAATTATTTTGCCTATTTTTTATTCCTTCTGTTAATCATTTATGGTCTACGAGATTCTTTATTTTTGCAATATTTTAGTTTCCTATATTTCTTGGTGAAACAACTAGTCAACCTAGGGTTTTCCCTTTTGGTGAAGAGTCATTTTTTGTGTTTTGGGTCAAGGATTCTCGCTGAAATTCTTGGTTGTTCTAAGCATTTGGAACAATGAATTAGTCTTAATTTTATTATACCAAACCTTCATACCTCTTCACCTTTTCTTTTCTTTCGTCGACTTTCTTGGTTTTTCTTGGTTTTTTAGATAGGTACTTCTTGCAATCTTGAAGAGTCTTCTTGGTTTTCTTGAACTTTTCTTGCTTGCTGAAGTTGTTGTGTTGTTGATCAGGTAAATTTTTTTGAGTTTGTAACTTCTTTCCACTTTTCAAGTGTTGTCATGTTAATTATTTCTATGGATTATGGAATTTGGGGTCCTTTTTTCTCAATTTTGTGATCTTGAAGTCTTTTTGTAGTGTTTTCTTTCTCAAGAACTCTTTGCATCCTTGAAAAGGAAAAAGATGAAAAACATATTTGTGTGGCATTTGTTTTTATTTTGGTTTTGTTTGTAGGCCTCCTTATCATTTTTTAGAAAGTGCACATTTTTTTATTTGGTTGAATTTTCTTGATTTTGGGAAAAGTTCTTGTTTGAATTTTCCCCTCCTTGTGTCGATTTTTTGACCTCTTTGTTGGGAAACACACTTGCTTGTTTCTAGAGTAATCCTAGAATACTGCATTATGAATTTTTATTTTGCATTAGAATAGTTTCATTGTAATAATTTTTAGTTTTTGTAGATTTTAAGTGTGTGAGTGTGTATTTTGAAAAGAGAAAAGGAAATTTTTTTCTTTCATTAATTTGTTCGTAGTTCCCTTTGTATAAATCTCTCTCATCAAAGAAAATTTCCATTTTGCATGTATCCAGGTTTCTATTGATTTCTTCTCACGTCCATAGCACCATAAGTTGCACTTAAACCTCACCCTTGGTTTAATAACAACCATTAAAATCAAGCAGTAAAACTAAAATTAACTAGAATTTTTTTATTTTTCATTAAATACATCAACTAGTCTAGGTCATTAAGGACTTGGAATAGGTGTGTTGAGAGTTAAATTTCAAAGGACGCTCTAAATTTAACCTAATAAGTTGATTAAAAGAGTTCAATCCAATTTCATTATGTTGTCTGGCAATGGTCTCTTTAAAAGGGAGTCAAGCACGAGGGCGAGTGAAAGCAAGGAAGAGAGATATCCCCTCTCCTTCTTGTCAAATCTAGACCAAAGAATATTCCACCTGGATGCCGATACAAAATGGTGACCTTAGTTTCCATTCCTATGTATCACATAGGTGACTGCGGGGGGGAATACTATTGGTACTCGAGGGAACTGTTGCATCACATTCATTAGTAATTATGGAGGGTTCCCTTGCAAAGCTTGGGTACTTGCACTAACGAAGCCTTTTGTTTAGAGGTTAGTGTAACTGCTTCTGTTACCTTCGCTAGTAGGCTTGGGGCATAATTACCCGAAAATTTTTGGAAGGTCCTTATATATTCGCTTTATTGTATTTTGGTGTCTTTTCTTAATCACCAGGATCGTAAATACTTGAAAGTAGCTTGTTTGGTTTCATATTTAGGGAAATTTCAATGAGTTCGCATTGCTCCTATACTTCCATAGCTTTACATATTTTTTTTTTATTCTATACAATTTCTCTTAATAATTAAAGGTCACTGATCGATCAGTTTGTAAGATCTATGAGGCTTCGTGGGCTCTCACCTGCGAGTGTCGAGCCTTCTCCTAGAAGGCGTAGGAGAAATTCTGCTGGTGATTTTCAATCAATAGCATTGAATGCATTAGAGAGTGATCCTCTTCTTGGGGCTATAGTTTCATAGGGTGGTCCTACTGTAAGTCGTGATTTGGACAAGAGTACTCCTCTCGTTTCTAGAGTTATCTTTTAGTCAGAAGATGAATTTGAGGTTAAATAGATCCTGGAGTCTCCTGCCACTCCTTCTTCACCTCTTTCTCCTAGTTTTCTGGATGTTGTATTATACGTTGGAACCCTGATTCATAGGTCATAAAGGCACGCTATTTCTCCTTATTTTATTTCAATGGCCAATGTTGGGAATGCGGTCTAGACTATGAGTACTTTGAGTGCGCATTCTCCTTTTTTATTTGAAGGGGGAGGCACAATAGCTATATCAACTATCACTCCCTATACTAAAATATTATGCTCTACCTCCATTCCATCTTCGAGTGGCTTCACCCAAGATTTTTCTTCCCACGTTGGTTGCTTTTCATTTGGGATTCCTTCTAGTGAAATTCCCTCAATTCCTTTAACAGTTTCTTCTATTTTATCCCCACCTATGTCTTCTATGGCTAGTGGTTCAACATCTTTCCAAGGTTTTCCATTTGGAAGTGGTCATATCCATCATTATGACCCTTCTCTAGGCTCTTTTCCTTTCTCTGCTCAAGGTCAAGGTTTCAATCCTTTTCAAGGAGGTCAAGTCTTCAATCCTTTTCAAGAATGTACTAACCCTACTTTTAGTGGTTTAGGAACTAGGAATTAGTTTGTTTTTGGTAAAAAAGGGAATGCGCCTTTCTCCTCCAAGGAACCTCTCAGGTTTTTCTCCCTTTGCCAATGTGTCGAACCCCTCTCAGGTTTTTCTCCCTTTGCCAACATGTGGAACCCTTAACAAGGGCTCTCCTCTCCTTTCAATACTTAGATTAGGGGAAACAATCCTCATTATGGTAACCCTTTGGTAAGAGGAGGTCATACTCCAAATTATTCTAGACCGCAAGGTTTTCCTTATGGTTCAGTTTCTTACACAAACAATCCTTGGAAACGTGGTGCCCAGAAAATCTAGGTTATTATTTTCAAAATGCTGGGAATTCCTCCCATGGTGGGTGTATTTCACAAGGTCATCCATGCTTAGCATTTATAGCAACTCTAAATTTTCCAAATATTTCAAAATTGACTGACGATCCAATTCTATATAGCCCAACTTGGCCTTCGGTCCCTACCAAAATTCCATCAAACATCCCAAAATTCGAAGGGAATTCTCAAGAGGATCTAGCTGACCATGTAACAAATTTCCATATATCGTGTTCATATAACTCCCTTATTGATGATTCAATTAGGTTAATATTATTTCAATGCACATTTTTTAGAAATGCTGCCAAGTGGTACATAGAGCTTAGTGGGAATACCTTTGCTTCTTTTGGTGAATTAGATACTATGTTATTGAACCATTTTGAGTTTCTCGTATGGTATGATGTTGGAACTGAGCTATTGGCCAATTTCCAACAAGATAACGCAACTCACATTTCTGACCATATTCAGGAATGGTGAAGAAGGTAGAGGCTCATTAAAGCATATATTCCTAATGAATTCCTTATGGAATGATTCTTAAAATATTTACAACTAGAAATATCCAAGGATGTATCACTATCTCAGGTATTTATGGAAGATAAGGCTGTCTTTAGAGCCCAAAAATTAGAACTTATATATTCTCAGTCTGGGATTCCTAATAATATTTTTCCGGATGCTCCTCTATCCAAGATATATTTAGCCAAGCCGAAGCCAGGTCCCCATTGTGACATGCTAGTAAGATCGATCAATAAAATTACAACTAACCTCTTAAATCAATTGTAGTATTTTCCTATACAAACTGCTTCTTTGATTCATGAATCATCGTTAGTGTCTATTCCTTCTCAACCATTAATTATTAAGGTTGTCCAATCCTCTAACCACAAAGGAAATGAAAAATCTGATTGGAAGAAGAAGACAAAAAATAAGAAGAAATATAAGGATGGGAAGGGTAATGCGAAAAAACCCAGCAATAATGCTGGGGAGGGTAAAAAAGAGACAAAAAACGACATTAAGTTTCCCTGAAAACTGTGCACTGGAGACTATTTAACTCATATTTTCCAAAAGATTCATGATGCTCAACACTTGTTAGCTCAACAGGGTTCTTATAGCTCCTAGGCTGTCTCAACTAACACTTTTTCCCAAGGGAAACAAATTCTTGCTATCACGAATGCTAATATTGTAACCCCCATAGGGGGAAACCAGGAAGTGAAAAATCCATCAAATATATACATGATGAGTTTTCATATTGACATTGCAACAAGGTCACGTGATTATGGTGAGCCAGAATCCTATAAGGCTAAGGCCTCTCTTGATGTTTTGAGAGCCACTCCATATTGAGAGGCCCGCAGTTGAGCATATATCTCGTATGCCGAAAGGCTCTGCAAAACATTCTAGGATTAATCATAATGCCAAGGTATTCCAAAAATACTCCATTGTAGAATATCTGGTTCAAAGCCCTTGTCTGAAATTTGCGTTAGAGGTACTCTAGTCATGCCAAGTACAAAGGAGTGAACTTCTCACCGCGGTTAGGGAAATAGATATGAAAAACTCTCTTATTATTAGATTTGACATGTCAAATATCAAGAAGAGACTCCCTCATCACATGAACTTCGAGATTAAATATACATATCGAAAGATGAAAATTTTTCGAACTATATTTGATAAAGGAGCTTCCACATGTGTCATGTCCATTGCATGTTGGAAAGCGATCGAATCACCTGAAGATGTTCCTTCACCTACTCTCTTGAATTCATTTGATGGTCATTATCACATGCCCCATGGCATTTTTCTAGCCTTTTTCATCCGTGTTAGGAGAAATATGGTCAATATTGAGGTAGAAAGAGTCGATGCTAATTTGGACTATAACCTTCTACTAGGAAGAAATTAGATTTACGAAATGGATGCTATTGTATCATCATTATTTCACACCCTATGATTTCCCCATGAAGGGATAAAATTATTGTTGATGAGATGGATTATTCTGTGAAAGGCTCTAATGCATCCTTTGATTATACTATTCCCTTGGTGAATAATGCCAAGCAGCCCATTGAGAATCTAGGAGTTAGAATGTATTCCTCGTTGATGGGTACTTTTGATATTCCTTCTCCTATCGATCTAATAAATTCCATTTAATCATCCAAGGCCCCTTCTTGAAGAGATTTATTCAGAACTAATTATTTTTCAAACCCTTGGCCCTTACCATCTTCTACGACCACATTAGAAGAAGGGAAAGTGGGTAGAATTTCATATCCTATGTCTGTAACTGAAATTTCTTATCAATTTATTGTTAACACTAAATATTCCAATCCTACTCCACTTTTGCCAAAGGATTTTGATGGAGATGTGGCTTCGACTTGGACTATTAACTTGAATTATTCTATGGGCTACCTTAATACTGTTTTCCATCTGAGGAGGCAATCCTTGAAATGGGTGTACAAATACAGTGGGATGATTTTCATCATTGGCATATTTCATCCTAGAATTGTGTAAAGTATACTAAACTTTTTCTAGCCTTTTGTCAATTGGTGATGTTCACACAATCCTAAATCCTTTGGGTCCAACGCAGATTTTTTCCGAAGGTAAAATATCTATCATTTTGGAAACAATTCCGATGAACATCTCTAGGGATCCCAATATAATAGATAATGTTTTCATCAGAGCTGAGTGTTTCCTTGAAGAAATTAAAATCCATACTAATCTTTTCAAATAATTTCGTTATGTGTTCGTTTTGTCTTATGAGGAAATGCCTGGAATTGATCCATCGATATTCTAGCATGAGATAAATACTTAGAAGAATTATAAGGCTATACAACAAAAGCTTCGGTGGGTAAACACTAAGAAATCGACAGATATGAAATCTGAGGTTGAGAAACTTCTTATGGTCGGTTTCATATACCCCATTCATTTGACTGAGTGGGTTTTAAATCTAGTCCTAGTTGATAAGAAGTAAGGAATGATCTACGTGTGCATAGACTTCAGGGATTTAAATAAGGCTTTTCCAAAATATAATTTCCCCACACCCTTTGTTGATCAGATCGACGATGAGTGTCCCAAAAATTAGATTTTATCCTTCATGGAAAAATTATCGGGTTATAATAAAATTACTATCCATCTTGAAGATCAACATAAGACAAATTTTATCTTCCCCTAGGGTACCTTTGAATATAAAAAGATGCCTTATGGCCTTAAAAACGTTGGAGAAACTTTCCAGCGAGTAATGTCTTATGATTTCCACGATAGTAAACATATCATTGAAGCTTATCTGAACAATTTAGTTGCTCATTCTCGAAAGAGAATTTATCATCCCCATAATCTTTGATTTATTTTTTAGAGATGTCATTACTATAATATCCATTTGAATCCGAATAAGTTCATTTTTGTGGTCACATTCGGTCGATTATTGGGATTCATAGTGTCTACTGAAGGGATTTATGTACATCCTTGGAAGGTAGAGGTAATACTTAAGCTGCTTCCCCCGTCTACCATTCATCAACTTCAAAGTCTCTAAGGAAAAGCCAATTTCTTGAGGAGATTCATCATCAATTATGTTGAGATTACAAAGGTATTTATGAGATTTTTGAAAAAAGGAGTTCCATTTTCGTGGGACAAATTCACTCAGTGCTCGTTCGATACTTTGAAAAAAGAGTTAACCTCTGCTCCTTTACTGAGTCCACTCAATTATAGCAGTGATTTCCTCTTGTATCTAGTTGTGGTAGAATCAACCATTGTCATGGTTCTAGTTCAGGAAGATGATGCTCTATGTGAGCATGTGATTTATTATGTAAACTGAGGCTTGGTAGGTCATGAATTATGAAATTATCCTACTTAGAAATGAGATTTGGCAACTTTCCATGTTGTCCAGTGACTTAGACATTATATTCTGCTTCGAAATTTTTTTGTTTTGGTGCTGTCAATCCATTTCAGTTTGTTCTTAGTAGGCGAGTGATTGGAGTTAAATATAATACATGGATTTTTATTTTATAAGAATTCGATCTTGAGTTCTTGTCAGCTAAATCGAGGAAATCCTTAGTATTCATGGAATTAATCTTAGAGTTTTCTTGTGAAGAAGAAATTTTTTATGAGGAATCATTCCCTAATGAACTTCTTTTCCTTGTTTCTTTAGAAGATCCTTGGTATGGGGATGTTATTATATATCTTTAGACTTCAAAGTTTCCCCTCACTTTTTCAAAGGATGAGCAGAGCAAATTGTGTCACTTGGGAAAAATTTATGTTAGCATTGATGACAATTTATATCATCGCGGGGTTGATTCAATCTTTAGATGTTGCTTAAATTTAGAAGAAGATGAGTCAGTGCTGAATGATTGCCACAATGGAGCTAGTTGTGGTCATTTATTTGGGCTTGTTGCAGCCCAAAAAATCTTGCGTGTTGGCTATTTTTCACCTTCAATCTTAAAATATTGTGTTGAAGCGGTCAAGAAATTCCATCCTTTTCAAGTCTATACCTGGAAGATGTGTGCTCATCCAGCTACGCTCTTTCTTGTTATCACTGTTGGTCCATTCAAAAAGTGGCGAATTGATTTCAAAACTTGTAACCCACCTTTGGAAAAGGGTCATAAGTATATCATTGTAGCAATGGACTACTTCACTAAGTAGGTTGAGGCTATACCCACTTTTTCCAACGATGGTGAAACAACAACCCTGTTTTTATTCAACCAAGTCATTTCTCATTTTGGTGTTCCTAAAGAGATCGTCAATGACCATGATAGTCATTTCCAGAACAACATGATGACTAAATTGGCTCTCAAGTTAGGTTTCTGGCAGGAGAATTCATCTGCGTACTATTCTCAAGCCAATGGGCATGTGGAAGCTATGAATAAATCCTTGAAGGTTATCCTACAAAGTAAAAATAACAAATCACAATCCAATTGGCATATTATGTTGTATCCTGCGCTTTGGGCATACCGAATGTCAGTTAAGACAACAACTAGTTTCAATACTTTTCAACTAATTTATGGGCTGGAATCAATCTTCCCAGTGGAATGTGAAATTAATTCTCCTAAACTATTTGTTAAAATTTTCTTCCAAACACTACTAGTCTTGAAGAGCATCTTGTTTATTTAGAACATCTTGATGAGTAGCGTCGAGATGAAACCACAATCAATGAAGCTCATAAGAAGAGGGTGAAGGTCTGGTACGATAAGTTTGTTTGTCCTAAGGTTTCCTCTGAAGGAGACGTTGTCCTGGTCTATGACCAAGAAAAACATGCCTTGATTTTTAAATCCATGTGCTATGGTCCTTTTATCGTTAAAAAATTCTTGAAAAAGGGAGTTTACGAATTGCTTGATTTTGATGGAAACGAGCTGGTGGAGCCCAGAAATGCGCTCTATCTTAAAAAGTATTATGGCTAGGCTTCTACCTAAGATTTTATTGGTTTTATAGATACTATATATCTGTACATATCTGTCTATAAGTTTCATGGCGACATCCATATTTTTTATCTTCCTTGGCAGGTATTGATGGATGACATGGTCTATTTAGGATTTTCCAATGGTGCTAGCCGACATTCCCAAAATTTTGCTTCCATGGCTTTGGTAATTTACTATCCATCGAGTCATTTGTTAATTTCAAGGGGCATATGTATCAGCCTTACTTCAAATAATGTTTCTGAATATATTGTTGTTGTTAACCTATTATCTAAAGCAACATCTCTTGGCATTTATTCGTTAGTAGTGTACTTGGATTCACAACTGGTGGTGTCTCAGTTAAATAACATCTATTGTGTTAGAGATCCTTAATTGTATCACCAATTTTTGAGAGCGCATTTATTACAAAGATCATTTAATTTTATCACATTTATTCATATTTCGCGATCAGAAAACTCATTTTTTGATTCCATAACTAATTAAGCATTAGATTGGCATATAAATCATTCATCACATTAAAAATAAAAAATAATCAAACATCATTTCTATATGGTCATCACATCATGAAACTGTCTGTATATAGATAGGAGTCATACGTTCAAAATATTATAACAAAATTGAGACAAAAGTGTCCTACAAAATTAGGGCTTAAGCCCAATCATTTCTATCAGGAACATTAGGTCATCTCTAATCTATGTCTGAGGGCCCTGTCCTAGATGTGTATCTCGGAAAAATATTATGGCGGTTGCCACTAGTTGGAAAAGTCACGCCTAATCTCGTGGTACTACTACCACGCACTTCTGAATGGCCTTTGGAAGATCCTGCACTGCTACCCTGGGCACTTGGCAAGTTAAACTCTTTAGATTCCTTTATATAACATGAATAACTCTTTTACTCTTAGCAGTGGAACCTTCCACATATCTTCAGTGGCACCTATGCCTAGGCAGACCCTTAAGTTTTACTGGTCCCACATCTGTGTCATGTTCAAAAAATTTTGTAAGAATTTTTGTCTCATCAAAAAGAATTTCAATTCAGATTCTTGCAAAAAAATATTAAAAATCTAATGATTTTCCAATGGCTCCCCATGCAGTGCCTGGTGGAAGTAAAAAATCTATATTTTTTTTGAAATCCATGCCTGAGTAGGGGTATTCCTCAATGTAAATGAATTTTTCTTCCCATTATCACTCCCCACGTATCCCAAGGTTGAGAATGGAACTAAAGGAATGTAACCACAAACCAACCTTTAGGTCACGTAGCTAGCACTACCAAAACCAGAGAGGGATCTCTCAATGTCACTTTACAGCCAATGAGATGATTGGATATTTAATGATCTTAGGCTAGTTATGATTCCCAATAGATTAGGGGTTTATTCGTTTGAATTTTTTTCTGGATAGGAATGACATTGAAGGAACTAAGTCTAGGGTTTAGGTCTGATTTCAAAGGTTTAGCTATAGAGAAAAGGATGAGGCTAGGTAGGTAAAATCATGAACATACTTAATTTTTCATTTCGTATAGGGTTTTAAAAGAGATAGATTGAGAATAATCATGTTAAATGAATTCATTCATTAGAAGAGTAGACACATCCATGAAAATCTTATCAAACAGAGCATAAAAAACAATGATTTCTACTCATAAAATCATAATATTAACATATAGAAGCATACATATGATGGAAAGGTAACATAAAATTTAATTTTATGAAGTAACATAAAATAAAAAATTCTTAAAATCATATCACAAGAGTCTCAACACGATGTCTGCAACACTATCCTTGATTTCATTAACAAAAACTTGTACAACAGATCCACTGCAAATAACAACTATCCAACCTCTAAAAATACTTTAGGTTGACTACTTATACAAAATAGAGTTCATGACACCTCATAGTGTCTAAATCCCATCCAAAAAGCATCATAATTACATCATATGAGTCACTTCTTAGAATCTAGGGAAGTTATAAACTTATCCCTGAAATTTAGCTAAGTACTAGGAGTGTGTGTCCACTCCATTAAATTACATTTTTCCTCATCATAGAGGAAAAAAAACTAAAACACATGAAATTACACCTCATGATAGAATTATCATCGAATTTCTGGAATTTTCTGGGCAAGAAAACTGTGTGAAAGGAATATTATTGAGAAACATCACACCTGTAGCTGAAACGTTGTGCTAGTTCATGGGTGATTTTTAAAAACTTAGGAGCATCAAAATGAAAATATTAAATTTGTTCTAAGTAGCCCTGTGAGTGTAGTTTCAAAATAACTTTCAATTTTTGTAAAACACCCATGGGAAGGCATCTAAATTTTTTTTCCCATCCTCACTCTAGAAGCGATGTGCCTGGTATATAACAGTGGAAGAAACATAGAAATGAGGTAGTCTTTTGAGTTTTTTATTCAAAACAAGAGCTTATCATGGAAAACAAACTCTAGATATGGCATGTAATATTCAATATGCGCCCATACATGTAAGAAAAAATCTATTTTGAAGTTCTCAGAGAAAGCATCGCACCTCGGCGCGACACTTCTATGGAAGCAAAAATTCTAGATTTGTGCAAAAATCACCAAAAATGAAAAAAGTGCTCAAAATTGACCAAAATTTATTCTATAACACCAGTGGAGGATGGCATAAAAAACCATGGATTCATTAGCAAGGAGGTCTAAGTTTTCCTTCTCCTTGATCTTCATTTGAGCTTCTTTAAGCTTCTTTTTCACTTGTTTAAGCCTGATTTGGGAATTTTTGTTCCTATCGAAATAGTGATTGGCCATATGTCTCCGGAGATTTGATTTAAAAAAATCAAACCTATGGATATATAATTTTCCCTAAGTTTGCTGGATGCACTTAGAAAAATATCTGAAATACACTTGACCTTTTCATTAAGATAAACAGATAAGAGAATTACACCTACTTGTGATCCTTCACTATTCTTCGTCTCCATTTTTTAACTTTAGTCCTTCTCAATCGAACTGAGCTCATTTGATTAGTACCTTAAATTGCTAACAGAATATATAAAATGACATAAAGGAATATGATCTATTCATCTTAATAAAATTGAATCAATTGCATTTGAAAATACATATATAAAAGCTTGAACACATGTATTAGGAAACGAGCAAATCTCTTTATTATAAAAGAGAAGGAGAAGTTACAACCAGTTGGATCAATTCAATCTCAACTCGCTCCAACTTTAGTCCTATCCTCATCACATCAACAACATTACTCCAATAACATAACATTACTTGCAAACAATACCTCAAAAATTTATAATCTCACCAGCATAACTCTTCTAATTCAAACTCTTGCTACCCTTTGCACTATGATCAATGCTCAATTTATAGGAAATGCATGTAGTTTGGCATTAATTGGTTATTGAATGGATTTTATATAAATGGATGAGAAATTTTCCTTATTCACCGAGATAGGAGGATAAGTGATTTAATGGCTCCATGGTATTCATATTCGAGGTTATCAGATAGTATGATATTCGGAAACACTTCTAGAAGCCACTAGAAAGTGGGAAGATTCTGGGAATCCTTTGAAAAATTCGCTCCCAGTCGACCAACGCACTGTTAAGTGGGCCTAGGTGGTCTGCAACACTGCATTTCATAGGATAAAGTGATCTACAAAGCTATTACTATAGTATATCGGTGCGTTGGTGGCCTAATGGAGCATTTCAACTAGAGTTTAAGCAATGAAACTTTCTTGGATTAAAACCAACAATGGGATGACTTGTTTAAGGAAAGTAGCAACCGATTTATAGTATGATAGACCATATTTGTACTAATCTGAGTTTCGGGAGTGATGCCCAAATTGGTCTGTAACAGATTCCCCCTAAAGATTGAAGTAAAAAGTAATAATAATGAGTGATATGCTTTACGATGTGATGAGTAGGATCTAAAGCAAACGGTGACCTGTATCAATTACAATACATTACATCATGATATATTTTTCATTTTAGACATGAATTGATAAGGGAGGCATACCCATACTCAACACATAAATTATCATAACATGTATATAGATCATAAAGTTGTCTACAGATATAGACCCATGATAGGATGACCATTTGTGTAAAGACATCGTACGGATGATGTGGTACTACTCCTAAAATTGTAGCCTAGGTGGATGAGACTAGATCTATGGTATTCTATCTCATTCAATCAATCGGTCAAGTACAAGTCCGACCATGCAAATATGTGATCTGAAGTTGAACATGGGAAGACACTGTCTGATTACCATCCAATGATGTAAGTCGTTAACAGATGCGAAAGAAACCACCGATGATGATAACGACTCTCAAGGTACTTCAATACAGTCCGCATGGTGTGAATAGATGATTCGATGTTGAACACCATACTAAGTCTTTCAATCGAAGGCCAATGATGTCAACCTATCACTGGAAGAGATAATATTTCCATTGATGTATGCAAGCTTAAAGGTACTGGAAGACTGTTTCTAAGTCAACTTCCTAGATTATGAGCTGATGTTGACAGGAAGCGACTCATCGTAGGAGAGCCTTAATGTATCCCCCATCAACAACATGAAAAGGGAGTAATTATTTTAGAGACATAATGTAACTTATGGAGAAATGTTGAGGGATGGAGGTAATGAAATGAAGGTTTATGAGTATTGCAAAGGATGAGGAATTACTGAGTGACTTCTCTTCAACATATTGGTGACACTGAATGAGTTGGAAGCATTGAACTAAAAAAAACAGTGATGGTTGGTATGATAGACCATCAAGAAGATAACCCAACCCAATAGCTAGGAAGAAGAAGTGAATGAGTGTCATGTTCAAGAGCAACTTGCTCCCATAAAATGATTTATTCCTTTCCCAGTTTCCCCAGTCATTACTGACCACTAACTCTTTATTTTTTAACAAGCTTGAGGAGGATAGCATATGCTTGATGTATAATTCCACCCTTTGAGTGAATCCATTGGTATATGATGTTTTAATGAGTCTAGAAAAAGTAAAACTCGATACTTTCATGATGGACAAGTCTATCACTATTTGATGGTTTAATGAGTCTAACGATAGTGAAAACTGAATTCTTTTTCATGTTTAGAGAGTTTGAAAAAGGGACAAAAAGAAAAATCCATAAGTTTTTTTTCGTAAATCAGTCTCTCAGGTCCAAAAAAGTGTAAAATAACACCTCTGAGAACCTCCTAGCCATGTTTTATTCGGGCCTTCCTTTTTCGTAAATAATATATCCCAGTCCCGAAAAAGGTTAAACTTATACTGAGTAGATGTGGTTTTAGTTCCTTTTACGAGCTTGAAAGGACAAGTGCTCAAAAATATTTTCATGTTTTGGGAGTCTAAAAAGATATAAAAGAGGACTCCAAAGGGGGGTTCATTTTTCAATGTTTAATAGAGCTCAAAAAACAGATGAAAGTGTGCTCTATGGTCAAATTTCATTTTAATAACATGCACGTAAAATTTAGAGTACCAGCTATAAACCTGCTCAAAGAACCACCCAATGGATTAGACATACATGTTTAATAGTAAACAATAGCTAAAAACTATAGTTGATTCATTAAATATGCATGGAATAATCAAAAATACAATTTAAATAAGAACTTACCATTTCACATTTACCATTCAGTTTTTTTCTGCTCTGAGCTAGTTTTTCACTCTAACTTCAGCAGTTGATTACGGCAGATTCTGTGGACCATGTCTCGTGCTGTCAGGACCAAGTAAGAGATATTACCTTTCTATTTCTATTCATAGCATTATTTTAAAGTTTTAAGAAATTTTTTAAGGGTTTTGGTGCTCCAAGGGTAAATCTACAATGCCCTAAGAAAAATGCACCCTTGAATGTCGAAAAGTTCGTTGCATAGGAACTGAAATAAAGCCCAGTTTCTTTACAACGCTCTGTCTAAGGAACAAGGTTGTGTTGGGCATAATTGTGAAATTTTTATTATGTTTTATGCCCAAAATATCTTCAGTTTTTTGCATGAAATAGATCCTAACAAAGCTAACGGTTTGATTGTAGGCTTTGATCATATCAGAATGTCAATTACATGGAAAGAAAGAGAAAATGAGGAACAACATATGGTTTCGTTAAATGATCCTGGCACTGTGAGAGCCCTCAGAGACTGTGGGCTAGTCAAGTGTTTTAAACTGTCAGGGATGAGGTAGTATTTGAAACTATTGCAGTTCTTGATTCGCTCATGGGATGTGACACATCAAGAATTTCAAATTTGGGACAAAGTGCTACCAATATTGGTTGATGATATTTACTTTTTGACAGGTTTGTTGAGACGTAGTGCCCCCATTTCCCTTGTGGGTTCCATCCATGGAGGTGAGACAGTGAAGGATTACATTTGATAGTTTTTTCATCCAAGCACAGAGCCTAACAATGATGGAAAAATAAACATCAAGGATGTGTGCGATATGCCTTTCCGAATGCTCCTATTCACCATCGCAAAGTTAGCTGGAAACATGACACTCCATGTTACGAATAGATCATACATGAAGTATATGCTTGAGTGTCTCAAGCTAACCATGTTTAACTGGGCTGAAGTAGTACTCTCTTAGATGAAATAAAAAATGACCAAAGTGAAAAGTGGCAAGGCTAAGAATTTTAGCTATGGATTGATCCTGATCACTTTCATTCGAGAGAGAATTCCATTAATGCATCTACAACATGTAGCACTGGGTGTAGCTGGTCCTAGGGATCTGTAGATGCAGTGTTGGGTAGAGTTGATGGCTAGACTGTTGGCTAGTCATCGATCTCATTCTCTATTTCATTATTTACTTGGCTTCAATGACAACATATCGTCATATAGGAGCATCCATAAACAGGGGTTGATTTTTGTAGAGACAAAAGTTTGGTGTTACCAGCAAGCCCTTCATGGGCTGCTATAGGTAAAATGTTTTGACCATGTTTTTTGATTTTTTTAGTTTCTTACATTTTTTTGTGTTTTTTATGTTTCCGAGACTAAAATAGATATGTTTTATGTATGCAGATGTGTATAATGTTTGACGAGACGGTCGTCCACACCAAGCAGGTGAAACAGCAGAGAGGATTGTTGGTATGGCTATCCTTTGGGACTTGGATTTGACCAAGACTTAGGCTGAGTTACAACAAATGTAGAGAGGCTGACTCTTGGGATACCAGATATCCGAATCGAGGAGCTACCAATGAGGCTACCGTGCCATACTATTGGTGTGCCTAGCCAATGGATGAGGCTATTGTGCATAATATCTCAATCAATGACCTGCTATCATGAACACCACTATATCTACTTATGATATTATATGTTTGCATACATTTTGAGTTCATGTGACCAACGTTTCTTGGACAATTTTTTTTGTAAAAAACTCGATTAACTATCTATTTAAATTTTAGTTTTTTCTTATGTTTATTTACAATCCTATTCAATTGTGTGATGTGAATTGAAAAATTGTCTTTACGTATGTTGAAAATGTCTATTTAACATGTAATTTTCTAAATAATCAGTCAAGGTATTAAAATTTCTGGAAATGTATTGATATTGGAGGTAAACAAAATGTCTTTCCAAAAGATGAAATCTAAGGAACATGCGATGAATAGTTGGATTTCAGATAGTATAGACATTAGCAAGCTATAGTATGACAAGATATGAGTCCAGCATGATGATGATGCTGCAAATTCCAAGTGAAATGGAATTAGAGAGGAGTTCAATCAATGCACTATACTCAACGATATTATTGGTGGATCGACCGATACAAATCCCTTGGAAACTCACTAACTCGCTACTTGGAGTGAAGATGGCCCATGCTGTAGAAGATAAATTCTACATACTGTGACTAGCACCATTGAAATAACCAACAAATGGTTCTGAAGATTCTGATATCTACAACAAAATGCAAAGTGGATTACTAACCACATGAAAACCCTTTAAAGACACACTATGACACACATGAAATGAAAGCATATATACATTATCATACAGTGTTTACTACACAAAATCAAGCATAGTCACGTTTAAGATACACCCCATTCTAAGGTTGTGATGATGGAATCCCATCATAATCTACCAACTAATAGGCGCCCTTTTCCATAACACGCTTTAAAATATAGGGGCCATGCCATAATGGTTCAAATTTGTGTGTTCCTATCTTATCAACTTCCTAATCATAAAGCAAGACCACGTATTCTTCCGAGAAGGTGTGAGGCTTGACATTGCAGTCATATTGTGCCTTGATTCTTTTGTTGTGTGCTTCATTGGCCAATGCAGCTTCATGGTGCATTTTATCTATATGGATGAGATCTAAAAGACATGCCTCTTCGTCAGAAGTGTTAGGTAGCAGGTCAATTGTGAGTTTCAATGACAGAATTTCACATTGAATTGGTAAGATAGCTTCGAGGCCATAAACTAGCTGAAAGGGAGTAAATCTAGTTGCATTTCTCACCGAGGTTCGGTAAGACCATAAAGCCGATTACAAGATTAAATTTGAGTTTCATTTATGAACCCGAATCATTCGTTGAAGCATACGCTTAAGATTTTTTTTTATTTCTTCAACTTTTCCATTAGCTTTCAGATAATAAGCAGTAGAACGATCATGCAAAAATCCTAAATTGGTAGTCAACTCATTCATTATATAGTTGCGAATTTTCCTTCCATGATCTGTAACTATGGCTTGAGGCACACCAAACCGAGTAACCACATGGTTAAAGAAATACAATGCAGTTTTCTTGCCTCTGTTGTTAAACGTAGGCATCGCCTTGGACCACTTAGTAAAATAGTCAATAGAAATAATAATATAGCCATGCGCTCCCGGACGAGCGAGGGTTACATGTCATGAAGTCAATGCCCCATTTGGAAAATGGTCCCACAACGATGAAATGATGCATTGGCGCTGGTGACACACTGGTTTTACGATCAAATATCTGGAAAGAATGACAACTTTTGACCGCAAGAATGCAGTCATGAAATATGGTAGGCTAGAAATAACCAGTGCAGAGAATCTTCTGCATGGTAGAAAAACCAGAAAAATGTGCCAGCAGAGTATAGCTCTACTAAAACTTTCTCCATTCTCCTCATGAGTGAGGCACCTATGTAAAATCATATCTACACCATGATGATAAAGTGTATCGCTGACGATCAAATAATATTTTGCTTGGTATCGAATACATCGTTGTTGCGAGCGAGAGGCATTGGGTCGGAAATTTTGGGTTCGGAGATAGATCATAAAATATCCATACCATAGATCAGATGACGTAATCAGAAACAAAGACTCATCCAGAATGGATGGTTCTGATGTAGACTCAGTGCTACTCAAGGGAAGGTTGCAGATAAGCTCAGCGAAAAATAAAGAATTCTTTGACTTGGATTTGATGAATTCGAAATCAAATTTCTACAACATGAATAACCATTTGAGTATCCCCGCCCCCCAAAAAAATTGAAGTGATAAAATGTATGTCATAGGGTTGCAATATTAAATGACAATGGTCTTTCGAAGAAGGATATAGTGGCGAAATATTTGTACATATTGAACGGCCGCCAATGAGAGCTTCTCAAAATAAGTGTACTTAACTTCCATATCATTGAGATTTCGACTCAAATAATACATCTAATTTTCAATCCCATTTTCTTCCTGGGCTAAAACCATGGCGATGGTTGTATCTGCAGTGACGAGATACAGGAAATAATCACTCTGATAATTTGTGGGATACATTAATGATGCTCGGATCAGGGTATCTTTAAGAGCACCAAAGGAAGCTTATGAAACCTCATCCCAATGGAAGCGAGTCCCATTTTTGAAGAGTTGAGTAAATCTTTTAGCCATTTCAGTGTACTTGGGAATGAATCTCCTTAGAAAATTATCCTTCCCTTGGAGTCTCTGTAATTGAAGTAGGTTAGAAGGCACAAGAAAATATAAAATGGCTTGGACCTTCAAGGGATCAAGTCGAATTCTATCTTTTGACACGAAGAAATAAAGGAAAGGACCGAAACCAACACAAAAAACACATTTTTGTGGATTGAGGCATATTTTGTAGTGATAGAATTGTAAAAATATGTCTCTCAAATGTACTAGGTGGTCAGTCTTTTTTCGTGAATGGGAAGGTAATTCATCTAGATAAGGTTGAACAATGTCTTTGGTGTCATGGAAAGAATAATTCATTTCACTCTAAAAGGTTCCCTGAACTTTATTTAAACCAAAACGGAGTTTTTGATAAGAGAATGTGTCCGAGGGATAGATAAAAGCGATTTTATATTGGTCCTTTGGGCGAATATTGATCTGATTGTAACTGGAAAAACCATCCATGAAGGAAAATATTTCACATCTGGCACATTCGTCAATGATTTGGTCGATAAACGAAGTGGGATAGTTGTCCTTTGGACAAACATGGTTAACATCCCGATAATCAATGCACACTCTAAATTTCCCTTGTTTCTTCATGACAGGAGTAATGTTGGAATCCTAGTCAATAAGCGGAATAGGGTAAATAAAAGAAACCCACAAAAGTTTTTCAACATCTGCTTTAATGGCAACAACCTTTTTAGGATGAATAGGATGAAGGCACTATTGTACCAGTTTGACTTCAGGGTACATTTTAATATCATGCTCAATGATACTGGAATTGATGCCTAGCATTTCCTCATATGATAAGAGAGCGGTAAGTGTTAAGTTCAGGTGCAAAACAAGATGCGCCAACATGAATGTTTTCTATTATGCCAGGTTTGTTTGAAATATCGATAGAAATCATTTCTTTGATATTTGATGGGTTTCGCTCAGAATCAATGGCATGGATAGGAATGGAATTCATTAAGAAATGAATGACTATATGGCGATATAGTTTAGTTGGAATATCTTTGTAATATTCCTAATTAGTTTTCAGCTAGTTGGAATATTAATTTTTTCTTTTTTCATTAAGATAGATCAATAAGAGGGTAGAGAGAGCCATAAATCTCTTTATTTAGACTAAATCCACTTCTAATATGAATGGGGATCATTGTACCACTTGAATCAATCACTCTTAGTTGTGAATGGGAGTTAAAGCATGTTGATGGGGTCAAGGTTGACCAAATCAACAACGCTGTTATGGAGGTAATGGAGAGTTATTGGAGGAAAACGCAGTCATAGTGGGAGGGAGTCTCCATTAGAGTAGCATCTTTAATGAGTGGAAAAAAGCATGAGGAGACTCACAAATAATATAAGGAAGGGGATAGGAGTGATAGAGGGCATTCTGAATATTTTTATGTTTGGTATTTTATGACTTTCTGCATGATTCAGTTGTTTAGCGGAGTCTGTTGTGCTGTTTAACACAAGGGTGTTTCTAAGTAAAAATCCCAACCTCATCTTCGGGGGTCTTCAATTTCCCACTCAGGAGAGATTCCTTGCTTCATTCCACTATCTGGCATCAGGCCAACCTTCAACCACCATCAACAACGTAGTCTCCTTCAGAAATTGTATTATTTGGTAGGATAGTTGGAGTGGAGGGTCAAGTACCTAAGTTTTTTAGCTTGTTTTCCCATAAGGGGAGCAGCCCTTCATCCAAAGGGTCTATTGGGAGGAGTTTCAGCCATTTTTATATCATATCAGCCACCTCCCATCAATCACCCAGTTACAGTGCATTATTCAGCCCTAGGGCTGTAACTTTCATTTTGTGTATTTCTGGAAACCCCTTCTGGGTTGTTTTGGAATGGTGTTAGAAAGCCTAGATCAATGATCTCGACATTTTCTAAGAAATATATTAGCAGTTATATGTATTTTCAGTTTTACCCTGCAATTTTTCTACATAGGACTGTGTAGTCATGGCTTTCTGGGATTTTATGTAGCAGCAACATTTCATATTTTATGTACTAGGTCATTTGAGGCTTGTTTTGCCTAGCTTGAGTGTCTTTTTCCTCAAGATATTGTACTCATTTTTCTACTATAATGTGTAACAAAATGGATCTATGATATGATCTTATTGATGTAATGATATTTCACTGCATTTTCCAGTTTTATGTTCTATATTCCTATTTTTCCTAATTTTTAATATTACAATCTTCAATGTAATCGGGAATATGGGATCGGTGATGATAATTTTCCCATGGTTCATATTCCAGCATCATGGATTCCACGATTCTCTCATCAATTGAGAGTATACGTGAAAAGGGGTTAGAGGAAGTACCATAATCCAAAGAACGATCGATCCAAAAAATTGGCAACAAAGGATCAGGATTGGTTGCATAAGAAAAAAATATTGATTGCTATGCGAGATTGATTGGACTTAGAGGAATAATTACACTTGGCCTATCTATTTCAGAATCATTGGGAACCTTCCATAAATCAGATGAAGTGTAAAATATCATATTGTAGGTTTCTATTTTTACGATTTCTGCCGATGTCGCAAGAGATGGTAATGAAAAGGTGCCCATTATGGAAGAATAATTAAAGAGTCATACACCAATATTCAGAAGAGATGGTGGGTGTCTGTGAATGAATGGAATGCTTCCATTTGCCTGGGAACCACAGGTGAAGAAGGCGAGTTCATTAGGGGAATTTTGAGGTCTAAAATGGGCCTCCTAGGAAAAATGTACAACCAAAATAAAATTTATAAGAACCAATAGGATTCATGATGATGATCTCAATGATGGGGGCCGATTCACCATTTTTTAAGTAAAAGGGTAAATAGGTTAAAATAAAATAAAATAATAAAACTACTTTTCCAACTTGTATTTTAAACTTACCTCCCAAATTTGTTACTCACATTTCGAGAGGCAGTACTCATTGGATGAAAAATTTAATTCCTCATCCAAGGAGTACCCATGTTGTATACTCTCGATGGAACCTGTGACATGAAAAATGAGAAATACATTAAAAACGTGATTTCAATCACGTTTTTCATGTATTTCTCATTTTTCTTGTAGAAGGGTCCATCGAAATTATGCAACATCGCTACTCATTTGATGAGTAATTAAATTTTACATCCAATGAGTACTCCCACTCAAAATTTGATTAAAAACTTTAGGAAATAAGTTGAAAATATGAGTTGAAAATTAGTGTTTCCTTTTTTCCCTCTAAAATTTGATGATGTAATCAAATTGTATTTTATTATTTCCACTATTATTTTATAATTTACTTAGGAGGCCCATTTTAGACATCAAAATTCCCCTAATGGATTGATGACTGTGATGTCGCCCTTATGGGGGAAGTCAACCATGCGAAAGTAAGTAGATACAACCACATCCATAGCATAAACCCACAATCTTCCTAGTAAGATATTGTAGTCAAGGGGTTCGTTAATGACCTCAACTTAAATAGTAATATTTTTACCCCTATTTCGACTTGCAAGTTACTAAGAATTCCACAAGGCTTATATGTACGACCGTCAAAGGCTTTCAAAGTCGTAGTTGATTGTGATAAAGTTGGCGATCCAAGTGACTTCCAGCAAATCATAAACATGATACAAGTAGATGCACCTTCATCAATAATAGCTTGATGAACGAGGCGATTCAGGACATTTACTTGGATAAAAAAATGCTAATTGTGCTCGAAATTGTGGCACATAGGCCGCATGGTTAGAGACTATGAGATTAGAGTCTGTCTGATCGATTCCACCAATTGCCGACAACAAAGCGTGCTTTTGGGAGGGACAATTATATAGAACCTCAAGCGTCAACATAACAAAAGGTGACTAAGCCAGATCTTCGACTATGTTATAATTTTGAGCTGCACGAGCTCAAGGGTTGAAAGTCAATTTATGAACGACTCCCTTTGGAAGCTTTATGGTTAACTTAGGAATAATACGTGGCAGAATTGAATCAGAAGAAGTTGAAGTTGAAGTAGTAGGTTGATCTATAGCCTGACCATTCACTAAAGAAAAAGGATTACCATAATATTTACTTTGAGTGGACATCAAAACATCATTTTTGGCTTAGTGGTGGATAACATAAGCACTTATAAACTAGTAGCGGGATTTGTAGAAACCATATGTGTTTCTAGTTTTGGAAAACAGTTTGTCAACACCGCAGATGGGGGGGAATTCTAAAGAATTTTCGATACTTCTTAGTGGTGAGGATAGTATCATGTAAAATTCTCCTCATTACATATCAAACAAGGGTAAGGAGGTTTCCTAGAAGTACTGGGTGTATTAGATGGTTTTTCCTACTAAGGTGAATTTTGTTTTTTCTTATTTTTCCCTTTCTTCTTACTTCCGGGTGGCTTCTCACTTTTTCCCTTGTTAGATGACACAGAATTTATTTCATAAGAAGACACAGGACCCAATGCAATATGATTTTGATTGGACACAACAAGTGTGGAAACTGATGGTCAACTTGCTGGTTGAGTGTTAGCAGAACCAATCACACTTCCATCAGCATGCAAGTCCTTACTAGATGAAGTAGGAGGAACAATAAAATTTGGTTGTGGTGCATTCAGAATTTTTTCATATAGCGTGTCAGACTGAGTATATATCAAGTCCAAATACTGGGCATGAGAAATTACTTGGTCTTCAGTGACAACACCCCCTTTGGACATGTCCTTGGTGATAGATGGAAACAAGGACTTTATAAACCCCTCATCTAAAAGTTGATCAGGAACAAAGGTTTTAACTATTCAAGGATGATGACGCCACTCATGAATGTGATCTGATATGTCAGTAGTAGACGTCTACTTAAAGTTGGTCAAAAATTTTGTTCCAATTTCATATCTAATGGGTGACTGGAAGTGGGTTAGAAAAGTAGTGGCTAAAGCCATGAAGTTATCGAAATAAGTTCATGGTAATTCAATATACCACTTTGAAACCCAGACCAATCAGCATTCACTGGAAAATAAGAAGTCAAACAGAATCATCATTCAAGGAGTTTGAGGAGCACCATAAATGATAATTCATAACGCACATAGACGGATCTTCTCCAGAGTTTCCATTTAATTTCATAATATCAGAGGGTAATTTATGAGGAATCATCGCCCACAAAAGTAAATAATGAATGGGATCATTAGTGAGCCGGTTTAAATTATGTAACTTTAGTGTTTCAAAAAATGACAACTGTTAGTTTATATCAAGTTGAGCGTAACCAGGCTAGGATGATATTGTGTGGGAAATAGGCCGTTGTGCACTAGTATAAGAAATCTGTTGTTGGTAACCTTGATAGGGGTAATTTTGTTGACCAAATAATTGATAGGCCTGTTGATCAGAACCTGGATAAGCTTGCTATTTACCAAACCCATCATAGGCTTGTTGAACAAGTCCAAGATAGGTTTGATACTATTGGAGTTCTTGTTGTGGCTACCATGGGATTTGATAATAAATTTTTTGCCCGCCAAGATAGATTGGACTAGTTTGTGAATAGAGGAGACCAGTAGAAGCTTGTGACAAGGGTAAATTGGCCTATGGTTGTGAAATCATAGATACAAATGGTTGCTATAAACCAGTCTAGGAAGACAGAGTGTGTAGACCAGAAACTTGAGGGTTAAGGGTTGAAGGACCCACCGGAGAAGGCTGAGCTATGGCCATGGAAGTAATAACAAGAATAGTAGGTATGGAACAGGTTGAACTGGTTGATATTGGTACACAATTGTTTGTGGTTGAATGGGAAAGGTAGGATGCCATTGACAAACAACCATTCCAGCATAATATTGACATAAAAATGAAGGAGTACTGACATATGGGGTAAACATGGGTTTCCCCCCAGCATATGGAATATAAGGATACTGAAAAAAATAAACTTCATATGATGGGAGTCCAGAAGAAACTAGATAAGATGGATGGTACTTAGATGGACCAGCCTAAAATTGAGGTGAAGATGTAAATAAAGCATCAGGTTGTTCAATAATCGTATGAGAGAAACCAGATAAAATTCCAGATGATGACATGAGTGATGTCCATGGACTACAAGAGGCATCAGAGTAGGTTCCATTTAAACATTGGTAACCCTGTGGTATGGACAGACCACCATAAAGATGAGACACAGGTGTCGTAGAAAACATCGAAGAGGTAGAAACAATAGATGTTTCCACAATTGTAATACAGTCTAGGATGCTGTCTCATCCATGGTTAAATAATCTAGTAAATACCCTAAAGGATCTATGAGAACTTGAGACTGAGAAGGATCAAAAGGAGTAGTGTGGGTCAAACGAGGAAAAGACAGATAGATATGAAGCCTAGACCCAAAATGAGGTGGTGTTGTAGGGGTTGTTTCTTCATGAGGTTCTTCCTCAATTGAAATCAATCTAGGTGGAAGTACTTCAACATCATGCGCAAGATAAATTTAAGGTGGTAAAATATGTAGTAAAGAGGAAGACTCAATAGTTATGGATGAATGAGGGTGAGCCAGTTTATCATCTTTTGGTATGGAAAAAAATTCTTGTTGTTCAAATTCAGGATAAATATATTATGGTAAAATAACAACAGTTTCCATATCAACTTTTGGTTGAACAACTTTAGGTTCTATATTTACCATTTCACTGGATTCAACTTCAGTATCCTCAAGTAATTGTCAGGGTTTCGTCTCGATGGTAGCAGATAAACCAGGATCGGTAGAAATGACTCGAGACTCGGTATTGAAAGGATTATATGACTCTGGTAAATTAGATGAATTTGAAGCACCAAAGGTTCCAGAGGTACCAGACTCGGTAGGACAAGCTCATCTTCCCCGACTAGGTGTATATTTTGGTGGTAAAGGTGGTTTATTCGCTGTCCTATGCGAACGATTGGGAAAGGGTTGATATTATTCCATGATTTCTGATTGATTTTATTACAAAAGATAAATAAATAAAAAGAGGGTAATGTTAGGAAAAAGGATTACCAAGCAATTGTGAACTGCAATATACCACCCCAGTCAACCAAGGTCTTCCGTACGTGCATGCAATATCCTCGAATGTTGTGTTTGGTGTATCACATTGTACAAGGTGGCCGACTCAGTTACCTATGGATTGTAAGCAACCTAATGTTTCTCTCCCAAATATACTCGATAGTACATGCATGCTTAATCCATGTTATTGTTGTCTAATGCGAAACCGCACAGTGAAAGAATCCCCTTATACTTTTCATACTAGAACAACGCTCGTTATACTCAAGGTACATGGAAAATTTTTGATATACTTACGTATGTGAGATGAGGTATCACACTTGGAATGTATCGCAGAAAATTAATGATAACTTCTATCTTTTACGTTGTTGGAACACATCTCTAGCCTAGACCACTAAATGTTATCATTAATTGATAATGATCCCTTAGGTTAATTGAGATAAATTTTAAGTTGATATTTCTTTTGAATTTTCCTTTCAAGTTCACCATGTGATGTATTTGAAATTCCTAGAATGCAAAAAATATGATAAAGATTTGTTTTGATTCTATTTCAACAATGAAAACTTTAGCTACAAGGGATACAACAAGCATATCATAAGAAATCAGTAATGAGCACATATAAATGAATTTTCCCTAACTATTCCTATGCAAAAATCACAAACCCTATATGCAAATGCATGTTTTTATTTTTTATTTCTTTTAAGTGTGAATGAATGAAAAATACACTAAGATGCACAAACAATCAAGCAATACTTTCCATAGAAATGAAGACTAGTATGACAATTCCTCTTTCAGAAATAAAGAACTGATCAAATGTAAAATTTTAAACTTTGGAGCTATTTCAACAACAATAAAGAATACAGGAAGAAACATTGAACAAACAAACATCCAAAGTGAGCAAGGATAGTAGAAGCAATATTGACTCTAGTGGCAATCAGACACTTGAAAACTCAACAAATAAGGCACTCAACTGGATGGAAAAAGACAAAAATATGATGAATTTTGGTTGATCGTAGGAGCAATGCACCCCAGAGTGGGAGATAGTGTGTTGTAGAGCATTGTCTCTAAGCCAAAAATGCTTTGCAGAGCACTGTGTCAAGATCAATAATGCGTTGGTGCCTAAGGAATCTCAAAATAGGCAAGAAAACACAATTATTTTACAAAAAAAATATTCAAATGACTGTAATGAAGCAAGTAAAGTCTACTAGATCCTGAGTAACAAAGATAAAACCACCAAGGACGATCAATCGTTCCCCAGCGGAGTCACCAATTTGTTTTTACGGAAATAAAACCTACAGATAGATAAGTTTCACTAAGTGTGGTGGATGCACTTAGAACAACATATTAAAGACACTTGGCCTTTTCCTTAAGATAAAAAGATAAGAAGAACACCTATTTCTGATCCTTTGCTATTCTTCATCTCCATTTTGTCACTTCCATCACTCCCAATCGAACTAAACTCATTAAATTGGTACCTGCAATTGCTAACATAAGACAGAAAATGACACAAAGGCATATGATCTATTCATCTTAATCAAATTGAATCGATTGCATTTGAAAATACATATATAAATTCATGAACACATGTATTAGGAAAGGAACAAATATATTTATTATAAGATAGAAGGATAAGTTACAACCAATTGAATCGATCTGATTTCAACTCGCTCTAGCTTTAGTCCTATCCTCATCACATCAACAACATTACTCCAGTAACATAAAATTACATGTAAACAATACCTCAAAGAGTTATAATCTCACGAGTATAGCTCTAATAATTCAAACTATTGCTCCCCTTTGCACTATGATCAGTGCTCAATTTATAGGAAATGAGGGTAGTTTAGCATTAATTGGCCATTGAATGGATTTGCTATAAATGGATGAGGAAGTTTCCTTGTTCAATGGGATTGGAGGATAATTGATTTAATGGCTCCTTGGTGTTCATATTGTAGGTTATCAGATAGTTTAATAGCTAGGAACACTTCTAGAAGCCACTAGAAAGTTGGAATATTCCCATAATCCTTTGAAAAATTCACTCCCAGTTTACCAACGCACTGTTAAGTGGACCCAAATGCTTTTCTACGCTGCATTTCATAGGAGAAATTTCTCTTCAAAGCACTTACTAAACTCTAGGTGTGTGTTGGTGGCTCAATGGAGCATTGCAACTGGACTTCAAGAAGTGAAACTTTCATGGATAGAAACAAATAATGGGATGACTTGTTTAAGGAAAGTAGCAACTGATTTATAGTATGATAGACCCTATTTGTATTGATATGAGTTTCAGGAGTGATGCCCAAATTGACATGTAACAAGGTTATTGTTCATCTTAGCTTTCCTTAGAAGCTTCTCAAGGTTCCCATTGACCCTATCAAGCAAATATTATATTTCTTAATTTATTTCATTAATAATTAGCTCACCAAAATTTTGCCAACCTAATTTAGGAGTTGTTGATTCTCTTTCTCTCCGAAGTGCCTTATTGAGGCCTATTTTTCTTGGTCTTCTTCTTTTTGTTCCAAATTTTGCATCCTCCAGCTGATAATCATCTACTATCTCTTTTTCTTTTCATTTATCTACCTCAACATGTACCTTTGGCTTGTTTTGGAGGATAAATTTCACCTTTAACTGAAAATTTTCATGTTGTAGTAATGTGATATGATAATTTTCAATTCATAAAACATCCATAAACTCTATTATTTCTTCATCCTTATCTTTTATTATCTCCTTAACTAACTTATCCTTGAGCTGTTATGCCATGTCAACTTCTAGGGGCACTTTCTCATCATGGTGCTACAATGGTGATTCACCATCATGGCTAGGTGTCTGATCCACCTTTTGACTTTCCTCAGGTGTAGTTCCAGGTGCCAATACACCTCTACTGGTCTTGGGAGAAAAATCCATTCTCTTTCCCTTCTCATAGGTTCGAGTGATATCAACCCTAGGTGTTTTTTGAATCTGAGCCTACCTACTAGAATAACCAACCTCCTTTGGATGTACTGATGTTATTGTATGAAAAATGGGTGGACTAGTAGCAGGAGCTTATGCTACTTTCTTCATGAAAACTTCCTAGGTCATGTTGTTTACTGAGAGCTGGTGCATAAAAATCATATTTACCAAGCCATGGTGAAATTGATTGGGATGAGTATTTCTACCTTTGTGATTTTTCCACCATATTGACCAAACTCATGAATAGATAATTTGACAAATTGAGAGATTTGGTAGATGTAAATTTCATTAGTAACCTCACATTGTATTGGTAAAGTCTTTAAAATATTCCCTTGCATGTGGAATATTTCATGATGAGCTTCATTATTCGGTATACTTATCAAGTAGATTCCTGAAAGGGGAATCATGCTCAGGTTCATCTCTTTAGTGAGGTTTTAGAAACATTGGGTAGTTTTCAAGGTCCAATTCCATGCCATTGAACCAGACTTCTCCTTCATTTGGAATCCCCGTTGTTGAAGTGGTGGCCACTGATGATAGAGTGAATTGAATGCCTGCAATGGTGGCCTTGTCTCTGATGAAGTTGGTGGAAAAAATGGTAGTCAATGGGGCGTGACATCCTACCTCCATGATCTTCTCACAAAATCTCATACGTCCCATGTTTTCAAAAAATCTCTTGGCATATGGGAAGGAATTAAGTTCTTGAAATGTGGAAGGTTAAAATATAGAGTGGTGACCTGGCTTATGAACTTTATTTTCAGTCTCCATAGTAGTTTTGAACACAATGAAGCCATCCTAGATGGCATGAGTGAGTAGGTATGGTAGATTTTGGAAAACAAGGGATATGGATAAGGTAGGTTTAGGGGTTGTGATGAGGTATAAGGAGGTGGAGAAAAATTTCTCAAAAAATTGAGGCAATAAGGTAATGTGTTAGGTTACAGATACATGTGGAATTACTTGAAATGGGTATATGGAAGAAGTGGGTTAAAATAGGAAAACACAGAGATTTTCAAGTTTTGTTGCGGAAGTGTAGTGGGGACTTAGGGTTTTGATGGGAAATGGTAAGGAGGCCAGTGAGCAATAAGAAGTGGTGTGATAAGGTTTGTAAAGGATAAATGAAAGCTTAGATGGTGGGAAAAAGGGTCTCCAATGGCCTAAACCAATCAAGAAAGGAAAAACCCTAGTATGGAGGAGAGAAGAACCCTAATGATAGAAAACATCCATAAAACCATGAATTGACTTGAATAAGGCTATTAAGGTAGCCTCTTACTATTTTTGGAGGACACCATAGGTTTGTAGAGTTTTTTTTTATGCTTTGGTAGCTTATTTGAAGGCCAAAATAAAAAAAATGATCACTCTTTTGCAGAAATGTAGTGCTACCCAGATGCATAGCATCAATACCCAGAAGTGTCGCACTAACCAGAAATGTCGCTCATCTCCTTTAAAAACATCGCAAAGCCTCCAGAAGTGTAGAAAATTGTCTTTTCTTGCAATTTTTTCTAAATTTCTTGCACCTCTGGCAATGGTAAGGTTTTCTAAAGGTGAGAGATTCACTTTATCGAGAAAGTGAAGATACAATGAGTGAAATAAATCACTTTTTTCCTTTTTATAATATCAATAAAACTCTCGTTTTTGTCATTTAGTGAAAACATGACCTTTTTAAGGAACACTTTGCTTTTTGGATAAATTGACAATGCAAAAAGATTTTAAAAGAAGAAAAAATGTCTCTTTTATATTCACATACCTAAGCTAACTCCCTTTTAAAAACGTATTTGTATGATGGAAGTGAATGATTCATAGTTTTTCCTTTTTTATGACAGATTTTGAAATTTTATGGTGGCTGAAGCCACGAAAGAAAAATTATATTTATATTCAATTTTTCTTCTACGGCTTTTGATATAAATATAATTTAAAAAAAATCAAAAGAAGAAATTATTTTTGGTATAATAATCCTCTTATAAATGTTTTAAAGGTTAACATGAAAAATTAACCCTTAAATGTGAGGAAAAGAGTAAAAAAACTAGTTATTCCTAGAGGGGCAGAAGCAAGAAAAAGAAGAGAAATCATCCTTTGTCATTTTTACTTTTTTTTTTAATCTTTTACAAAGGGCGGAGGACGAAATGATAAAATTTGACAGTAGACAAATGATAAATTGACATGGATAGAGAAATATAGCATGCAATATACTTTGTAACAACGAACCGTGGGAGATAAATAAAGTTAGCCTTCTAGAAGATAATTGGTGGGAGAGAAATATTGGTTGAACATAGAAAATTAATAGAATATTTCTAAGGGTTCAAGGGCTAAATCCTGATTCAAATTTAAAGATTACCTTTAAATTTCATTTTTCTTTAAACATTACCTTTCACTCATGCAGTGCGTTAATTCACCCCGCCTACCTCCCAAATTACTAATTTACTCTAATAAGTGGTTTATTATGGCCTTTTTCTCCCATCATAATAATATATTATTCTCCAATTATTTATCATAACAATTTTAGGAAATTTTTAGGGAAGAAAAAACTTAAGTTTATCCATCCATGGTTGTTTACAGTTCTGGAAAACATATTTTGACTATTGTGCCTCTCCCTTCAGTAATTTCCAATAGTTTATTTACTAATATTAATATATCAAACACATTACATCAATTCCAACTTCATCATACATTTTTGCAAGTTGAACATGGCTTCGTTAGCCATCAATCTAAAAATAGTCGAAGTCTTAAAAAAAAAATAGAAAATCATTAACATAAGGAACACAGGGGTATTACAGCTATGAGAAAGTGGGAGGTGATATTTATGGATTTTGTCATAGGGCTACCTCTTAAAAAAAAACACATAATTCCATTTTGGTCATGGTGTATAAGGTAATGAAAAATTCTCGCTTTATTCCCATAAAGGATACTTATGAAGTTTTTAACGTAGCTTGGGTATTTATAAATGAGATTATTAGATTATGTAGAGTTCATAAGAAGAATATATCAGATTGGGATTCAATATTCACTTCAAGGTTCTAGACTTGTATGCAATATGCTTTAGGAACTCAACTAAATTTAAGTACATATTATCACCCTAAGATTGATGGACAAAAAAAAAGGGTTAACCAAGTAATGGAAAGTATGTTGAGGATGTATGTTATGGACCAAAAAACACATCGAGAAACATACTTACCCCTGTTTAAATTTGCATACAGTAACAATTAACATAGTTCAATTGGAATGCCTCCAATTGAATCGTTATATGGAAGACCTTGTATAACACTACTAATTTGGGTGAAGTTATAGGATCATGTAGTAGTGTGACCATAATTAATTTAAGAGATGGAGGAATAAGTGAAATAAATTAGGAAACTGTTAAAAGAAGCACAAGATAGGAAGATAATATATATTTATGGTTAGAAGACGCACAAGAATTATCAATTTCTTATCCGTATTATACCAAAGAAAATCACCATGTTGTTTATAAATGGAAAACATTTGTCACCCTAGCTTATTGGGCCATTTAAAATTTGCGGAAAGAGTTGGAGTTTTCAGCTACTGTCTTGCACTTCCACCCCACTTGCATAAAATTCATAATGTTTTTCATGTATCTGTAATAATACACTACATAGTTGATGAATCTCATAACCTTCTATGAAAGGAACTATAAATTTCAACCAAGGGGATTGTTTCAATCAAACCATTATGTATACTAGAATGTAGGGTTTGAAAGCTCACAAACCACCTAGTCGACCAAATTAAGCTCATACAAGTATAGTCCTAGGACTGCTACCTAGGAAGACATATATACCATATGCCATAATTATCCCAACCTATTTTTATTTATTAAACACTAAATACTTTATTTTTTACATACTTACTTTATTGTACCAAATGCATAAGGGTATGATTTTTAACTTATCTATAACTATGAAGAGTTACATGTAAGAATGATATTTCTAATGATTATGGTTTTTCATGTATACTAGATGAATGCCAATTATGTTTTTTCATGTGTGTTACATGGATACCAATTATGTTTTTTCATGTAAGGTACATGGATGCCAATGTGAATTATGTCATGAATGAAATTCTTAGATATCATGTTTTAACTATCAACACGTGTGATGTTGTTAAAGAACACATATTTTTATTTATTATTGCTTATATGGGTATACCTATAGTGTTCACACTTGACTTCTCAATGTGAAGGATAACATCGGGTATATTGGCTAAACATAGGCAAATGTGTTAGGTGAACTCAAAGACCAATATCATAGATGTCATAAAAAATATATGTTAGATTTTATTTGTTGAATACATTATGGTATCCAATATATTGATGCCTATGTTATAATGTATAGTCATGAGTTTAAATTGTAGATGAGATCATTATTTTGGTTTCGAATATATTTATTCCTATGTTCTAATCTATAGTCAAGTGTTTATATTATAGATGATATTATTATTTTGGTTTCGAATATATTGATTCCTATGTTATAATGTGTAGTGAAGTGGTTATATTTTTGATGATATCATTATTTTGGTTTCAAATATATTGATTCCTATGTAGAAATGTGTAGTCAAGTGTTTAGATTGTATATGATATTGTTATTTTGGTTTCAAATATCTAGATGCCTATGTTATAATATGTAGTCAACTATTTATATTTCAGATGATATCATTATCCAAACCAACGGTTTGATGAAATAACTCCAACACCAATTGAGGCTCAGTGAGATTTCATGATAGGGTATTGACCCTAGTTCTAATAGGAGGGTTGAAGGTGTTTCCCACTGTTTATCCTCCAAAAAATGGAGTCATGGGAGGACTGTGAAAATCACACTCTAGAAATGTGATGATGACTACTAAATCCTTATTGGGGAAGTTAGGTTGATGCATTTGATCCTATCACCCTTGGTGTTTTATGGATGGTTAGGTAAGTATAGCTAATTTCATGACATATTATAGTAGAGAAAAATATTATTGGGGGATAAGAGATTAGGAAGAATAGGGTGATTATATAATATCTTGGGAAATATGTTGGCGCAGGGTATTAATATTAATATGTAACAAATGAATGTTGTAAACACATTTTAAAAATTGTGCTCACATTATTAACAAGAATTCCATCACAAAATTTCATGATTATACTAAACACTAAAGTAATGACTAATATACTATATAAGCCCTATCTTCAAGACGAAGTTCTCTAAAGGAGAGGAGTATGTGATGGTTAATATCAAACCACATGAAACATAGAAATATTAGCATGCATATGCAGAATGCATATGGAAACTACTTATGCATGCATTACATGAACTACACTAGTATACATACTAACTGATTATTAAATTTCAACTAAAATGTAAACTAATTAATTACGGAAAATACTAAGTAAATACCTAATCACAAAAAAATAATGAATATTTTGAGTGGGTACTTAATATGTGTACACACATAACATATATATATATATATATATATATAATAAAGGATAAAGACAATGTATAATACAAAATTACATGGGAAATATATTATATAATATATAAAATAAAAATAATCGTAATATAAATCATTATACCAATTAAAAATGGAATTATATATATATATATATATATATATATATATATATATATATATATATATATATATATAATGTAAAATGGATATATATTATACAATCCAAAGAGATATATAAACAAATATCAGGGGAATTATAGTTAATTAAACTTAATAAGTTGTTAATTCAACTCATTAATAAACCATTATGGGACTAATCCAATCAATCAATTAATGGATATAACTATTAAAATATCCAAAGTTCAATGAAATTAATGATTACAAATATTTAACCATCCAAATAGCAATGTCATAATGATTTTCCTTGTTTCAATCAACCAAGGGGAAGACAAATACCTAGAACTGATAAAGCATTCATTATGTTATGAGGAGGAGATTGATATAGTTCAAAATATTTGTTTAAGGGAGAGGGGGTGCAGGGAGAAACGTCATGAATATAGGGAAGTGAAGGGGGTTGTTCTCATAAAATTTGGTTCATGGATGGGAGGAGAAAAATAGGAGACCTACAAGAGATGGAAATGACGCTTGTCTAACGGATGAGCCTATGGCTTGCCTACAAATTGAAATTGGGGAAACATGACTTTTTCTTGGAGTTTTTCGAACGGGGACTATGGACTTCAATATCAAACTCCTCTTGATCTAGGAACCAAATAGGCTGATCCCAAATAGGGCGGTAAGAATATTTTGATTGGTAATGAAGGAAGAGGACTCCTACCAATGAAATATGGGGATTGACATCATACAAGAGAAATAGGTATGTCCATGAATTTAATTCCATATAATTTATGAGATATGTTGCTTCTATGTTTAAAGTGAACGTTAGGCTCTTAAAATAAGGAAACATAATTGAAGAATTCTAATCATAATAAATTACCGAAGTTTTCAATTGGTATGCACTAGATTTGTAGAGAGATACATACAATAATAATCTAGAGAATATATGCAGGGGCATTAGGCAATAGCCAGCAATGTAGGAGTTTTGTCCACATGTTGTGGCTATTGAGGGTTCAAAATTCATCAAACTGCAAAAGCCAGGTGTCAATACCTCGGCTGACTATTTTAATTAGACTAGTTAGAGTTGTAGAAGTCGGACAGTCGGGTTCGATCCAGCTGTCAGTTTAGTTAGTTGAATTATTTATACTTTTGATTTCCAAAATGGTCCTCACAGAGGAACCGAAGAGACACACTGTAATGTATATAATTTCTTCGAATGTATGAAAAAAGGAGGGGGTGAGAGATTTTAGACTAAACTCTGTGTGTTAAAATTGTTTCCATTTAAACGATTTCTGAGCTTGGTTGCCATCGGGAAGAACCAATGTTTGTCTATGAAAAGGATTGTTTAATTGCGAAGCAATAGATTTCTGCATCTGTATTAAATTTCTGAGTCAAGCTGCTATTTCGACTCTGCATTTAACTGTCTGTTGTTCCCTCCTATTCGTGGTCTGAATAGCCTGGGAGTCCATCTCAACCACAGGCGAGAGTGGGTATGGAAAGCTGGATTAATATTGGCAGAATTCCCGTATAAAGAAACAAACCTGTTTTATTGTATAATTGCTATAATTTCCATTTAATAGACCGTGTCGAACCTGGGTTAATCATACAACGGAACCGATGGAACCATAGTTAAGTACAGTAGCGAGAAACCGGAGTGGATTTACCTAGGCGGATTTCCCTGTTCCGCACCACTCTTGGTACGGAGGCGGTATTGACGGGAAGGCAGTGATTCCATAGGGAATCTGCCACGTGTCCCAAGCGGTTTTTGTTAACGTGAAATTTCGCACGTTAAAGTCCGACGGGGGATGCGCAGCGAAATGCACCCGAGCCGTTGATCGGGGCGAAGGCCATCGGACGGTGGACGTTGGACATAGATGCACGAATGATAATCAACGTGAGCGGACGATAAAAGAGGTACTTTGCATATGTTGATTGGTCGACTTATCATAGGAGTGGGGCCCAGGTCCACAGGCGAGCATACAGTTATATGTTTATGAGTGCTAGACTATTGATATAAGGTTCGAAGGCTATATTATAAAGTTTTGTACCCAAAGTGCGGGTTATAACTATAAACACCGAAGATTAAATATTTGTTATAAGGTCGGCAGAGTAATATAAAACGGGAATGGCCTAATGTTATTGTAAAAGTTTATTTAAAAAGGCGTGGTGTATCGATATACAATTTATAAGGGTTGAATAGTTATTATATGAGACGGAATTACAATATAACATTCTAAAGCTGCCAATTATATTTATTTATCAATTTTTCTAAAATTGATAAATAAAATTTCCAAGTAAAGAAAAGACCACATAGGAGAAACGAAAGAGAATGGGGTTACAAAAATTAAATTGTTGACAAAGCCACATCATCGTTGACCATCCACCCATTGGGCTGACTTTCGGTTGTTACTGCGTCATTTGTGGTATTAGAGGGGGAAGTTTGAGTTGTTTGCTGACATGGCAATCCGACTTGGTAGAGGTGCTGGCAGGAGGAGACCTGTAGCCAACGCAGAGGTGTTGGAGGTGTTGCAGAGGGTCGAGGCCAGAATGGATGCCGTGGAGCGAAGACAGACCAGAGATCCTGAAGACATAAGAGAACCTGAAACAGAAGAAGCTGAAGAAAATGTTGAAATTCTCCAACGGAGGCCCTTAGAAACCGTTCGGGGATCCGGCAGCTAGTTTCCGTGCATTGAAGTGTCGAGTTACACAGGGGGACGAATTCCGTGAGTCGGGTATCCTGATAAACGAACTGCAGTGCTCACGCAGGCAGCAAGAAGACAAAAAGGCCGAGCTATAAAGAATAAAAGTCGAGAAGTGATAAGGGCCGTACTTTGTGATGGAGGCAAAGAAGAGAGGAGGAGAGTTGAAAGCAAATTATCAAGAGTCGGGACTAATGATGTACACCGAATGGTAAATTCTTACCTAGTGATTATCAGCTGACATTGTATAAGCAAATGCAGAACCTGATACAGAGGTTGCTGATAGTAAAGGAATACACAGAGTAATTCTACAGAGTAAGCATAAGGGCTGGGAAATTCCGAGACACACCAGAGAAGACTACCAAATATGTGAATGGTCTCAAGATGGAGATCCAAGATGAGATTGGTCTTCTGTCTCCTAAGACAATGGAAGAGGCCTATCAAATGGCCTTGAAAGTAGAGGAGAAACTCCTAAGGAAACAGTCTGCCAAGAAGAGAGGTACCTTCGTAAGGAGCAGAATCAAGCCTATGCTTGGCACTCAAGGATTGGAGCCAATGGTAACTCACTCCTGCACGGCATTCACAAGAGGAGGATGCAAATGGCGATGGGTCTCACAGGGAAAAGGCAGAGGAGGAGGAGGCAGGCAGAGAGCTTTGGTGTTGCAGATGCTGTGGGGGAGTTACAACCAATATGAGTGTCTGTGAGAACGTGTTACCGGTGCAATAAATGTTGTTGCCTGGTGCTGAAGAAGGTTGAAGCAAAAATTGAAGACAGCAAGTTCTTCCGCAGAGGGGAGAGCTACTGGTGGTTAATAAGCAGCTCCGTCAAAGAAGTCACTGAACCTGCACAAAGGAAGAATTTGTTTAGGAGCATATGCAAAGTCCAAGGGAAATGCTGCCAACTAATCATTGATAGTGGTAGCAAAGAAAATTTGGTTTCCACTGAGGTGATAGAAAAACTGAAGCTGAAGACTAGGGAGCACCCCACTCCGTACAGGGTGTCCTGGCTACATAAAGGGCACCAGCTGGTTGTGAAGGAACAGTGTGAGATAGAGCTGCAAATGGGAAAATACAAGGACACAATTTTGTGTGATGTAATGCCCATGGATGTGTGTCATATACTGCTGGGTAGACCTTGGCAGTTTGACAGAGCAGCAGTGCATGATGGCAAGAGGAACACTTACAAGTTCTTCAAAGATGGGGTACACCATATATTGATTCCCATGGAAGAAGGAGAGCCATCCAACAGAGTGATTGATCCAAAGACCTTGTTGCTGAGCGGGAAGGAATATCTGCAGCAGATAGAAGAAGAAGAGGTAAGCTTTGCTTTAGTTTGCAAACCAAAAGTAGTTTCATTTCTACAAAGATTTCTTCGATTTACCAGAGACACAAGAGAGGTTAGACACCATCAGACATCGTTGTGGGACATTTCATCGATGAGCCGCCACCGTAGGTGATCAACCACTGTGCAGATTTTATCCCCGGTTCAAATCTGCCAAATAAGGCAGCCTACAGAATGACTCCCAAGGAAAATGAAGAAATCAGGAAACAAGTACAGGAATTGGTGGACAAAAGACTGATCAGAGAAAGTCTGAGTCCATGTGCAGTACCAGCAGTTTTGAGCCCAAAGAAGGATGGAGGCTGGAGGATGTGTACTGATGCCAGAGCAATTAATAAGATCACAATCAGGTACAGATTCCCTTTGCCCAGAATTGAGGATTTAATGGATTGTTTGAGTGGTGCTAAATATTTCTCAAAGATAGATTTGAAGAGTGGATACCATCAGATTAGGATAAGAGAGGGTGATGAGTGGAAAACTGCCTTTAAAAAAAACGAAGGGCTGTATGAATGGATGGTAATGCCTTTTGGGTTGTCAAATGTACCTAGTACCTTTATGAGACTCATGAATGAAGTATTGAGGGAATTCATTGGTAAATTTGTGATAGTGTATTTGGATGATATATTAGTTTTCAGCAGAACTAAAGAGGAACATTTGAGGCATCTTAATCATGTCTTGAAGAAGCTGCACCAAGAGAAACTTCTGATAAATTTAAAGAAGTGCTCATTCATGAAGGAAGAGTTGGTGTATTTGGGATTTGTTGTTTCCGCAGAAGGATTGAAGATGGACCCAGAAAAGGTTAAGGCAATTGTGGAGTGGCCTTCACCCAGGAATGTTTTTGAGGTAAGGAGTTTCCATGGAATTGCTAGTTTTTACAGAAAGTTTATAAGAAACTTCAGTAAGATCAATGCACCCATAATTGAGACAATAAGGAAGAGAAAACAACCATTTAAGTGGACTGCTGAAGCAGAGAGAAATTTTAAAGTTTTAAAGCAAAATATAACAGAGAAGCCTGTTTTAATTCTGCCTGATTTCACCAAACCATTTCAAGTAAAATGTGATGCCAGTGGGGAGGCCATTGGAGCTGTTTTGAGTCAGGATGATAGGCCTGTAGCCTATTTCAGTGAGAAGTTGAATGATACTAGGAGAAATTATTCCTCTTATGAGAAGGAATTCTATGCAATTGTTCAAGCACTGAAGAAGTGGAGACATTATTTGATGTCCAGGGAGTTTGTATTGTATTCTGATAATCATGCTTTGCAGTATATTGTACAGCAGCCCAAGTTGAAACACAAGCATGCTAAATGGGTTGAGTATCTCCAAAGTTTTAATTTTGTTTTGAAACATATAAGTGGCCAAGCCAATAAAGTAGCTGATGCTTTGAGTAGGAGACATTTGCTTGTTCAAGAGACTAATTTTGAAGTTGCGGGATTCGATTTTCTCAAAGAATTATATAAAACAGATCCAAATTTTAGAGAAGCATTTGAGGCATGTAGTAAACCTATTTTGACAGATAGAAGTCAGTGGTTGGAATATTTCCTGCAGGAGGACTTGTTATTTAGAAAAAACCAACTGTGTATACCAAAATGTTCCATGAGAGAAAATTTGATCAAAGAAAAGCATAGTGGTGGACTTGCTGGACACTTTGGTACTGACGAGACTTATGAAAAATTGAGTCACTTTTATTTCTAGCCCAAGATGAGAACAGAAGTGGACAAGTTTGTGAAGAATTGCAAGATTTCTCAATATGCCAAAGGAAGGAGCCATAATGCAGGATTGTATACTCCCTTGTCTATTCCAGACAGGACTTGGGACATGGTGAGTATGGATTTTGTTCTAGGATTTCCCAAGAATCAAAGAGGGAATGATGCAGTCTTTGTTGTGGTATATATATTCTCCAAAATGGCACATTTTATTCCATGCTATAAAACTAGTGATGCCACCCATGTTGCTAACTTGTTTTTCAAAGAAGTTGTTAGATTGCATGGGTTGCCCAAGAGTATTGTTTCAGACAGAGACACCAGATTTGTGGGTCATTTTTGGAGGACACTATGGAAGACACTTGGCACTAAACTGAGTTTCAACTCAGCTTATAATCCCCAGAATGATGGACAAACTGAGGTAGTGAATAGGAGTTTGGGAAATTTGTTGAGGAGTCTTGCAGGAGAACATCCCAAGCAGTGGGATCATATTTTGCCTCAAGAAGAATATGCATATAATGATTCACTAAACAGGAGCATAGGGCAGAGTCCATTTCATATTGTTTATGGAATGCACCCCAGAGGAATATCAGAGTTAAGAAATCTGGGAAGAGCAGAGTTAAGGAGTGCAGATGGTGAGGAATTTGCTTCAGAGATCCAGGTCATTCATGAACAAGTGAAACAACAACTACAAGGCAACAGCATCAAATACAAAAACAGAGCAGACTTGAGAAGAAAAGAAGTTCACTTTGAAGTAGGAGACTTGGTTTTGACACACTTGAGAAAGGAGAGGTTCCCAAAAAAGAAATATAATAAACTGAAGTTCAAAAATATTGGGCCATGCAAGATACTTAGAAAGTTTTCTGCAAATGCTTATGAGATTGAATTGCCACCTGATGTTGGAATATCTCCCATTTTTAATGTGCAGATTTGTACAAGTATGAAAATGATGGTGCAGAGGACAGATCAGCAGACAAGGAACAGATTGAGTGGAAAGAACAGCTACCTCCAGCACAGCCATTGCAACCAGAGAAGATATTGGACAAAATGATATTCAAGAAGACCAAAGGACAAGAGTACTTTCAGTACTTGATCAAATGGAAGGATAAGCTAGAGGAAGATGCCACTTGGATGACTGAAGAAGTGTTGCAGAAGATAGGCAGATCAGTGGAAGAGCTCATGGAGAGGAGCCCATGAAGAAGATTGCCCTCGGGAGTCTGATGCAGGGGCATTAGGAAATAGCCAGCAATGTAGGAGTTTTGTCCACATGTTGTGGCTATTGAGGGTTCAAAATTCATCAAACTGTAACAGCCAGGTGTCAATACCTCGGCTGACTGTTTTAATTAGACTAGTTAGAGTTGTAGAAGTCGGACAGTCGGGTTCGATCCAGCTGTCAGTTTAGTTAGTTGAATTATTTAGAATTTTGATTTCCAAAACGGTCCTCACAGAGGAATCGAAGAGACACACTGTAATGTATATAATTTATTCAAATGTATGAAAAAAGGAGGGGGTGAGAGATTTCAGACTAAACTTTGTGTGTTAAAATTGTTTCCAGTTAAACGATTTCTGAGCTTGGTTGCCATCGGGAAGAACCAATGTTTGTCTATGAAAAGGATTGTTTAATTGCGAAGCAATAGATTTCTGCATCTGTATTAAATTTCTGAGTCAAGCTGCTATTTCGACTCTGCATTTAACTGTCTGTTGTTCCCCCCTATTCGTGGTCTGAATAGCCTGGGAGTCCATCTCAACCACAGGCGAGAGTGGGTATGGAAAGCCGGATTAATATTGGCAGAATTCCCGTATAAAGAAACAAACCTGTTTTATTGTATAATTGCTATAAGTTCTATTTAATAGACCGTGTCGAACCTGGGTTAATCATACAATGGAACCGACGGAACCATAGTTAAGTACAGTAGCGAGAAACCAGAGCGGATTTACCTAGGCGGATTTCCCCGTTCCGCACCACTCTTGGTACGGAGGCGGTATTGATGGGAAGGCAGCGATTCCATAAGGAATCTGCCGTGTGTCCCAAGCGGTTTTTGTTAACGTGAAATTTCGCGCGTTAAAGTCCGATGGGGGACGCGCAGCGAAATGCACCCGAGCCGTTGATCGGGGCGAAGGCCATCGGACGGTGGACGTTGGACATAGATGCACGAACGATAATCAACGTGAGCAGACGATAAAAGAGGTACTTTGCATACGTTGATTGGCTCTACCATCATAGAGTAAACTATGTCCACACACACACAAACATATGTTTACGTAGCCAGTATCATTGACATAGAGCTCAAGGCTATATTACAAAGTTGCATACCCAAAGTGCGAAGAACTATAAACACCTAAGATTAAATATTTGTTATAAGGCTTCACAGAGAATATAAAAACGGAGTGGCCCAATGTTATTGTAAAGTTTATTTAAAAGGCGTGTGTATCGATAGATATAATTTTACAGTGTTGAATAAAGGTTATATGAGCTTTTAATTACAATACAACATTCTAAAGTTGCCAATAATATTTATTTAACAATTTTTTCTAAAATTGACAAGACAATGTTTAGCAAAGAAAAGACCACGTAGGAGAAACGAAAGAGAATGGGGTTACAAAAATTAAATTGTTGACAAAGCCACATCCATCGTTGACCATCCACCCATTAGGTGACTTTCGGTTATTCTGCAGGGTCATAATATCATTGAATTTGTTGTAAGAATCATTTAGTAGAACCCAAATGAAAATTCATTAGGTTTTCAAGGAAAATAAAAGGAGGTGCAATGTCCCATACCGTCAGAAGTTTGAGAATAATTAGTCTCCATCAGTGAGATTAGGTAAGGAGATTACCTAACCTCCTTCCAAAACATCTATGTCATTCATAAAGTATAAATTAATCACAAGACTTGAAAGAAACAACTAGTGATACTACTATGAATGTATTAATGTGTATGCCACAATTTTCTTTCTCATGTTATTGCAATGAAATGGCAGCCACCCAAGTTTCCAGTGTATTTAATTTTAACGCAATCCATTATAATCTAAAACATCTTGGTAGACTCTAAGGAACATGTAAATTGGTTTTAAGAGACCATGTTGCGGGCCTATGTATCAAAATAAGAAATGAATTCTGAAATGCTATTATGAAATAGTATGAAACAAAAATTCATACATAGTATCATGGTGCCCAAAAGAATTAAGTTTAGTTCAAGACACTTTGAACATAACGTATGTGGATGAGGCTCTAATTAATTCTATGGGATTATATATATATATATATATATATATATTATACAAGAGTAAACAAAAATAAAATGCATGGACTTTATAATGTTACAATTGTGGTAAGCAGGAATTTCCATGATGACACAATTAAAAAGAAAACATAACATATTACTATCTTTCCAGTGATGAATAACAATCAAAACATAAGAGGGAAAAATTTATATTTGAGTATATTGTGTTGATTTTCCTTAAAAACAAATTGTGCAATGTGTAAAAATCCAGACCAATGGGTAATTTTATCACCTCAAAACAAATAGATTTTACACTTTACATCCATTTTTTCATTGCAAATATATAGTTAGAAAGTAAAAACATACTTCCTAACACTTCACATTCACTTTTAATAACAATAACACTTCATCCATATATATATTTATATAGACTACCAACATTTACAATATGTTGCTACTTTACCTTTTGGAGTCTTTGTTCCTACATTCACATTTATTTTAATTAGTACCTCAATAAGCCTCATACTTATCTGAATATTTCTATCAATGGGTTAAATTTTTTCATGATCCTCCCGGCCTTCAACTAAATCTGTGTCAATTACCCTCAAGCTCCACCCCTAATTGTGAGAAAAAATATGTAGAAATTTGAATCAGAAGTCAACTCTTGAACCCTTGGAAACATCATGTTAATTTTCTAGGTTCAACCAATGTTTCTCTCCCACAAATTATATTCTACAAGGCTAACTATATTTATCTTCCATGATTCCCTTTTACAAAGTCCACCACATGGTGTCTTTCTCTATCAAGTAAATTCATTGTTTGTCTACTATCAAATTTTATCATTACTTCTTCCGCTCTTTGTAAAAGGTAAAGAAAAAAGTAAAAATGACAAAGGAGTATTTCTCTTCCTTTTCTTGCTTCTACCCCTCTAGGAATAACTAGTTTTTTGACTATTTTCGTCACATTTAAGGGTTAATTTTTCATGTTAACCTTTAACACATTTATTAGATGATTATTATACCAAAACTAATTTCTTCTTTTCATTTTTTTAAAATTATATTTATATTTACTTGTTGGGTAAGCCCTCCCTCATTTCTTGACACACCAACTCCTAGCTTCATGGGAAAATTTTGGGCATCTTGAAACTTTTTTGTAAATTTTTGAAATTTTAGGTGTTTTTGGCTTACAAAGGAAAACCAGTTCAGCCAAAAGCACATCGCCTTGTTGTTTTTCTTTGCTTCAGAGGTTCAAATGACATAAAATAAACCTGCATGGATAGATAATTAGCTGCACATTACAAATATCCACTTTTGGTGCCATGTAAACAAACAAATTGGGAGAGAAGTTCAAAAAACATTTAAAAAAGTCACTTTATGCCACCTTTTTGACCCAGGCATTGTGCTTTTTGAGTGACCTTGGGAGAATTCATTTTTATCAACCTTGGATAGGCCACTTTGCTTGCTTGAGGAGTCTAATAAAAAATAGACATCTGAAGTTTTCCAATGGTACCTTTAGATATTTATTTTGAGCTCACGAAGACATTCCAAAGTGCCCTGCAAGATGGCGCTGCGCTTTTCCCTGGTGGCACTATGCTTTTCCCTGTTTGCACTGCGCTTTTCTCTGTTGGTCAAATTTTCAAGTTTCTTCAGTCATATTTGGATTTTCATGATGTAATTCATCTTTTTTTGAGTTTATATGAGGTAGATGAATGTAAATAGTCTTTTTAAGGACGTTTTGATGTAATTTTGAGGTTCATTTATTATTGGTAGGTCAGTCAAAGGCTAAAAGGATAGTTTGTTCTAACCTCCCTAGTCTTAGGTTTTGTTGGAGAAATTTGTGTAAACATATCCTATATTGAGGGATTCAACCCCTAAGAGAGGGGAATATTTTTTTTGGTATATTTGTATCTGTTTTCATTCAGAATTAAGGTTGGACATTAATGAGTAGAAGGCTTGGAGTCTTGTGTACAATTGACATTTGGAGAAGTACAAGTTTAGTGGCAGCTATTATATAGGGATTCATGTTGTATGCTTTTGTGACATTTTCTTCTACTCTAATTCAATTTTATGAGTTATTGATTCTTTTTCTTTCCATATCTATGCTTTTCAGTGATCTTCCTATAAGATTCTAAACATAATTATTTAAAATATATGCTCTGTTTTTGTAGGAATTTCATGTTTATGTTGTTCATCTTTTGATAAATGAACTCATGCTTGTGATTCTCATTTTTTTCATTTCATTTTCCACCCTACAATACAATTGAAAACCTTAAAGTTCCATTGAACATAACTGTCATGCCCCTCTGTATCCATTCAACTACAATATTTTAGATCTCACCTAATTTTCTTGGCCTCTCCTCCTGATCCAACAAAAACACTAAATTTTCAAAAACCTATAGCTCAGACCTAGCCTAATATCTTTACCCTTCTTCTGTCATATTTTGGATTCAATATCACAGAGAAAGACCTCTATGATTTGGTAGGGATAGCTACCAAATCCCAAGTGGTTTGTGGTTATGTCCATCAGTTTTCATTTTCAGCCTTGGAACACTGTGGAGGATAACACCCTTCTCATGGTTTTCTTAATAATAACACTTAGCAGCATAATGTCGAAATATGTCACAATAAAAACAATTGAATGGAAGCTTACCTCTGAACCTTACGATCCCAACTTGAAGAATCTTCACAAAATTTACCTCTGCTTCTTATGATATATAACCTGATTCCTTGTGTTCTTCCTTTTCCTTTCCTTTTGCAGTTTCCTTAAATGTGGCTTCTCTGAGTTCTGAGGGAACACATTTTATCATTTCAAAAGAAGTCAGGCTCTGTGAAGTTGAACAATAGTAAGAGTCTATAGATCCCTCTTCTCTTCAATGGAAAATAATTTTGACTCAAATTTAGGAGTTAGAGATCTTAAGATTTTCTCTACTAAAGTTGGGTATTTTATTTCTTCACCCAGATTTCTCATAAGATTTACAATTTCATCTATAAGTAGAAATAAACTTGCAATACTTTCATAATTATGCATTTTGTCCCATATTTCCTTTGCTGAATTTAAATGCGTAACTTCGACAAATTCTGGTTTTGTCATGCTTTCCAATAAGGCATTGAAATTTTTTGCGTTGGTTTCATATTAATTATTTTCTGCTGCATCTGTGGGAACTATGACTGGATACTGGTAACATCCTTCAAAAATTTACCAAACATCTACTCTAGGAGATTATAGATAATATATTGTTCTTATCTTCCAGAAAATTAAATTATTTCCATTGAAGAGTGGTGGTCTGATAGATGTTGTTCCTTCTTGATTGCTCATCTTAGGAGATCTTCCTTCAAGCGATCAAGCTTCTTATGAAGGACCCGCTCTAATACTGATTTTTGGGAAAAATACTGAGCGGGGGGTGTTATAGCATCATTTTCCACCTCGATATACTTGATGCTATGAGTTATGGCCTTGGGTAGCTCTTTCCATTCAAAATTGGTCCTTTACCTAAAAAACATTATTTTTAATTCCATATGTGAATGTTCCCTCTAAAAGCGCGTGCACACGTGGGTCCTGTTATACCTAACCCACATATATAATTTGAAATATGAAAAATATAAAATTCACTAATTTTTGGGTGGGGTTTACAAGTTACACCGAAAGCCTAGCTACAGAAGTCTGTGGCCTAACTGTATCCCAACTAAAACATCTGTTTTGGGGTGGCATAAGTACAACTCATGGGAAGGCCTTAAGGGGAGAGAGAGAGATAGGTATTGATATTATAGCCATTTAGTCCCTGATCAAGTCTAATTTATCCCTGTTCCTCCTGAACTCCTAGATTGTGGAAACCCTTGTTTCCCCCACAGAGATGTTCATTAATCTTATATGACATCCATGTCTGTGATTTTCGAAGGAGATTTTGAAGGCTTGGGATGGATGGATCCAGAGGACAGTTTATTTTGGAGTTGTGGTTGAATCAGGTGGTATTCCTCCACACATCTTTGCATTCATAAATAAATAAGCTTTTTCCTGTTCATGATGTTCATGATCTTAATGCTTTATACATGTTATGATCCTGTTATGAATGCTTTCATGTTTTAATTATTATATTCTTATATGATGTAACGTTAAAATATTGAACATGATTTCAGTTATTACTAGTATTTTTTCTTTTCTTGACTGAGCTGCCTGTTTCAAAGCACTAGGCGAAGAAAATGGTTTGAACCCTATGGGATTGCCTTCAAAAGTAGGACCTATGGGTACTACCGCTTCTTCAAACTTTACTAGTTTGAGCATTGGGATTGTAAATTTGTATGCTTCTTATTTCTGTATCCTTATTTCTTTGTTGGGGTTCCCAACCAAGACCCTAGGGTACCTCATCCCAAAACAAGTGGGTGAATCAGTATTTAAAAACTCACAAAAACTTTTATTTTTCTTTACTGAATTTGGTACACGACTTTACTGAATCCAACTAATGTATGTATATGAATATTATTAAGGAAACTAGCATATGCTCAGTAAACTTATAATTCAGATAAATCTTCAATTACTTGACTTAAACAAGTGTATCATTGATTCATCAAACACTTATAAGAAATAAACACATACATTAATAACATATTAAACCATCACACATGAACACCAGGATTTAAGGTGGAAACCGAACGTGGGAGAAAACCACAAATTTTGTCGTCTCTGTCTTCAATATTTATTATATAGAAAACTGATTATAATATTGTACTAGCACATACTCATACAAACACATAGGCACCCACCTGTAGAAGGCTACAACCTTCACTTCTTGTCCAACTCCCACTGGAAGGGAGTTCCGACCCGATGATCTCGTTTCCCAGCACCCACTAGAAGGGAGCTACGACCACCTTACTGAAGGCTCCAATGCTCAGTACCACCGTGGACCATGTTTCATGAATTTTCACATTGGATCCACCTGCTTCAATACATCACAACTTGTAGGCCCCGTTTCATCAAATAATTCATGTTGAACCCATTAAATTCATATAATCCCAATATCAAAACTGAAAATTATCATTGTACCTAAAGAATTCACCCAATAACTAAAAACAACCACTAAACCAATGAATCAATGAATCATGAAAATATTGACACAACCACTGAAGAAAACAGTCACTTAACCAACCATAAACATAAATTAAAAAGAAAAAATAGATCATTGTGACTATATTATCAAACCTAAACCCAAAATATTGTATCAACATAATGAATCAATTGAAGCCCTAAAAATTCATATATGAAAATGTATACGATACTTCACTTAGGGGGACCCATGTGTATACATGTTTTTTTGTATTGCAACCTGCATACAGATCTCAATATACTAAGTATTGAAAAAATGTTAATCTGAATGAGTCATGGAACTGTATAGAGACATTATGAAATATCATGTTATATTATAGATCTCTGAACCCTCATACATTTAGCAGCATCAAGTATCCTTTTCAACCAATTGACATGAACCCAATTTCAATTTCATCATTCAAATATTTATTCTTTATACATTGTATCTAAACCCATATCGACATGAAGACATCATTGAAAGACAACATAAATACAATATCACTGATGATATTGATCAGTCATATTATAATAAATAACCCTTCCCTTTTTGTACGTGACTTTCGTGAAGCGAACCTGCATGTATATGCGACTTTACCAAGGCTAACCTTCGTACATATCTAAAACTTTTGACCTAAAATTTTTCATCCCTTCAAAAGTTCAGAAAAAATCAGAGGCATTGATCTAGTCAATCCATGAGCAGATCATACAATGGAAAGTGATTTCATATCTCATGATCCTGATCCATCCTTGTATTTATCAGTTCATAATTATTTCAGATAAACTTGTCAATTATAGCTCATACAATGTAAACATAGTTTAGATTGAAGCATTCATCAAAAGTCCTTCCTCATACACCCTTAGAACTTTTATCGTCACCTCCTTATATATTTTGATCCTTAGCCAATACCATAAGATAAAAACACATTAATGTCGATGGTAATCTTTGACGAGATAAAATAGTCGTTACTCCGCTCAATATTTTAGGCTAATACCATGGTTAAGACCCGTGGTATTAATAAAATAGTGTGCCAACACGTACGCGACTTTTCTTCGTCATACTTGCGTGTGTACGTGACTTGAACTCACCTAACCCATGTATATATTCTCAAATATTCATTTTCATAAACTTTTGTCTCTGACCTGCAAACCTCTATCCCATCATTATATTATTAGGTTCCATCACTTTGACACCTCTGAACTGATCTATGAACTCATCCAGTTACCATATATCTATTTTGTTATAAGTGGGTAGCCATCAAGGACAACACATGCATCATAATTCCAACAATCTAATGTGTTGAAATATGTACTTTCTGCAACAACAACAACTCCATCAGATGGTCCTCCTCATTGAATGCAAAAGTGACAAGCATAAGGTGAGCATAACAAGTGTTGGAACCTACATATTTTCCAAATTCATGGATTGGACATGATGATTTTTTATTTCTCACACCCCTATAACTGTGTCAAGAGACTCTTAGTGTAACGATCTGGGGCGTTCTATGAGCTTTTAGAACTTCACATCCTTTTTATTTTTATTTGATATATGCATATTGAGTTTTTATTACCATGTTAGATTCTTGATGCATTTCACTAGTGTAAAATACCTCAACCTACCTCACTACCTTTTTATAAGAATGGTTAAAATGGAAGAGAAGGTACATAGCAAAGGAGAAGATCACCATGATAGCTTGTTCCATCATGGCTTGGTGAAAATCCTTGTTTTCCATTAGCTTGCACAGGTAAACTTGTCTTGGGATGGTTTCATGAATTTAGCTTCACTCTTGCCTACTCCAACTCAATCAAGAAGTCACTCTACACATTTGACTTCACCCAGGAAACAAGAAGTAGGTTCCATAAGCAAAGCTATCACAAGAACACCTAAGGATGAGGTGACTAAAACCTACACTAGAGGCAAGAGGATGATGTTTGATCCTACTAGTGTGCAAAGGGCTTGACCTACTACAACAGTTGTAGATACACCAGCACATGAGGAAACATAGCGTGAAGAAGCATAGGTACGATTTGACAATCACATGGAAAATTTAGAACTGCATGAAGAGGAAAAATATCCAAAGTATGTTATCAAAGAGAAAGAATTTGATATTATATAACTAAAGGACAACTTGTCAAAGGAAAACTTCATGATCATGTTCCTTCAGAAGGAGAACAAGCAGCTCCAAGTTAAGAAAATGTATTTTAGCAAGCCCAAAGAAAATTTGAAGGATGATGGGAAAGGTAAAGAAATTGTTGATGTTGATGAGTTATAAGATCAAGAAGAGAAGGTAAAAATAAGGATACCGATAACAATAGCTCTCAAGAGGGCACTAGAGAAAAAAATTAAACCATCTCCACCATTAGGTCAAGAAGACATTAATGACCTAATTACAGCTAAAATTGAGCAGAATAAGGAGTTTGGGATTGACAAAGTCGATTGCCACTTATAGAATCTTCTTAAGAGGGTTAATAGGAACAACAAGCTTTAGAGGCACATGGCCATGCATTATTTTCCAAGGAATAAGATATCTCAAATCATAATCAAGCATTTGAATAATAAATTGAAGCAAACCCTAATGAGGATAAAGGAAAAGGATAAACTTGATTTTCTAGTTCAGGCCTCCCTCATTGCTTGAAACATCATCTCCTAGCTTCATGAGGCAATTTTTTGCAATTTTTGAACAAATTTTGTAATAATTTGAAATTTTGGGTGTATTTGGCTTACCCATGAAAACTAGTTCATCTAAAAGGTGTTGTGATTTCCCCTCAAAGGTTAAAATGACCTAAAATCAACCTCCATGTATAGATAATCACCTACACATCACATATATCAATTTTTGGTGCCATGTTAGCAAACATATTGGGAGAAAAGTTCAAAAACATGCCAAAATGTAACTTTCTTCCACCTTTTTGACCCAGGCAATGCACTTTTTGAGCGCCCTTGGTAGAATGCATTTTTTTGGGCCTTAGAGAGGTCATTTTGCTTGCTTAAGGAGTCTAATAGCAACTAGACATCCTAATATTTCAAATGGTACCTTAAGATATTTATTTCGAGCTTATCAAGGTAGTACAACATGGCCTGAAATATGGCGTTGCACTTTTCCCTAGTGGCACTGCACTTTTCCCTATTGGCATTGTGATTTTCATGATGATATTTATCTTGTTTTCAGTTGATCTTATACATATGAATGTAAATAGGCTTGTTAATGAAATTTTTATGCAAATTTCAGGTTCATTTATGATGGTTAGGTCACTCAAAGGCTAAAAGGAGAGTTTGTCTTAACCTGCATAGTCTTAGGTTTTGTTGGAGAAATTTGTGTAAATTGATCCTATCTTGAAGGATTCACCCCTGGGAGAGGGGAAGATGGTTTTGGTCTATTTGTATCTATTTTTCATTTAGAATCAAGGTTGGACATCAGTGAGTAGAAGGCTTGGAGTCTTGTGTGCAGTTGACATTTGTAGAAATAAAAGTTTGATCGCAACTATTATATAGGGATTCATGTGGTATGATTTTGCGGAATTGTGTTTCTACTGTAAGTCACTTTTATGAATGATTGATTCATATTCTTTCCATATCTATGCTTTTCAGTTATCATCCTATAATATTTTTAAAAAAATTATTTGAAATTATGCTATGTTTTGGTAGGAATTTCATGTTTATGTTGTTCATATTCTAATAAATAAACTGATGATTGTCATGCTCATTTTGATCCTTTTATTTTCCACCCTACACTACAATTGACAACCTTAAAGTGTCATTGAACATACCTGCCAGGCCCCTTTTTATCCCTGCAGCTGCAATCTTTTAGATCTGACCTAGTTTCCTTTGCCTCTCCTCTTGATCCATGAAATAATGACAAAAGTGTCCTCAAACACATAATTTTATTAATAGGAAAATAAATTACATGAGAAATTTGCAAGAGTTTACACTCGTAGACTCCAACAATATTTCAATTAGGAAAATTACCTATTTATAAGGTGCATGTCCTAACTTATTTTATTTATGGACCACTTAATAAAACAAAAAGTTTCCATTTACAATAAATATCCTCCTAAAAAAACTACTAAATTCTTTCCTATATTAGAGCCTAAGATACGACACTTTTCTAGAGTCATATATTTTTTAGCAATATTTTATTTCTAAGTGTCTCCAATATTAATTTAAATATTCTAATTTAATAAATATTTTGTCCTAGCTTTATACTATGAAATTTGGATCATATAACATTCCCCTCTACGATCCAAAGATACATTACAACATATATCAAGTTCATCCCTGAACTTAGTAAATTTTATCCTACAAGAGGTTTGGTGAAGAAATCAGAGATCTGATCTTCTGAAGGACAATAAATCGGCTTGATGACATCCTTTGAAATGAGTGACATGATCTGATGATACTTGGTGTCCACATGTTTTTTCTTTGAATGAAAAATTGGGTCTTTGGAAAGCTTTATTACTGACTAATTGTTGATGAATAATGATTTAGTTTCTACTTGAGGAATTCCCAAGTCCTATAAGACTCTACGCAACCAAACAATATCACATGATGATTCCTATGCTGATATGTACTTTGTTTCTGCTTAAGAAGTGGCCACTATAGCTTTCTTCTTGCAACTCCAAGACACTGCAGCTGACCCCATGTTAAGTAAATAACTTGAGGTTGATGTCCTATCATCAATACTGCTAGCAAAGTCGGCATCTGAAAATCCACCAAGTACAAAGTTTTTAGTATTTTTGTAAAGATGACCAAAATATTTTGTTCCTTGGATATAACGAAGAGCTCTTTTGGATGCATTCCAGTGGTTTTCTCGTGGTTCCTACATCAAGAAAGAAAGAATATTGACGGTGTAAGAAATATTTGGTCGAGTAGTTCTCAGATAAATCAGGTTGCCAATCAACTTTCGATAAGTAGTGCTATCCACCATTTCCCCCCATTCAAATTTTGAAAGTTTCCTGTTTTTCTCCATGGGGGTAAGAACAGGCTTGAAATTCTGCATTCCAAATCATTGAAGAAATTCTGCTACATAATTACTCCGAGAAATGACGATATGATGTGGACGTTGGAATACTTCAACTCCAAGATAGTAGTGAAGTAGTCCCAAATATGTCATCTTAAAACCTGCATGTAAATCCTTTTTCACATGTGCAATGTGTTCATCATTGTTGGAATGGGGTCTCCTAAAAAGCTACGAAACTGGTCCATTTTGATTATTTTTTATTATATTAGTCTAGCGCAGGGGTTTTGGGGTGGGTCAAAGCCCCGAACGCATTGTAATGGGTAAAAGGGTAAACCAGGGGTCCGAAAACCATGGGTTGCGGACCATAGGAAAGTCTAGGCTAGATTGGTATAAATAGAGAGGCATTTTGTATTGTAGGAGATAAGAAATGATGAGCTATTGATGCGATTTGTTGTTTAAGCTATCTATTTGGGTTTTAGGGAACAAACTCCTATTGGTTGTGCGCATGGAGATCCTATTCCAGCTGTGTGTTGACCGTGCTACTATGTGCGTAGGTTGGGAAGGGAATTGTAAGGAAAGATTGATGAATGAATGAATACAAAGGATTATTAGAGATCTGCATCTATCAGTACTTTTGTGTGAATTACCGATAATTTTTATGTTGTGTATTTTCTGTCTTTTAGCTGCGAAGATTTGTGTAAGTAAATGCTTGGATCTAGATCTATTCCGCTCTGTTTATGTAATACTATGTTGATGTTATGAAAAGCATATAACTATAGATCTAGTGGATGAAAATAGAGACGTAATTAACTCTGTGCAGAACAAGGTAATCTGGGAATTACAGAAAAAGACGCATCTTTGCTTGCCTTACCCATCCTTTCTCAAGGTGTGGAAACCTGGTTCGAGCACCCACGCATACTACTTCGGGTGAGACTTTGACCTGTGCAAGCAGGTAACTGCCGAAAGGGCCAATAGTATAGGGGTTTGTTGGCAAAAATTGCACACCAAACCTGGGTCAGGACCCCTCAAGCCAACAAATGGTTCCATTGTTGGGATTGAAGGAGTTTAAGAAAGGGATCGGGTACTAACAAGCGACTGTTGAAGAACGACACCTAGGTGTTAGCCACCTGTAAAATTTAATTATCCCAAAAGGTGGCTAAATCTATTTTTGAGCCTTCAAGGAACAATTTTTCTCACTAAAAACTGTTGGCTCTTGAAGACTTTTTGAAGGCCTCATGCCTCTGTCCAATCCTTTACTGTTGTTGACATCCTAAAAACCTCTGAAATCCTGCTAAAATCCAAAGCCCAAATGCTTCTACAAACCCCAATTTCCCCTGCCTCTTCTTCCAAAACTAACCTCATTTTCATGTTTCTCCCCCTTCTACTTCTTGAAAATCCATAATAAGGTTCTAAGACCCCTTCTTAGCCTTATCGGAACCCTCATTTCCTTTGAAAAATGTTGAAAAATCATAAAAATACATTGTTTAGTCTTAAGCCCCCTCGGGCTAAGTTTTAAACCCCTTTACCCATTAACCCTTGGGTACATCACTTCCCATGCGCCCGCGACCCCGCAGTCAGGCGCCAGACCTTTTTTATTTTATATTTTTCATCCCGCCCCTCTCAAAACCTTTGTTTAAATATTAAACCTTGGGTTTTTATTTATTTTTCATTTATTCCGCCAGTTTCATTTTTGAACTATTCCACACTGTCGATCAGATGGTGCAGAGTGCGTCTTTCCATGGTCCCCACCGTCTAAAAGTTGGTTGCCCAAAACCGGCGGTATCCATTGCACCACCTTCAGGAAAAAGGTTTTTTTTCCCCGATGGCCAGTGATTCCATACACTTGCCGCCACGCGTCCCGTGTACTATTTGCAAAACCGCCATCCATCCATCGTCCATCGCGCATTAACGTTCGAACTGGGATGCCCAGTGATATCGTTGTCCACCATCTGATCTGGGGTGGGCCATCCAACGGTGATCGCTCGCCGAAGATGCCCGACAATTAACAAAGGTGCCCATGCAATAACCGGGCTATGGCACAGCGGAAAATCAATCTCCACCGTCGATATGATTTGCATATCGACGGTCCATATTCCATCACCCGATTCCTCCATTTGACTTTCAACCTCTGCTCCCGACCATCAATCATTGCGCGATCGACGGCTCAGATTCAGTCTTCTTCCGCCCATTCCACGATCTCTCCCAATTGATCTCGACTGTTGGATGATGCCATCCAACGGCCATGCTTCCTCCACTCATCCTTTGAAGCAGTCAACCTATTTTATGTAGTATTTTATAACATTTTTCGTATTTTGCAGGGTTTCAATGATTTCTTTGCTACGTCTGAAGAAATTACAAAGGTTGAGGGTGACGATCCTCCCGCTTTTGATTTACCACAAGAAATCACTTGCGGTGTTTACAATTCATGTTTATCAATGATTCATGAACCATTGATGCCTTATGAACCCTGCACAACCCTGCACAACAGAAAAGAACACAGCAAATCAGGCACGGACAAAGAATATCACCGTCGAAGACAAAAATGCACCAGAACAGAGCATTAAAGGACATATTTGTGGGGATTACGTCCAAAATGCTTATCAAAAGCCTAATCCCCAAATAAAACACATTTTACAGAAAATATTGAGTGTTTCATCAGATAGAAATCCTCCACCGCCACATTTGAGGCAAATTGATTCCTCAGCTACCACAGTGCCACCTATTCCTCAAAGTACTCAATCAGGGGCCGAAGCTATTGATCAAATGAAGATTTTCGCCTCAGCACAGGCACAAAGTTACTTCTGCAATGAAACTTAATGCAAAAGATATCTGCAGAGTAACCCTAGTGTCACACAGAGCCTCAAAAGTCAACAAAGCTCCCACCGAGCTTAATTCATAAGTGTAAATCAATTAATACAGTGAAACACCTGTACAGTTTCTTCATTGAGCCCCCCAAGGGCCAAGAAGACATCAAATCTGTATTAATTATAATTGAGATCTTTTATCAGATCTCACCTCCTCATTCTTCTATATATACTACAGCAGAAGATGAGTGAGGGGTTGGTTATAGAACTTTGATATACATTTGAGCAAAAACTTCTGATTGTACATAGTATTTACTGGCTCTTGGAGCTCTGCTGGTGATAGATAGATTAGGTTGAGATGTGTAGATGGTTTCTAACCTAAAGCACTGGACTTAAAGCTATAACTGGTTTGGAGCATCCATACAAGTTGATTTTTGGGATCCTGGTCTATGTTGACGGTGATGTTTTTCTTATTGTAACTTGTTATTTTGTTTCTATTTCCATATGTGTTTCATATTCTCTTATAAAGAACATCATGCATAGAGTTAGGACCTATTGTATATCAGTAACCTTCTCTGAATGAAAAACTTTATCTGAATGTTTTCCTCCATCTGTGTTATTTAGGATTGATTTAATTCAGTTTAAGCATAGGAATGTTGGCGTTCCCTCGTCTTATTGTCTTAGCTGAATGTTATTCTTAAAGGTTATTTTCAGTATATGTTTAGCGAAGATGAACCGAGGAAGATATGGTGAGCCCTAGTCCCAGTTTGATCCCACAGACTGCCTGATTGTTTCCCTTGGAATGTGTTAAAAGCTGGCTAGTTTCAAAGTACTTACCAGATCTTAGGCCATTTTTTTGTTATCTTTGTAATTGTCTTGAAAGTAACCAAGTAAAGAAGAGCTAGAAGAGGATTTGTGGTGAGCTCGGCCCGCTAGTTTCTACTCCAAAAGTTGCCTTCAAGTTTCCCTTTGTTTTGAGATGTTTTCTATTGAAAGTGTATCAAAGGTTGGCTAGTTTCAAAGTACTTACCAGATCCTAGTTTACTTTTATTTTTTTCTTGAGTCCATGTCAAAGGTTGACTAGTTTAAAAGTACTTATCAGATCCTGGGGTGCTCTCGTTACTGCATCTGTTTATTTCTCCTTCTTATTGTATCTTTCCATTCCATAAATCAATCTTCAAAGAGATCCTTAGGCATAGATGACTTGCCCCATGGACCACTCTTGCCTCTTGCTGTTCCAATTAAACCCTATTATGACTCCATAGCCCAATGGACTAAAACCTGAAATTGTCTGCAACTTCTCACCTTTGAAACTTTTTGCACTCAGAACTTTCCGCCTTGAACAGTAATCATGCTCAACCATCCAAAAAAACAAACAAACCCCTGGCCTTCATAACTAGCCTAATATCATAACCCCAAACTTAAAAGACAAATCCATCTTTGTACATATTGGAGAGATCCCTCTTCGGATTCAGGAGGGCTAGATCCTAGAATCCAAAAGTTGGTTGAAACGATGTTGCTTCTGTAGTTTTAGTCTTACCAATCTGCTAAAATTACAGATCCCTAACATTTCTAGCGACTCCACTAGGGACAACTGAACCTAGAATCATTTTTCATCTTTATAAAACTTTGAGAGTAAAAAGCAGCCTTTTCAAGCACTACCAAGAAATGGTAATTATGATGAAACTTGTTTGAATCAGTGACAAAGTAGGTAAACCCTAGGATTCTCTTAAGAATTTATCTAACCTTGAAAAATCAGTTGGCTTAGCCATAAGAGTAGACTGTATTTGTCTCATAATCGTAGCTAAGTTTTGAAACAGAGTTAGCATATTCTTAGAAACTACACAACTGAAAAATAACTCATAAAAAACCAAAAATATTTCAGATTGGTAGTAAAAGACTTACTCCTACATTGACACTTACCTTTTTCTTAGACAGAGTCTGGAAAGGGCCAGGTACCTTCTGGATCTCATCCTATTTCAGAGGTGAAATATCTGGTGAATGCCCTCCCAGTCAATATCTGGTTAGAGTTTGTTGTGTTCCGGGATATCCTTGAAAAGGGATATTTCACAAGCATGGTGGTGGACCATAAAACCTTTTACCTCTGAAAAGAGATAAAAACTTCCACTTGGCGACTCCACAATCCTGAACAGACCTTAAGACTCCACTGGGAATAACCCTGATCATCATAATATCATTCAAACTCAGTTAGAGGATTATAGGATTGAAATATAGGTAAACAGATTAGTTAACCATTAAAAGACTATCATATCTAGTTGAACTTGTCTTGTTTATTTGGGTCTGAAAAACACAACATAGTGGCTACTAGGAAGATTCACACTAGAGCCTATCCTGACCCTGATCCACCTGAAGTAGTTGATAACCCATAAATTATCCTTAGGAAGTCTCCTAAGATTAAATTATCAATTGTTCTCAGACCACCCTTGAGAGCTAAATCAGTTCCTGAACATCTTTTAGCTCTACAACAATCACAAGCTGACTTAGTAAATCCATTTAGAACTAGGTCATTTGATGATATAATCCAGCTAGATTCTGAGTCTTCACTTTCTTCTCCTGAAACTAGTGAACATCTTGGTAGTAGAGAAACAACACCTCCTGATTTACATTTCCTCCACAACTTAGGTGTCTCTCATCCAAGATCAGCTCAGCAATCTACTATTGTTCCATCCACATCCCTTCATCCAACATCCACTGTCCAAACCACTCCACTCCAACCCACTTTCCCTTTTGTTAATCCACCCCTTGTAAATCCACCTCTACCACATATCATGGCAACATGGTATGCTCCCTTAGTCCTTCCTGCACCATTAGTCAACCTTCCACAGGACTATCAGTCCAAAATTCCATTATATGATGCTAACAATACTACAACTGCATCACAACATGTGGATAAGATGGATGACTATTTTGACAGAAATGAAATTGATGATGATTCTGTCAAACTTAGATTATTTGCTCAAAGCCTGGGGGGAGAAGTAAGAAAATGGTTTAAAATCTTAGCCCCCCATAGTATCAATGATCTCCAAGGCTTCCATCAAACATTCTTAAACAAATGGGAAGTTAAAAAGAATCCTCTCCAAGTCCTTTCTGATTACAAGAACCTTCATAGAAACCCTGGGGAAAGTGTCCAAGCTTATTGCACTAGATTCAATACTGTGTATAATGCACTTTCCCCAGAGCTAAAACCTCCACAAGGCTCAGCTTTAAACAAGTTTCCTGAAGGGTTTGATTCTGACATGACTTATCAGCTGAGAGAGAGAGACTTTGCAACTCTTGAAGATATGCAAAGAGGTGCTCTTTTTGTAGAAGTCAACCTGATGGAGAAAAGAGCAAGGATGAAAGCTGAGAAGAGAGTATCTTTTAGAGAGGAATCCACACCTTCCACTTCCAATTCAAAGATGGAAATAATGATGGAGGAGATGATGAAAGAGATGAGCATAATTAAGAGAGCACAAGCAAGCCAAAATCAAAATGTTCAAAACAGAAACCAAAACCAGAATCAGAATTCTAGAAGGAACCAACCTCCAAACAAACCTAGGGAAGATGATCAACAGATTACTCCTCCCTTTCATCAAAACTATGTGAGTGAGGTTGAGGAAACATATCAAATAACATAGGAAGGTGATATTAACCTATTTGGGGTAGATGATGAATACTTTGAGGTTCATTATGATAGAAAACAATGCCTTTATACACCTTATGATGACAAAAGAGATGATAATGAAATTTTTTGTCAAGACATGGAAAATTCCATCACCGAACCTCCAAGAGAATATGACCTCAAAAGTAAATCTAGTCAACAAACCCCCAACAACAAAACCTCTGACAAATCCTCACAAAACAACACTGCAACCAAGCCTAAATTTGTCAAACAAAAGGATAAAACAGTGGCTGAAAATTCTGATAAAGGTAAAGGAAAAAGCACTCAAGACAATGAAAATCAGAGTGCAGACATTAGTAGTACTAACACTACAACTAGTACTCCTGTGAAAACAATTTTATCAAATGTAAATAAAACAAAACAACAACTTGACATTGCTGATAAAATGGCAGTTAATTAGGCTGAAACAAGTTTTTCAAAGAGCCAAATTCCTTTCAGCCTGGAGCAGGAAATCTCAAAGATAAAAATTTATGTTCCCCTCACCGAGTTAGCTGCCCAACATGTATATAGGACCCAAATTTTGAAGGCTTTAAATTTAGAAGACAACAATGACACAATCAATCTTAACGATGACCGACCAGAGCTTATTTTTGGTCCAAAGATTGAAGGAAAATATCAAGAGGGACATGTTCCTCCCTTTTATGTAAGTTTTAACGTTCATGACAAGATTTTGCACAACGTTATGCATGACTCAGGGGCTTCTCAAAATCTAATGCCTAAAGCTGTAATGGAGAGCCTGGGTCTAGAAATCACCAGACCTTATAAAGACCTTTACTCTTTTGATTCTAGCAGAGTAAAATGTTTAGGATTGATCAAGGACCTCTGTGTTAACTTAGCCCAAATTCCAGCCAAATGCTTAGTCATGGATATTTTTGTGGCTGATGTGCCCCCAAAGTATGGAATGTTACTCTCAAGGTCTTGGGGGGCTAAGTTACAAGGGACTATGCAAATGGACATGACCTATGCGACTATCCCTGTTTTCAATCAAACTAGAAGACTATACAGGGAATCCCATATGAAATACACAGTCACAAGCCAAGACAAACCAAAAAACTCTCCTATCTATTCTGTCAAATACAGGCCTCGATTCTTTTATCATGTTTAATGATGAAACACTTAGTGAACAGGTCACTTTAACAGAATTAATGGCCGATAGAGAGAAGGAGGTAAATACCAATGAACTGTTAAAACAGTTTGCTGAACCTTTAAACAACAACAAACCAGATATGGGTCTTGAACTACAAGTCATGTGTCCCTTGCTTCTAAACATTGAGAGTCAATAATGTATCCCTCAAATAAATGAAAATCTGGGGGAATCAAAACAAATTCAACTCAGTGCTGAGATTCCACAACAACCCTTGAGCACGATAGTTGAAGAGGACTCTAACCAAGATAAAACCGAGAAAAGTCCTCTCTGGAGTATGTATTTTTATGGGTCATGCACTAGAACTAATGCTGCTGCAGGTGTCTGGATTACTAACACTAAAAACAACCACATAGAATGCATTTCATGCAAATTAAACTTTTAGTGTTCCAATAACATAGCAGAATATGAGTCCCTTCTCTTAGGCTTACATCTTTTGAAAAAGTTAGGAGCCAGAAGAATCAATGTATATGGGGATTCTGAATTGATCATTAGGCAAGTAAATGGGGAGTATAACGCAAATCATCCCAGACTTAGAGCCTACCGGAATAATGTCATGGACCTTTTAAAAACATTCGAGGAGTCCAAAGTAATTTTTGTCCCAAGGAAAAGAAACATTGCAGCCCACAATTTAGCCTTTGTAGCTAGGAAATGCTTAGCTCCATTTGAAACCAAAGACTGTACAACTAAGATAAAGTTTAGACCAGCAGTGCCTGATAATAAGAAGTATTGGTAGGTGTTTGACAATGAAAAACGAATAGAAGACTTCATGCAATTCAGAAATGAATTCGAACTAAACAGTTTGGACTCAGACTATGAAACATACTGTAGTGAAGAAAACTTTCTTGGTGAATAAGAACCGTCTCTTGAGCCTGTCAATATTAACCTATTGTCTAGCAAACTTACGAACGAAACAGAGGAGTTGGAAACTCTCCATGCTAAAGATGAATGTTTCGCTAGAGGTCTGGCCCCTTTAGAAGAGTTGTTTGATTTTGACGATGTGGCCAAAAAACCAAAACTAGAACCTGGAGAGAGGAGTGCAATATAGGCAGTGAGGTAAAACCCAAAATGATTAAGCTGTCTAAAACTTTACCAGCTCACATTAAACTCAAATATATAGAGCTGTTTAAAGAGTTTTCTGATGTTTTTGCATGGAGTTACGAAGATCTTAAATCCTATGACACTGAAATAATACAACACAAAATTCCCCTCAAAGAGAACCAAAAACCATTCAAATAGAAGTTGCACAGAATAAACTCTGTTTAGTTGCCTTTGGTTCAGAAGGAGATCATGAAAATGTACGATGCTGGCATTATTTTCCCTATTAGATATTCTGAGTGGGATTCTAATCTGGTGTCTATTAGGAAGAAAACTAGAGAAATCAGGCTTTGTATAGACTTTAGAGACTTAAACAAGGCTTCATTAAAAGACAACTACCCTTTACCCAAGATGGATCATATTTTACAAAGGGTGGTAGGGTCTAGAAGAATTTCTTTGCTGGATGGCTATTCAGGGTATAATCAGATCTTGGTTTACCTTGCTGATCAATTAAAGACAACCTTTACTACACCATGGGGCACTTTCATGTATGTGAAAATGCCCTTTGGTCTAATGAATGCTGGAGCAATTTTCCAAAGAGCCATGGACATAGCATTCTCGGAAGAATTGGGCTTCTTCATCATTATCTATCTTGATGATGTCACTATGTTTTAAAAAACAGATGAAGAACACTTAGAACATTTGAGAAAATTTTTCGAGAAGTGTAGAAGGTTTGGAATATATTTAAACCCTAAGAAGACACTATTCGGTCTCCAAGAAGGTAAGCTTCGTGGACACATTATTTCAGAAGAGGGTATAAAGATAGATCCAAAGAGGATTGAGGCCATATTGCAAATATTACATCCTCGAAACATCAAGGAGTTTCAATCTTTCATTGGGAAGATTAAATTTTTGAGAAGGTTCATACCCAACTTGGCTGAGCTCCTTAGGAATATCACAAACATGCTGAAAAAGGAGCAAGGGGTAAAATGGACCTTGGAAGCAAAGCAATCCTTTGAACTGGTGAAAAAAGAGTTAACCAAAACACTGGTTCTAATAAGTCTTGATTTTTCAAAAGATTTTTATATTTTTTCGTTTGCATCAGAACATACCATAGTTGTTGTCCTTTTACAGAAAAATCTACAAGGACAAGAGCAGCCCATCGCATTCTTTAGCAAGGAATTGAGGGATGCCCCTTTGAAGTATAACATTATGGAGAAGCAAGCTTTTGCTTTGGTTAAAGCATTGAAAGACTTCAGAGTATACATCCTTCGTTCACATATTATTCCCTTTGTCCCAAATTCAGTTGTTAAAGACATTCTAACACAGGACCCAGATGGTAAGAGAGGTAAGTGGATTGCTGTTATTCTTGAATATGATTTAGAGATAAAACCCACTAAGCTCATCAAAGGCCAAGGTCTAGCTATATTAATGGCTGAATCAAATTGTGAAGTTCTTGATATTCATATGATTAATGCTTTAGATGATCAAGAGGAAATTTCAACTCCCACTGTTGAAAGTCATTTTATGAATTCCTCTTGGTATGCTGATATTCTTTATGTTCTGCTTAATTTGAATACACCTCCTGGTTTGACAAAAAAAAAGGCAAGGTTCCTCAAATTGAAAGCTGTAAACTATTGCATTATAGATAAATGTCTTTATTGGAAGAATGCAAGTGGTCTATTGCTTAAATGTTTGCCTGAGTTGATGCAGAGAAGGTTAAGTACCAGTTCCATGAAGGAGAGTGTAGAGGTCATTTGTACTGGAAGACAACATCCAACAAAATTTTGAGGGCTGGTTTCTATTGGCCTACTCTTTTCCATGCTGTACACCAGATGATCATAGCCTGTCATAAGTGTCAAATTTTTGAAGGCAAAAGAAAACTGCTACCCCTCCTTCTGCATCCAATCACTGTTGAAGCCCCTTTTCAACAGTGGGGACTTGAATTTATAGGAGAAATCCATCCCCCATCTTCTACCCAACACAGATGGATTCTCACTGCCACAGACTATTCCACTAAGTGGATAGAAGCCATTCCTTGTAGGTAGTCCAATGATTCAGTTATCATAAATTTATGGAGACTAATATTCTCTCCAGATTTGGCTGTCCTACCAAGATCATCACTGATAATGCAGCAACATTTGGATCAAAGAAGATGGTTGAGTTCTGTCATAGATATCAGATAACATTGGGGCATTCCACGGCCTATTACCCTTAAGGTAATGGACTTGCAGAATCCTCAAACAAAATTTTAGTGAGCATAATCAAGAAACTGTTAGAGGACAACAAGAAGTCTTGGCACACAAAGCTGATTCATGCACTTTGGGCTGACAGATTGACTCTGAAGAAATCCATTGGTATGTCACCCTTTTAGCTTGTGTATGGTACTGATGCAATTTTTCCAAACAACCTTGGTGTACCAGTGATAAATTTGATTCAAGATTTGTAGACTGAAGATAATTACATGATCAGAAGAATAAATCAGACCATTCATCTTTAGCAAACCAAAGAGGAAGTGTATAACAAAGAATTGCAGAAACAAGACAACATTAAGAAGCTTTTTGACAGAAGAAAAAAGGCCAGCAATTTCAAGATTGGGGACAAAGTTTTAAAGTGGGACTCAAGAAGGGAAGAGAAGAGCAAGCATGGAAAATTTGACAACCTATGGCTTGGCCCTTACTCTATTCATTCAGCTACTGGTAACAATGCATTTTTCTTGCAGGAGTTGAATGGAGCAGAATTGTTTGGGGGTCTTGTCAATGGTAGGATGCTTAAGCATTACTTCTCTTGATCCATGTTATGTTTTGAAGCCTTTTTATCTTTTCCATTATAAATATTTCATCCACCATTGCATTCAAAATTGTAAAAAACAAAAATACAAAAACAATGAAAAGAAAGAAAAGAGGGCAGATTTTGAAAACAAGCAAAGTATAGCCCCATACCAAAAAAGAGAGATAAATCTGAAAGTGTGCAAGCTCAAATGCCACTACTGAAAAACACACTTCTAGTTAGTCAAACTGTTTAATCTTGACTAATTAACTTTAAATTTTTTGCTAATAGGATAGTGAATTTGATATGCCAAACTGTCTAATCTTGGCTTATCAGTAGATAGTTTAGGATAGAAATTAAAGGTTCAAACATGATCAAAATCTGAACCTAAGGTTGCAAAGAGAAATGAATCAAATCTTTTCTATTTTTCTGAGTCAAAGAGATGTAAAAATATGGTTCTAATTAGTTCAAAATCTGAACCAGAAGAAAAGGAAAGACAGCTCAATAAGAGTCAAAACAGAGCTATGAAAAGAGGAAGGAAATGTTTCCAAATTTTCAGATCTTAAGCCTTCCATTTTTTATTTAATTTTTGTGAAATAAATGTCTATGTGCAGTTGTCTTTTATGCCATAGACCAGCATCAAGTTAGACTGTTCAATCCTGACTTGAGTGCTTTTCAATTTCTGTTGTAGAAATTAGAGGATAAAGATCTGTTGGATAGTTTAATCCCAACAGATAGTAGAATAGGTAGAGAAGCATCTGAACTCAACTGTTTAATCTAAGTTCAGGGAGAAATAAGGAGTAGAATTAGATTAGTTTCCTGCTTTCAAAAGAATAAAATGTTGTGAAAAGAGTTTGCCAATCCAAGTGCACTCTATTGAAGAAAAAATGTTAGATCTGTAGGATTGGGTAGGTAGAAAGTTGTATTGATGAAGATCCATTGCTTTTATGATTGCTAATACATTTTCAGAGAAAATCATCCCAGCACAGGAAGAGCAGCCCAATGGATTAGGCAACTAATCAGCCTTCCAGAGAACATTAAAGGATTAGGCACATGGTCAGCCTCCCAGAGAATGCAGGTCTGAAAGTTATTGATGCCTTCAAGAAGGCACCATCCCCAAGTGGAGCCACTGTTAGCCACCTGTAAAATTCGATTATCCCAAAAGGTGGTTAAATCTATTTTTGAGCCTTCAAGGAACAATTTTTCTCACTAAAAACTGTTGGCTCTTCAAGATTTTTTGAAGGCCTCATGCCTCTATCCAATCCTATACTATTGTTTACATCCTAAAAACCTCTGAAATCCTACTAAAATCCAAAGCCCAAATGTTGCTGCAAACCCCATTTTCCCCTGCCTCTTCTTCCAAAACTAACCTCATTTTCATGTTTCTCCCCCTTCTACTTCATGAAAATCCGTAATAAGGTTCTAAGACCCCTTCTTAGCCTTATCGGGACCCTCATTTCCTTTGAAAAATGTTGGAAAATCATAAAACTACGTTGTTTAGTCTTAAGCCCCCTCAGGCTAAGTTTTAAACCCCTTTACCCATTAACCCTCAGGCACATCACTTCCCATGCGCCCGCGGCCCCGCAGTCGGGCGCCAGACCTTTTTTATTTTATATTTTTCGCCCCGCCCCTCTCAAAACCTTTGTTTAAATACTAAACCTTGGGTTTTTATTTATTTTTCATTTATTCCGCCAGTTTCATTTTTGAACTATTCCGCACCGTCGATCTGATCTGCAGATCGGACGGTGCAGAGTGCATCTTTCCATGGTCCCCACTGTCCGGAAGCAAATTTCCCAAAACCAGTGGTATCCATCGCACCTCCTTCGGGAAAAAGGTTGTTTTCCCCCGACGGCCAGCGATTCCATACAATTGTTGCCACGCGTCCGGTGTACTATTTGCAAAATCATCGTCCATCCGTCGTCCATCATGCATTAATGTTCGAACCAGGATGCCCAGCGATATCGTTGTCCACCGTCCGATATGGGGTAGGCCATCCAATGGTGATCGCTCGCCGAAGATGCCTGACAATTAACGAAGGTGCCCACGCTATAACCGGGCTATGGCGCAGCGGAAAATCAATCTCCACCGTCGATCTGATCTGCAGATCGACGGTCCATATTCCATCGCCCGATTCCTCCATTTGACTTTCAACCTCCACTCTCGACCGTCGATCTCTATGCGATCGACGGCTCAGATTCAGTCTTCTTTCGCCCATTCCATGATCTCTCCCGATTGATCCCGACCGTTGGATGATGCCATCCAACGGCCACGCTTCCTCCACTCGTCCTTTGAAGCAGTCAACCTATTTTATGCAGGATTTTATAACATTTTTTGTATTTTGCAGGGTTTCAACAATTTTTTTGCTACGTCTGAAGAAATTATGAAGGTTGAGGGTGACGATCCTCCTGCCTTCGATTTACCACAAGAACTCACTTGCGGAGTTTAAAATTCACATTTATCAATGATTCATGAACCATTGATGCCTTATGAACCCTACGCAGCCCTGCACAACAGCAAAGAACACAACAAATCAGGCACGGAAAAAGAGTATCAACATCGAAGACAAAAATGCACCAGAATAGACGATTAAAGGACAGATTTGCGGGGATTACGTCCAAAATGCTTATCAAAAGCCTAATCCCCAAATAAAACACATTTTACAGAAAATATTGAGTGTTTCATTAGACAGAAAGCCTCCACCACCACATTTGAGGAAAATTGATTCCTTAGCTACCACAGTGCCACCTATTCCTCAAAGTACTCAATCAGGGGCCGAAGTTATTGATCAAATGAATATTTTCGCCTCAGCGCAGCCAAAAAGTTACTTCTGCAATGAAACTTAATGCAAAAGATATCTGCAGAGTAACCCTAGCGTCACACAGAGCCTCAAAGGTCAACAAATCTCCCACCAAGCTTAATTCATAACTGTAAATCAATTAATATAGTGAAACACCTGTACAGTTTCTTCATTGAGTCCCCCAAGGGCCAAGAAGACATTAACTCTGTATTAATTATAATTGAGATCTTTTATCAGATCTCACCTCCTCATTCTTCTATATATACTACAGCAGAAGATGAGTGAGGGGTTGGTTGTAGAAATTTAATATACATTTGAGCAAAAACGTTTGATTGTACCTAGTATTTACTGGCTCTTGGAGCTCTACTGGTGATAGATAGATTAGGATGAGATGTGTAGATGGTTGCTAACCTAAAGCACTGGACTTAAAGCTGTAACTAGTTTGGAGCATCAATACAATCTGATTTATGGGATCCTGGTCTATGTTGACGGTGATGTTTTTCTTATTGTAACTTGTTATTTTGTTTATGTTTCCATCTGTGTTTCATATTCTCTTATAAAGAACAACATGCATAGAGTTAGGACCTACTGTATATCAGTAACCTTCTCTGAATGAAAAACTTTATCTGAATGTTTTCCTCCATCTGTGTTATTTAGGAGTGATTTAATTTAGTTTAAGCATAGGAATGCTGGCGTTCCCTCGTCTTATTGTCTTAGCTGAATGTTATTCTTAAATGTTATTTTCAGTATATGTTTAGTGAAGATGAACTGAGGAAAATATGGTGAGCCCTAGTCCCAGTTTGATCCCACAGACTGCCTGATTGTTTCCCTTGGAATGTGTTAAAAGCTGGCTAGTTTCAAAGTACTTACCAGATCTTAGGCCATTCTATTTTTATCTTTGTATTTGTCTTGAAAGTAACCAAGTAAAGAAGAGCTAGGAGAGGATTTGTGGTGAGCCTGGCCCACTAGTTTCTACTCCAAAAGTTGCCTTCAAGTTTCCCTTTGTTTTGAGATGTTTTCCATTGAAAGTGTATCAAAGGATGGCTAGTTTCAAAGTACTTACCAGATCCTAGTTTACTTTTATGTTTTTCTTGAGTCCATGTCAAAGACTGACTAGTTTAAAATTACTTATCAGATCCTGGGCTACTCTCGTTACTGCATCTGTTTATTTCTCCTTCTTATTGTATCATTCCATTTCATAAATCAATCTTCAAAGATATCCTTAGACATAGATGACTTGCCCCGTGGACCACTCTTGCCTCTTGTTGTTCCAATTAAACCCTATTATGACTCCATAGCCCAATGGACTAAAACCTGCAATTGTCTATCTTTTGACCAAAGCTTAATTTGATTGCCTGCAACTTCTCACCTTTGAAACTTTTTGCACTTAGAACTTTCCGCCTTCAATAGTAATCATGCTCAACCATCCAAAAAAAAAACAAACCCTTGGCCTTCATAACTAGCCTAATATCATAACCCCAAACTTCAAAGACAAATCCATCTTTGCACATATTGGAGAGATCCCTCTCTAGATTCAGGAGGGCTAGATCCTAGAATCCCAAAGTTGGTTGAAACGATGTTGCTTCTGCAGTTTTAGTCTTACCAATCTGCTAAAATTACAGATGCCTAACACTAGTGAACCATGACGATGTGCTTGAATTTAACTACCTTCAAGGGCGTGGCCGATGAAGACATGGAGCAGTTTTGGTTTGTGGCAGAGTCGGTATGGGTTGCACAGGGCGTGGTGGGCGACACTATGA